>VZTH01017009.1:2736-34606 GCA_013397815.1 Aleadryas rufinucha | reverse complement strand
AAGGGAAGGGAAGGGAAGGGAAGGGAAGGGAAGGGAAGGGAAGGGGGAACTGAAACCCTTCCCAAACAGAAGTTGGGCAGCGATGCTCGCTTGGAGAGCAGCACAGCAGAATCCTTTTTACAGCTCCAGCAGGAATGCTCAGGCAGCCTTTTCTATTTCTTTTTGTGGCCTGAGGGCTGGGGTTTGTCCTCTTTGCTTCCTGCAGCCCAAGAATGTTGTGAGCAGCCTGTTTGGATCCTTGGCTGGTGCTGTGTTTATCACCACTCGCTGTGCCTTGGGTGTTGGCCAGGACATCAACACCAGGAACAGAAACAAACCCTCCAAAAGTGAGGGGAACAAACTGCTTTGTGGATGCCTACATTTCACCAACCAGTGATGTTACTGCCTCAGCTCAGGAACACCCCAAACAGACCCACCTGGAACCAGATTCCAGGCAATTCCAAAAAGCCAGGAATGAAAGGATGCAGGATGCTTTCCCTCCACCCTGTGCTTTCCTCTCCTTCGAGGCATACATCACATTACCAGGAAAGACAGTGATTCAAACATAATTAAAAACCTGCCACTGCTTTTTTTTTTTGTTCTTACTTGCTTATTTTTGGAGATTATTACTGCAGCAATTACATTTAAAAATTCCAGGAGCCAAGCCACTGGTTTATTATCACTAGAAAACAGCAAGCTACTTCTCTGCCCTGTTTATCTGATTGATTCCCAACATCTTTCTGGCACACAATCTATCAGTTTATCTCTGCCACTTCATCACAGTCACTTCTGGCAGCTAAATACAAGATCCAAATCCAGTGTTACACAGACATACGACACAGTAAACCTGTGTAACACCGCCACTCTGTAAACAGCTGCCCTCAAGGCTCAGCAGAAATGGGATCTTGGTTTCCAGTCAATATTCTGTCAAAAGCAAGGTGGGAGGGAGGCTTGGAGCAGCAGCCAGAAGTGGTGCAGAGAGGTGAGAGCGGTTTCCTCCTGCTCCAGCAGTGAGGGGTGTTTGCTGTCTGCTTGGATCCTGCTCGTGGCACAGAGGAGGTGCTGAGGCACAGGAGGTGGTCACACACACTCCCTGTGTTCCCAGGGAACCAGCTGCAGGACATCTCCAGAAATCCAGACTGGAAGACCCCAAGGAGTGCCCCAAGAGCTTACAGCTGTGCCCACATTGGTGACAACAGTGCCAGAGGGCAGGGCTGGGTGGGATACTGGGAAGGAATTGTTCCCTGGGAGGGTGGAGAGGCCCTGGCACAGGGTGCCCAGAGAAGCTGTGGCTGCCCCTGGATCCCTGGAAGTGTCCCAGGCCAGGCTGGACATTGGGGCTCGGAACACCCTGGGATAGTGGAAGCTGTCCCTGACTGTGATGGGGTAGAACAAGATGAGCTTTAAGGTCTCTTCCAACCCAAACCATTCCACGATTCCAAGATGCATTTTTGGGGCATTAAATCCTAACCCTGAACTGACTCTGCTGACCTCAGGGCTGACAAGGCCTTTCAGTGTTCCAGTGTTCTTCCAGTGCAGTGTCAGCTGTGGGACTGGGGAAAGCAGAGGGAGGCAAAGATGAGGGAGAAGTAAAAAAAAAACCAGGAGCAAGAGGGAAATTAGGAAATGGAAATAAAAGCTGTGAAGCATCTTGTTACATCTAAATAGCGAATGTCTCCGAGCTGAGGTTGTAAATCATGCTAACAATGGTTACTAAAATAAAAGTGGATGTAGCCAGAGGCTACCACTGAAAAAGTCAGCCCAGGCCTGCCTGGCTGCCTTTGGTCTTTAAGGATTTGATTAGTTTTCTGCTTTCTGGTTCAGAGTCTTGCATCCAGCCCGTGCTCCAGAGCCAGCCAGGGCTTGGGATAGAGTGAATGATAAATTCATTTACTGAATAAAGCAACACTGTTTTCCCAGCACAAGACTTAAACCACTTCCCAAACGGTAATATTTCATTAAGCCTGGCGATTCTGCTTAAAATTTATTAGTCAAAACAGAAAACTCTCATCAGACCCCATATATTCCATTAGGAGTGATATATGGTGTCTCCCAATGTCTAATTATTAACTAGGAAGTGTGAGTAAATCACCATCAGCCTCAAGCCCTGATGTGTGAAGACAGAGCCAGGCAATCCCAGCATCAAAAGGCTCTGATTTGAAACAGATCCTGTTCTGCTTCCCCTCCTTCACCCCTTCCCTGAACTTGCAGAACCTCGGCTCGGCCTCCCAGGGCACAGCCACGTCCCACAGCTCAGCTCCAAGAGCTGGGACCAGGAGGACAAACTACAGGAGCAGAGGGGAGCTGTCAGTGCCAGCTGGATTTTGCTTGGCAGCAAGGGCTGATGTTTGCCAGCAGAGCTCCTGCACCGAACCCGAAACCTGTGCTGGCACCAAAGCCAAGGTCCCTGCTGGAAGCAGTGAAGGGCTTCCTCAGGAGCTGCCCTGAAGGAGCTCCCCTCGCTGCCAGCCCGGGAGATGCACACCAAGCCCACTGCACAGAGTCAGAGGGATCTGGAAACGCCACCGGGGTGCTGCTCGAGGGTAACAGAGACTCATTTCTCATTTTAGAGGTCAATTTTCATTTTAGAGGTTAGGCCTCATTTTCATGCACTATCTATCAGTGTTTCTAATCCTGCACTCGCTGACCTTTCTGATTTGCAGACCCCTAAGAATTTCCAGTTGAGACAAAGGGCTAAGGAGAGCTGAAATCGGCCTCGTGACAAAAGGCTCACTTGTCTTAGACCTTACAGAGCAAATCAAATTAAAAAAAAAAGTCCATCTATAGATCCCCTTCTCAGCTCCCACTCAGTAGCAAATGTGTAACAACATCTGGATTTCTACCAACACCAGAGAAAATTTAAGTTTGTGGCTCAAATATTATTTTAAACCCCCTTGATATGCTTTCTAAAAACTTAATTTCCTGCAATCTATGTATAAACGCCTAAAATGCACGCTGAAATCACCAGACAGTCTCTTCTTAAATCCCATTTTATTCAAATCCAGGTTTGTGCAAGATGCACAGATTTGCCTATTTTCTAATAACCCATTAAGAGAAGTTCCAAATCAAGCTTTAAAATGTGTTATTAACCATCTACCCAGCCATTGGAAAGATACATGCCTGTGATAAGAGTATTGTATTGCCATTAACCTGTGGGATGGTTCGAGACATCTCTTACTCACACAAAACTCTAAATGCATCTCATTAAAGCCACAAGATCAGCTGTCCATATTAATCACTCACCGGTTTAATTAAGGTAAACCAGCTTGTCACAAAGCCAGGCTTCTCTCTATTCCTCACCATCATCGACTTTTAACAGTCCTCTGCATTGGTCATTCCCTGTTTATGGCATTATCAGATTCCTGGGAGAGGGACCCACAAACTGCTGGGGACACGAGGGGAAACTCACCCCAACAGTGAAGTTTTCCAGAGAGCCACACAGTGGGATTTAAGGATGCTGATCCTGGGGGAAATCCCAGCTGTGGAGGGATGAGAATCCCTCTCTGAAGGCTTTGGTGTTCCCCTGGATGCTCCCCCTCCACTCTGGCTCCTCTCTGGTGCCCACAGACAGGGCTGGTGGGCTGTCACAAAACGCAGTGACACACAACACAACCAAAACCAGGGGAGGAGGGGAGCAGGAGAGCAGAGGGAAAAAGGGATTATGCATATTCCCAATTCTCCTTAGGCATACCTGCTGCCAGCAGTGATGAACATTTGTTCTGGGAAGAGCTGCTACCAGTGGAACACTTAGCATATGAACACTAACCTAATTCCTGTTGGAAATAAACCAATTTCCACTCTCTCCTTTACCAGAGGAGTATTTCAAGCTAACAATAAAATCTCCACTGTAGCATGTCAGAGCAGCAGCTCCCTGGTAGCAGGTTGGAATTTTAAGTCTTAATGCTGCAATATCAGCTGTAATGAATTCTACGTAAATATGACTTCTAAAAATAAAAAGCCTTTTTCTTCCCTAAAAACCATGCATGAAGGGGAATTTAAAGGAAAAGGAACTGGGCTCCAGCCTCTCACTGCTGCCAGTAATGAGGAACCTTCCGAAACACTTTAACTATTCCCACCCAGTGCAACCCAAATAAAAATATTTCATTGCATTATTCAGCTCAGCTTTCTATCTCCATCCAATATTGGCCACAACAATAAAAATTGTAACTGCTTATAAAACAAGTGAAGAACAGGAGAAAAGGCAAAGTGGGATGAAGAGGCAGAAAGAAGAGAGTTAAATCCTGAATCATCACAAAATTCCACCAGACCCACCTGCTGAATTCTACTGGATATTAAGACCTGGACAAGAAAATTGTTTTTCCAGAAGAAAAACAGATTAATTAAAGAGCTTTTTATTATAATCTATAATAAAACAGTATAGCTACTTACTCTGTTATCATTAACTTGTGCACATTCATCAAACCTTGTTCATTTTTACTTGCCTAATTTCACACTGACACAGAGAGGAAGCTGCTCCCCAGTGCTGTTCTTTATCTGAACGTTTACCTTTTAAGCAGTAATCAAAACAAATTAACAACTATAAAACGTTATTTAGAAGAGTGAAAAGGATCCCAAAGAAAGTCTGGATGTAAATTGAACTAGGAAGGAGAGGCAGGTGTTGAAATGCACGCTGCAATCAGTGTTATGCACGGGGGGTCAGAGGTTGTGAGCGCCCTCAGCTCGGTGCTGATCACTCCTGGAGAAGCAGCTCCCTCGCTGCGTTTTATTTCCATCCCCACATGCAATCACACACACGCACAAAAGCACTGCTCAGTTATGACCCAGTGAAAGCAAAGCCATTCAGGGCCTTGTCAGCTCCATTGTGCCGCGCTCTCCCCGCTCTCAATGCAATGTTCAGCTCCAGCTTAGCGCCCTGACAAATAAAGGAAAGCACTTTATGAATCCAATTTAATTGGGAGGTGACAAGAAAACACAGAGCCATTTTCCTCAGCCTTATCCCTGAAGTGGCTTCAGCTCCAGTCTCTGCCAAACCCCACTGAGCACGGGACAGGAACCGGGGCAGCGGAGCAGGCGCAGGCACCCCCACAAACACTGGGAATCTGCACGGATCCTCCCTCCCAGGAAGCATTTTGGGGACGGGAGGAGAGGAGAAGGGTGGAAGGGAGGGAGAGCAGGAAGGCAGGGAGCTCAAAAAAACCCCAGCAAGAGAGGAAAATGGATGTGCAGCTGCCCGGCGGCTCAGCAGATGTCTGTGCGTGATGTACGAGGCCGGGAGAAGCCGTCGGAGCCGCCGCCAAGGACCGGGAAGCGATTAAAGCCCGCGCCGGGCGAAGCACCGTATTTCCAGTCCGTGGGGGTCCCAGAGTGGCACCCGTGCCCGGCTGTGCCGCCAGATGCTGCTGGCTGGGGCTGCTCCTGCAGCTGGAGCAGCAGGGAGCGCAGTCTGGAGCGCTTCCCTGCGGAGCGGCCGCGCGGCGAGCCCCCGTCACCCATCCTTCACCTCTGCCCGGGCCTCCAGCTGCTCCAATTTGCTGCCACTTCCCTCCTGGGAAACGGCCAAGATACAGTTGTGCCTGGCAGACCCATTTGTTTTACTCAGGTGATTCTCTTCCCTCAATGACCTCCATTAGTTTAAGTTTTAATTTAGATTAACCCCAGCACCCCAATTAACCAGTGAGGGGAGAAGCTAAGCTGGGCCTGCTCATATTTCTGAAATCACGATTTAGCACAGTCACAGTTATTAGAGGGAAAAGATGGGGACATTCATCTGTTGCTATTTTCTTTTTAAATATTTAACATTTCATGGCCAAAGAAGCACCTTCTCTGCACAGGCCCTCAGACTGTCAACCTCAGCTATTTCTCCACTCCATGAGTTTGTGACACCAACTTCATTTCTTCCATGTTCTCAGGGTCCAATATGCCCCCAAAGCTGAGCTTCTGGTCCACTTGGACCCCAAATTCCACCTCAGTGTTATTTCAACAGATTTGGCCCCTTCAATCCCTGCTGGCAACAAGACAGGCCCTCTCCCATCACCATTTGGAGCCTGGCATCCCCACATGGCAACAGCTCCTTTACTCCCCTAACACTTTACTGGCCACTCTAACAACTCTTCAGATCAAAAATTTCTGTCTTTCCAGTGATATAATGACATTTGTTTACTCCTGAAGTTCAGGCTGGGTGTGGATCATCAAAGCAGACAGAGGTTTTCATGCACTGGGGAAGGACTCACAGTGACACATTCCACAATATGTGACAATTCCAGTTTGTCATAAAGCTGGCACTGTCTTTATTAAATAAACTACAAACACAGTGTTTCCCTGCACTGGCTGCAGGTTCCTTGCTTCTAAGAATTTTGCAAATAAAGGGAATAACTGGCCTGGATCCAAGCTGGCCCAATTCCAAGAGAAGTGCTGGAGCAGCCTGGCAGCCCTCCCATTCAGCAGGTAAATGAGATGATTTAGGCTGAGACAAGAGGAATTTCAGCGCTTTTTGAGGATCTGCTGGGATTGTTTTTCCTCAGGGGGCTCTGCCCACAGAGAACAGTCACCTTCAGAGAATTCAGAGCCTTTTCTCTCGTGTAGCCACGTTCCCCAGGGACAGGCACAGCTCCTCCTGCAGCCCTGACACACTCAAGCACCAGCAGCAAGTTTACATCCACAGTGCAACTCCAAGCTCACACAGCCCTACAACAAAAACTGAGAGCAGAGTCCCCTGAGGCACCTGCAGAGATTTTGGTACCTGAGTTTCACAGGTAAAGAGAAATACAGAGCATAGAACCAGCTGCATTTTCTCTGTAAGTATTAAAAGCCAAGTGGAGTCATAACTCCAACACACATTCACCATCACCTACCTGGTGATAAAAGTCATCATCATCAAATATCTCCTCATCGATGTCCTTCAGGTGTCTGTTGGAATCTGAGGGAGGGAGGACTTCCTGGAAGCATCAAGGGAATACTGAGAGCTCAAATCTGCACATTTCTGTCCCTAACAACTCCAGAGACATCACGTGCAGCAGCTTGTAAACACACTTGATGATATGAAGGAATGGGGAAAAACTCCCAACATAACAAGCTTTTAAGGACCAGGAATACATTTAAAGGCAAGGCAGAAACGCTGCCAATGCCAAAATAGATTTATGATGCCTTTACTGGGAAATAAATAGGACTGTGCAAAGTCTTTCTGGCAAAATACTACAGATATTTTTAATGTAATGGCAAAAATACATCTTGCAAGTGCAGTAACTCTACCTGATCTCTCAGAATTGAGTATTTATTCATTCTTAAATACTAAATTAATAACGGGCTCACTACTAACATATTCTGTAGGTTATATGCAGTAGGATTTTAAAAGGGACTTTCTGGGTTAAAGACTCTAAACTGCAGAGTGAAAACCAAGTTGTGCTGCCACCGCCTCAAAAATCAGATTTGAGCGAGCATCACTTCCTGCAGCACAGGAGGGGCTACAGATATGCCCAAACCTTGTCTTCTGCTGTCAGGAGCTGGGACAGGAGAGAATGCAAAAACACCACAAAACTGGAATTTAAACGCCTTTCCTCACCCATTACACCCCAGGAGCCAACACTCGGACCAACCTCTGACAAACAAGCACCACCCCTGCTGNCCATTACACCCCAGGAGCCAACACCCGGACACCTCCTGCTCCACCAACCTCTCACAAACAAGCACCACCGCCCACTAAAGGCTCACCCTGATTGCTCTGCAGAGCTTCCCAGCATGAGTCAGGGAATCAAACCCCCTCCTTACCGAGCTGCCAGCCCCGGGCTGAGGGGCTGGGGGAGGCTGCTGCTCCTGCCTGCCCAGCACGGTGTAGACGGAGCGGCGGGTCTGGGTGCGCCGCAGCAGTCGCTCCCTGTCCATCAGCACGTGATCGATCTGCGCCAGCACCGAGCGCTCGAAGGCTCCGAAGCCCTGCACGGCACCACCACCCGCTGTCAGACGCTGCCCACAGCCCCTCCCCGGGCACCAGGGCTCCTCTGTCTCCCCATGTCACACGGAGCTCCGCGAGGAGGGGGCTCGGGGCTCGTCGCGGGGATTTCTGCGAGGATTTTTTATTTGTTTCTCCCTCGCTCGCTCCCTTCCCAACCTGAGGCAAGTTGACGCCTGGCTTAATAAAATGCCTTTGCTGTTCTGGTTCAGATTAACTTCTCAATGATTAATACCGACTCGGAGATGTGAGGAGACCCCCGGATCTCTGGGTGAAATGATTACCCATTGTATTAAAGCATGCACTTCGTGGAGGAGGAGAGCCTCAGAGGGCCCTGCTGCTGGTAGGAACCACAAACAGCTCGTGCAGCAGCAACTGTGGCATTTTCCTGGAGCTTATGTGCTGCTGGAGATTGGCTGTGATGGGGTGTCTGGTTCAGAGAACACAAAAACTGCCACGGGCAGGGACATCTCCCACCATCCCAGGCTGCTCCAAGCCCCGTCCAACCTGGCCTTGGACACTGCCAGGGATCCAGGGGCAGCCACAGCTTCTCTGGGCACCCTGTGCCAGGGCCTCCCCACCCTCACAGAGAAGAATTTATTCTGTGTATCCCACCCAAATTTCCCCTTTCTCAGTTTGAACTTGTTCCCCAGACCCCTGCTCCTCAAGAGCCGTGTCAGCACACACAAACCAGGCCTTGCCTTTCCCATTTTGCCAGTCGCCAGCTTTGTCTTGTCGTGCCACTTCTGCAGGATGCTGTTCCTGTAGGTCCTGAAGTCCCTGTAGCGCTTGGCTACGAACTCAGGGTACTCCTCAAACTTCAGCTTCCGCTTGGGGAGGCTCCTCCTCTTCTCCTGAGCCTTCTCCACTCGCTCCTCATCGCTGCTGCTCGGGATTTCATCCTCGCTGGAACAAAAGCAGGCAGGATGAACACCCTGCCCCTCTCCAAGGCAATGTGGTAGTCCTTGATGGCCCCTCCACCACCAGCCCACATCACCCTGATATTTTTGTTAAACACACCATGGTTTAGCCCCTGCTCCATCATCAGAAACATCACAAACCAGGCTTCCCACAAGGCAGAAGGAATTCAAATAACAGAGTGTCTGACACTCAGGCACAGCAGCAACTGAGAGCAGCAGGGTGAGGGTGGTCAGGAAGGCTGTGCATTGTCCTGTTTGCTGCAGACCAAAGGATTCAGGAAGATTTGATCTCTTGTTGCATTTACCTCTCAGTTTTCGCTTGCTTTCCATCGACCAGATGCCTCGTGCCTGGGTACTGATAAAGCAGCTCATCCTGAAGTTCCACCAGCACTTTCAGCAGGGCCTCCAGGGCTTTACAACCTGCAGAGCAAGAGACACAAGTGACAGGATCTGATCTAGGGGGGAAACTTTAAAACCACGACCTGGCGAGTTTAATGAGAAGATTCTGATCAGAAAAGCAGAACTGCAGGCCCAGAGATCCTCAGGAAGAGAGAAAGGGAAGAAAAGATGGGGTGGAGGGGTGTGAATTGATCGATACATGGTGTGAATGTGATTTTTACTGGGATGAGCAGTTGCACTCCAGGGTGTTCACACACACAGACCCTGCAGGGAGATGTGATGCTGTGTGTCCAGAGGCTTTTGCAGCTGACAGTTTTCCTCTGTCTGTTCCAAAGGCTGTGAGTTCTCCAAGGACACACAGTTCCAGCTGACTGTGGGACAGGTTAACTGCACACTGCCACAGCACCTGCCCTTTAAAAACAGTTCTGTGGCAACCACCAAGCCTCCCTGCAGAACTCTCTGATAGAAAACAAGTGTTTGCCCAGGCCTGCACAAACTGTCCCTGTGCACATCAACCACAGGTCAGCTCTCCCAGGTGAAACACTTGGCACCCAAAAACCTAAACTGAACTCACTCTGGCTGACAGGACACGTGGATTTGTGTGGAGAGAAGGAGGTGGGACCTTCCCCAGAGCTTCTCCTGGTGCCTCCTCTGCCACGGAGCCAGTGGGGCTGCTCTGCTTCACTCCCCAACCTTCCCTTCCACAAAAGAACAGGGAGAACTTTTCCCCACTCTGCTTTTTTCCTTTATTTCTGCTTTTCAGTGGGGGACACAGAGATCATGGGTAGAGTGAACAGCAAATCTTCCTCAGGCAGACAGAGGCAGAAATGAGCCCAGACACTCAGAGGTCTCAATCTCCCGCGTGTTACCACTGTGATATTGCTCGGTTGTCACCACCTCCAGATAAATTACGGCCTCACCTCGGTAACAGCAATGTCAAGGAGAAGATGCTTTAAGATTTTTGTTGCAGATCAGCTGTTGGACTCGCCCTCCCCGAGCCCGTGGTTCATTATAGATACACCCTGACAACTCCTCTCTATAAACCTATTAACGGATTAGGTTTGCTGCACTTGTAAATCAGACGTGTGCGAGCATCAAAACAATTCCACCAGACAAACAGACAAAAGCCCTTAAAAATGCATTTGTTGTAGGTGTCTGCAGCTAAAGCATCGCTCGCAGGAGCCCAGTGCCCCCACCCTAGCCTGAGTGCACAGCTTACACCAGCAAAATCCTTCCCGCTGCCTGCAACACAGCCAAATGTCCCCAGAGCTTCCCAAACTGTTTATTTTTTCCCCGCTGCCTCTCCTCCAGCAGCAGTGCTAATGCACCCCAGGCAGCTTTGATCCTGGCAATTACAACTGGAGTAGCACTCCAGCTCTTCTGGGGTATAGCAGGGCCACGGCGAGCAGGCAAGGAAATAAAGACAGGCTCAAGCTGCCCCAGGCTACGAGACACAGACCCCAACAGAAGTGGGGATGGGGAGCAATTTCATTTGGAGTGAAGGGGCTGGAGAGGGCAGGGAAGACAATGACCGTGTGTCTAACCAGGTGGGAGGGCTAATTATTCCAGGCAGTGCCTTCATCACGAGCCTCTTACAGCTGGGTAATTTCCCTGTTCTCAGTCCCTGTGTATCTCATGGCATTATTGGATGGCATTCTCCCTGTTACTGTTGGCTGCTTAAGTGTGCTGTAAACTCAACTTCAGAAGCCAAGTGTCACCCTCTCCTGCTCTCTGCCCACCTAGCCCTGCCCTACCCATTTCACATTTAATTCCAGAAGGGACTGTTTTCTTCCCAGTCTCCTCTCCATCCTCTCTGCCCTCTGAAGCCCTTCTCTGCCTTTACAGCGCCTGCTTCGGGGAAGAGTCTGGCCCCGTTTGTGAATGAAGGCAGCACAAACCAAAACTGTTTCATGGATGCAAAGTGGGTCATTTTGAAAGGAGGCTGGACACTGACTGACCCTCCTACCCCCAGCAGGATTTTTGTAATGCTGCTCCTTGTCTGAAACGAGGACACAACAGGCGTGGTTGGAATAAAACCTCCAGCTCAGACGGGACCCAGCGTGTCTGTGGTGAGACACTACCTTGGAAAAGTCACTTTTAAGAGCCCACAGAAGCCCCTTCATTTTGTGTCCAGGAGGGAAAAAGTTGTTCCAGATCCAGCAGGCAGCAGATCAATCCCCCCAGAACGCTGGGAGCCAGCACCAGTAAATCAAAGTGTGCCTTTCTCTTCATACTCCCTCGCACGTCCTCGTTTTATCCAGCCCTCTGCCCAGGCTGGGAGCAGCCCTGGAGTACTTAGCTGCATTCAGGGATAGCACTGCCATGTATCAAAGTGTCAGCAGACCCACCAGAGATGAAATCTGTCCTGCTGCTCTCAAACCACACCGAATCAATTCAGTCGATGCCCGTGGTCACGGACAAACCGGCCGTGCTGCTGGGAGCGGGGGGACCCGGCTGCAGGGGCCGGTCCCAGAGCTGCCAGGGAACGTGGGGATGGGCTGCCAGGGGGCTTCTGTGCTCACCCACGCTCCCAGCCCAGCATTCCAGGCAGGAACAGCCCTGCACTCTTTTCCATGGCCTCTAACACAGGGTCTCATTTCACCTTCCCCAGCAGCTGCAGGAGCAGCGGGAGCGGCTGCACGCAGGGACACTGAATCCATGGAAAAACCCTGGAGCCTCCAGGCCAGGCTTCCCAAGGCATTCCCAGAGCCAGCTCCTGGCATTCCCAGAGCTGCCCCACCAGGCACCTCCACCCTGGTGCATCCACCCAGCAGATCTGGAGTGTGATGGGCTCACAGAGCCACCCCTTGGGATTCCCCAAACTGCTCCACCCTGTCCCTGCTGCATCCATCCAGCAGTGCAATGGGTCAGGGAGGAAATCCTAAAACTGGACCAAACTTCCAAGGATTTTCCCTCCACGTGGCACCTTGCAGGGTGCTGCTGTGGCAGTGCTTCCCACAGCCTGTATCCAAACACAGGAACATCCTTCCTGGGATGCACCAGCAGGAACCACCACCTACCCAGCACACAGCTCCACTTCAGAGCCCGTGCCCACACTGGAAATTAAGGGCTTTTTCCCCTCAATTAAACCTGAGGATCTGGCATCACAGGAATATCACCAGGCTTTCCATTCTCCCTGCACCTTCCAGAGGCTGGGGAAGCGCTCACACAGAAAAGCTGGAGCAACGCTGGCGTTGGGAGTGAGGGCGTTCCCCTGCCACCACGGAGAGCCCCTGTGTCCCCATGGAGTCTCCTTGTCACCCCCACACCGCCCACAAAAATCAAAATGTATGCAAACCAAAAGGAGGAGAGGAACCCAAGCTCTCATTTCAACCACTGCCCGTAATGAGGAGCCTCTCCAGCAGGTACACAGCTTTATCCCAGCACTCGGCTGGAGAGGGGGAATCCTCCCTCCCTCCCTCCCAAGGGCTGTGGGACAGGAGTTAAACTCCGGGTCAAAATGGCCCTCGACGGGCTGGCCTCGGAACAATGCTCCCCATTCACAGCCAGCAGCCAGCCACTTGCACTCGTCATCCCCAGCAATTAATCCCCCACCAAACACGTTTGATTAAATCTTTTCAAGCAAATCCTTTGCTTTGCTTTTGTTAGTTCACTTCTTGTCAACATCTATTAAAATATGCCTTTAATTCTCCCACAATCTTAAAAAACACCGATTCCACTGTCTTCAACTTTAATCAACTGTATGGCCGGCATTTTTCATTTCATAATAATGTGCTGTTTGGAATTCAAGAGGCAGGCTCAACATCAATCATTCGGCAAGAATTTTTCCACTGCAATAAATATGCAAATGAGGAAAGCCAGTCAGTCGTATTTCAGGCCCGACTTGCTAGTGTTTTAAAAAAGACACAAATTTATTAATTGCCGTTGGCCAGCGGAATCCTATTACTTTGGGCATTGATTACAAAGCTGTGTGAGTGATTATTGTGCAACTCGCAGGCTATCCAGGCATGAGGAAAAATTATTAAAGCAAGGCAGAGATTATCAACTCGGAATAACAATAAGCCTTAACATTTTAGGCCTCTAACTTCTTCAACAAAGAATTACGCCGCAGCTCCAGTGTATCATAATTCTGAAGTCTGTCAGTATTACTTTTGGAGCTTGCTCTATATTCCCAGCAGCACCACGACGTTCCCAGGCAGGAGGAGGAGGGGGAATTCCTCCAGGTATCACATCTCAGACATGGGGCTTTGGACAGCAGCTGGGATGTAATTCCCAGCGTGGAAGGAACCTCGGGAGGGACAACACGGGGCAGGGAGGATCCCAGCAGCTCCAGCCTGGCACCCCTGAGCGTCCTGGGGCCCCAGAGCAACGTGGCTCAGAAATAAAAGGAATAATCCTGCCTGAGAAGCCTCAGACTGAAGCTCCAAGAGCCAGCCCAGACTCAGTGATAGGCTAAAGGTGCTTTTATACAGGTGGTGTAGTTGTATTTGCATTTCTCACAGACCTCAGCTCAATCCCTGCACAAAGCACCGGTAAATGTGTCCAAATTTAGGAAATGAAGGGAGCAACGCTCCCTTGGTGCTTCCCAAAACAGCGAGTTTGGGGAATTCTATCAAACGATAGAAATATTTGCTGCTGGCTGCAAAGGTCTGCTCCACAGCCAAGCCCAGTTTGCTGGTTCCATTGGAATGCAAATGATGCAACAGCCTTTGCAGAGGGGAAAATTGTATTCCCTGGGCACAAAGGAGCCAGGGCTGCACCCCCCTCCACACCAGCGCTTCAGCTCGCTCCCAAAGAGTTACAGAGCAGCCTCAATTTAGCCCTTTCACTCCAACATTACTGCATCTGGCAGGAAGGACAACAGGATCAGACACAGATGAGTTTGCTAAAAGTAAAGAAAAATAACTGGATGCAACAACAGAATAAAGGCTGGGTGTTCAGGGGTTTATTAGAGGGGACTGGGGGAGGGGGAAAGCTCAGGAGCAGAGAAAGAGAAACACTTCCATGAAGTTCATGCTCTGCTGATTCGCCTCAACCATCATCTTTTGATATCAGCCCAAACCAGGGAGGGGATGGGGCTGGCAAAAATGAGATTTATAAAAACTGATGTTTTACATTACTGTAAATGCAAAGAGGCTGACAGCACACATTGCTGCCTCTGCCAGCCCCCAGCCCCCAGGTACATGGGCAAGGAGGAGAAAGGAAGAGGAAACGTGGAATTTCATGGTTATATCTGGGTGTTAAGGCCAGAAGGGAACATTAGCCCATCCAGACTGACCTCCCCACATAATACCAGGCCATTAATTATATTTATCACGACAAGCCCCGAGTTTCCATCTCGAGGTACCCAACTGCCAATTAATCCGAGTTGGCTGACATTTGCACATGCTTGTCTGGACACTTTTAAAGCCTTTGTTTCCCTGCATCTTGTTTGTGCAGTACACAGACTAACATGCACAAATATTTAGCTAAATTCAGTTTAATTAGCTATTAATCTTGAGGAACTCGGGTGTAGGCAAAGCTGTCTGAGTGTGGTGTAATCCCACAGGCTGGAGCTCAGGGGGATCAGGGCACCAACCAGGGGCTGTCCCAGCATCTCCTGCACTCAAATTTAAGGCTGATTTCAAATAAACCTCAGACATCACCACCAAACAACACACATGGCTATGGACATCACCTATTAAATCATTTTAGCACACCCACACATGAGAATGAGACAACAATTCTGCTCAAAAGCACTGAACAGCACAAGCTGAAAGGCACAAAATTTAGAAAAAAGGGTCTGATTCATTCATTTCTTTCAGCTGAGAGAAGAGTCTTCATTAATGTCAACAGGCTTTGGCTCAGTCCCAAAAAGAGTTGAACAGATTCTCCACGAGATGAGAGAGGAGAGGTGAAATTTGGGGACACCTGCATCCACATCCATTTCAATCCCATCGAGCCCTGCATGAATTGCCAGGGCCGATGCTTTTTGTATTCATAAAGTGTCCAGACTAATACAATTCAATTAAAATGAACTACTGGTTTTAAGTGGGCTAGATCTGATCACAATAATTTACACTCAGGCTTGAAACCCAGTTCTGCTGTCACACATTTGTGCAGGCTCCCAGTGAAATCTTCAAAGCAGGAATATATTTAAAGTCCATGATCTCGCCTAGCACCAATTAATCCTGTAACTGCTCTATGCCTCTGGAAACTGTGTAATCTGCCTGTGCCTCAGTTCCTCCCCCTCCCCTGTGACACTCACCCTGCTCTGTATTAATGCATTAACATCTCCAGATGGAGGTGGGGATATATTGGGAGTTTTAAAAGCGATCCAGGAACGGAGGTGATAACAAAATTACGAGGGAATTCTTGGCAGCTGAGTCCTGCAGGCTGCCCTTAGAAATTCCAAGCCTGTGCCAGTAAATCACATTTCATCAGAGAGCTGTTCCCTCCCCGGGTGTGTCCAGGTGAGGGGGAGAGGGGGATGCCCTGCCAGGCACATCCTCTCTCCCAGGAAGTGGAACAGGTTCTCTGGTACCCACAGCAGACTGGATTTCACCCAAAATCACTCACTGCAGCTCGGTCTCCCATTTGTATGTAATCCACTCTGTTCAGGTTTATTTTATTACTGATCACAAACGTTGGTGAAACTTCACCCCAGCTCTCTAAAGTGTAAATAAGTTAATATTTGTTGTCCTCACTTCTGTTCCTCCACTGAGCAAATCCATCCCCACACACCCTGCACATCTCCTTTCACCAAACCCACTGTTTCCTCCATTTCTTGAAATTATCTGCAGCTTATGCTGAGGAACAGAAATGTGGGATTCTGGTATTTTCTCTCAATCCACTGACAGATGGAGTCAAAGACAGAAAAAAAAACCCCAAAACCCCACAAAAATGCAGTGAGCAGTTTACATTTCAGGGACCCCCTGAACCCTTGGAAAAGCAAAGCATACACTTGTGAAAACACACACAGCCACTTGTCCCTTTAAAGTCCTGCCATTTCCACCAGTTTCTGGCAAGAAACTTCCTCACCTGGGTTTCTGTACATTTTTAACTCATCTCACCAACTATAAAGTGAAAATAACACAATCTGCTATTTAAAAGCTGGAATTTCCAGGTGTTTTTGAAAAGCATAAAGAATTAGTCACTGAAACATTCCCAGTTTAGGATTTTTAACTGGAATTAGAAAGGAAAAGCAACACAGCTACAGGCTTGCACTGAGAAGGGTCTTTGAGGACGAAGAGATTTGACTCCTTAAAGCCCTTGTTACCTCCTTGTCCCTCCATTACTTGTGGGTTTTTGGTCACTCTATCAAGATTTAACTCAGCAAGCCCCAAACCCTGAACTGTTTAACTCCTGACACTGGATGTGGCTCCACCAACGTTTATTCCACCTCTTCTTTGGCTCTTCCTTGCCCTCGAGGTGATTTCTGGAGCCAGTTTCACGAGACCCCCTTCCCAGCTCCCAGCACAGTGCAATGTGAGTGGCAGGCCTGCAATCTGGGCACAGGCACAGCACAGAAACTTGCACCTCGCACTCCTTTTCTATGTAAATAACGCAGGGATCCTGCGGGAACATGCCAGGGATTGGAATTTTTAATTAATGGGTCTCTTTAATGTGCAAATCAGGAGCAGATTGCAAATTCTGACTTGCATTGATTATGAAAAACATTAATTGAACGTGCAAGACCCCAAACAGAGGCAACATCTCAAGCCCTGGACCAGGCTGGGAGATGCAGTGCAGGGGAATACAAATCCATCTTGGAGGAACACTCCAGGCAGCAGCACCTTGGAATTGTGAGCTGGGAGGGTTTGTGTGTGCAGGGCATTGAACACTGGACACTTGTGCTGTGCTCAGAGCTCAGCCACTCTCTGATCTCAGCACTAAAAACCACCCAGACTTTCTCAGTGGGTGCAAAACAGGAATCAACATGAGCTCCACCACCACAGTTTGGTCTCCCATTTGTATGTAAAACGGGTGACAGAAAAAAAAAAAAATCTGGGATATAATTAAAGATTCAAAAAAAAAAGCAAACAACAAAAAAAAAGGGAAATAAAAAGTAAGACAGCACAAACAAAGCAATGCTGTCTCTTTAAACAGAAATTCATCCTATATAAATTATGGCCATAAACTTTTCCTGCAGTGCAGCCTAATTAATTCTTGTTCTATACACAAAGGGAAATGCTGGGTGACAAATGGGTGTGAAGCCTGAAAGCTGCCAGGTCTGCAAAACATTTTCTACTTCAATTTATAAGCAATTTTGCAGTAAATCATCTACCAGAACCTGAGATCTCAGGAATCTAAGGTTGTCCAAAGCACGTTGTAACATTAAAAAAAAAAAAAATCATAAAAGATTACAAAAATAATAAATTAAACACTTGAGGTTTTGTAACCTCCAGTCTCAAAATCTGGAAAATGAGCATGGCCTTGCCATTTTCACTCAGGTTTGGCTTTAAAGCTGCAAATGGATGGAGAATTGCTGTCTACCCTTTAACACAATTATACTCCAGCACCACAACAGGGTTGTCCTGAGTAGGAGATCCCCAAGAGGAAAATACACAAAGGACCATTTTCCAATTCAAAAAATTCAGCCCTCCTCTGAGCACAGAGCAGAAATTTCATGAGAAATGGAAGGATTTGGGAAAAATTACCGGAAATACTCTTGTCTAGGAGCTCTGAGAGCCTCCTGACTTCAGCATCCTGCAGGGTTCACCCAGAGTCTGGGATTTTGGCACCAACTCCTTTGTGCAACCTGAACACCAAATCATTTCCTCCTGTTCAGGGAGGGTGAGGAAAACGTGCCAGATTTATTCTGTGGATTTGGACAGAAGTGCTGAGGCTCCCCTCAAAGGACAGCACCATCCAGGCCAAAACAGTGTCCATGCCATGATTATCCCAAATCCTGCCTGAGGCTGAGGCCCATCCTGTACAACAAGTGCAGCAGCAGCAGCAGAATGTTCCTAAATTCAGCATTTCCCACCTCAGCCTGAGCATTTCCTCTGCTAACACTGCCCAGCTCTGCATCCTCAGTGTCTCCACCAGGAACTGCAGAACACAAACCCAAGCTGTGAGGAGGATCAGAGTGAACTCCTACAACTTCCCTGCCCAGCTGATGAGGAGAAGGTGAGGAGGGGATCACGGAGCAGCTCTCAGCAGTGGAGCTTCCCTCAGAGCTCTGCACAACTGAGGGACTGGCCTCTGCAGCACTGGGGACATTACACTCCATGTTCTTGGATGTATTTTGCTTATGGGAAATATCAAAATGTCAACCATTGTTTCTGTTAAAGGTCTCTAATGATATTGCATCTCAGACCTGTAATGAAACACGGAGCTGGGGCAGTTTGTAATGCATCTCATTAAGGACATTAATAACGTGTGTTCCACTGAAAGGTCAGCACAGGATTGGTGGGAGTTTGCCTTTTTGTCCTTAATCACTTCACTTAAAGCAGCAGAGCCAACTTTAAACCAGAAAGGAGCTCACCTGCTGTGGCTGCAGGTGAGATGACTGCTGCCATGTCCTGAGCCAGAGGGTCACAGCCCAAACTTGCTGCAGGGGCAAGATTCAGGGTCATGTGTGATGACCCAGGCATCTCCCTCCCTGTGCATTCGCCTCAAGGCCAGAAAAAACCTGTCCAGACATAAAAATTCAGCAGAGCCACAGCACCCTGAAGCCCAGTGCTTTGCATTTATCAGCTGGAGCCTGCACATTATTACTTCACACTGGAGAATCTACTGAACTCTCATCAGATCAGTGTCATTAGCAGTGAGTCTCAGAAATAAACAGGTGAAGCAGTGGAATTTAACTGCACTGACCCTCTCCTCTGGGCTGCTTTACTCCTGCTTTGGGCAAATCTTTGCATTCGCTGGCCCAGCACAAAACTGGTACAGGGAGTCTCTGGACAAAGCATCCCAGCTCTGCACTGAACAGCAACAACCAAAGCAATTGTTCATGAGAGTCTGAGCAAAGGAGAAAGATTAAAGGGCTCTTACAGTTCTCCACAGCGCTGTCGAAGTCCTGTCCCCCCTCCTCCCTGAAGCTGGGGTAGGTGTCTGGCTGGGGCAGCCTGTTGGCCGTCACGAGCACCTTCTGCATCTTGATCCTCCCCTCCATCAGCTGATCCCACAGGGCTTCACAGCAAAAAGGAAACAAAAAGAATCAGTTAGCAAGCCAGAGCACTTGCTCCTTGTGAAGGACCTGCCAGCTCAGGCCCTCTCCTTTGGGCTGCATTACTCCTGCTCAGGGCAGCCTTTGCATGCACTGACCAGCACAAAACGGGTGCCACGAGCTGCCTCTGGACAAAGCAAATCCCAGCTGCAACTCTGTGACCCACACATCAAACCATCCCTTTGCTGTGCTGTTCCAAAGGACAGCCTGCAAAGGGGGGTTTGATAGGAAGAAATGGCATTTTGGGTGTTACATTTTGAAAAGGAACCAAGTGATCTCAGCATCACAGCAGGAGCAGTGCAGGAAGTCTGTGCCCACTGGTCCCACGAGGACATTCAGCACAGGTTTGGTTAAGCCAATGGATAAATGCATTTCACATCAGGAGCTGTCACAGCAGCAGTGACACCACATCTGGCAGAACATCTGCACACACAGGGGGCTGCTGGAGGATGCCCATGCAGGGTGCTAACAGCACCTCACCACGCTGAGGGGCTTCCCAGCACGGCTGGTTTTACCCTGCCAGCAAGGACAGGCCTGGCAAACACACAGCAGACATGCACAAACCTAGCTGGTTCCTCACAGCTCTGCCCTTCTCCACTTCTTCAGACTCCTGTGCCCTGGAGAAGGTCAGCACTCCCCCATCTTCTTCGTTCTCTTTGGTTTCCTTTCCGTCATCGTGGTTCTCACTCCCATATTCCTCCTCCTCCTCCTCACTTCCTTCTTCCATGCTGGCATCATCTTCATCTTCATCTGCACCTTCATCCTCCCCTTCACTGCTCCCTGCATCGTCCATCCCCTCTGCAAACTTCTCAAAGTCTGTGATATTCTGGAAGCTGAACTTCGGTGCCTTGGCCTCGACAGACGGATCCTCCTCTTCATCACCCTCCACGTCATCCTCCTGCTCACTGCCAGCGCTGCTGGGCTTCTCCCTGGCCTTGGAGCCAACACTGCCCTCCTCTTCTGAGCCTTCATGGTCACTGTACCACTCATCTAATGCTTCTTCAGCTGTAAATGAGAGGAAAAAGTTAATTACTAAGCAGGAAAACGTGCCACTTTGCAGCGCTCATCAGCAACAGCTCAGGTTGGGGCTATTTCATGTCCAACTTAACTGCAGCTGCTCCTTGCCCTGTAACAGGGCCCTGAGGTTTGCCATGCTCAGTCACATGCTGACATCGTGTTTTGCCAGCAAAAAGGAGGGAAAAAAGAGATTTCTTACCAGATCCTTCTTCAGAGGGAGCATCTCCCCAGAGCTCTTCCTGCAAAGCTTTCCGAGATGTGGCTTTTCCACTGTACCTCTTATCAGCTTCCAGGAGAGAGGCTGAAGCTCTTTTCCTGATATTGCCAACAGGCAAAATGTCATCCGTGGTTTCATCCTCAAATCTGTCAATCACTTTAGCAACTGTAGCTGTGGGGAAAAAAAAAAACAGGGAAGGGGTTTCTGAACAGAACTGAATTCCAGTCAGGAAGGAGCAGCTGCAGGAGGGAGCCCTGGGAAGCTCCTGATGCTCTGTAGCAACAGGGCACTGCACAGGAGAGCTGGGTGGGAACAGAACTCGTGGAAGAGTCTGGCTGCGAGGCTTTGAGAAGTGCAGGAAAGCCACACAAATAATTTCCTGCAAGGGGGAAAGGTTGCTGCGTGAAGCAGAACACAAACCAAGCCTATCCGAGCCCTCCCAAGGATGCAGGAGGGTCCCTGAGAAGTACAGCCCTTCCTGTGGAGGACTCTGCAAAGCTGCAATGCCTTCATTCACTTCATGCTTGCAGACTAAAAGAGGAAAACTCCAATTCGGATGCACTATGGCCTCTTGCTACATATGCAAGCCAAATAAACACTTCAGAAAAGCACAACAGAGGAAATAATTTCACTGTGGTTATTGCCCTCCCTCATCCCCATCTTGTCCAGGACACAAAACAGTGAAGCCCAGAGAACACATCCCACCATCCTCCCTCCCTGCCTTCATTCATGTGCAAGGCACCCTGTGCCAAATTACAGGGTTAGCTTTGTTCGGGCAATCGAGCGACTCAAATCGCTGAGTGCTCTTAATGTGCGTTTGGAAATGTTAATGCCTCGCTTGGAGTGTTTGTTTGAGGCTGAGGGGGGCAAAAAACCCTCCTGCTCATAACCAAAGCAACAAAATCTGTTCTAAGTACAGCCACTCCAGCTGGCAGAGCTGGGCAGAATGCTGGGCACCAAGGAATGGCCGGGCAGGAGGGGCAGAGGCAGAATGGCCCGGGGGGCTCCAGGGATCGCCTGGAATCCTCAGTCCTGGCACCTCCACAGGATGAAGTTCTCCCCAGAGAAGCTGTGGCTGCCCCTGGATCCCTGGCAGTGTCCAAGGCCAGGTTGGACGGGGCTTAGAGCAGCCTGGGACAGTGGGAGGTGTCCCTGCCATGGATGGGGTGGCACTGGGTGGGCTCTAAGGTCCCTTCCAACCCAAACCAGTCTGGGATTCTGTGAAGACCGGAACAAAATTACGGTTACTAAAATGGGAAAACGCCTCTGCTGACCACGGTAACTTCCTCAGTGGTTACTGAGGTGCTCCTTATAAAATACTATTGCTCTCACAGATTGCAGAGACGAGCCAGGCTAAGCCTAACACAGGCCTGACCCCGGACGGGGCCCCAGTGTCTGAGAGAACCCCGATCCTGGGCACATCGCCGGTCCCACAGGTGGCTCGATCGAGCCCCGACACAGCCCCGACCCCTGAGCTCAGCCCCGGGCCGGGGGCACGGCGGGAGCGCCGCGCTCCGCCCGCACCTCGGGGCACCGGGCCCGACCCCCCCACGCCGCCNGATCCCGGGGCACACCGGGACCCAGCCGGGGGCGATCCCGGGGCACACCGGGACCCAACCGGGAGCGATCCCGGGACCCAACCGGGACCCAACCGGGAACGATCCCGGGGCACACCGGGAATGATCCCGGGGCACACCGGGATCCAACCGGGAATGATCCCGGGGCCACACCGGGAATGATCTCGGGCCACACCGGGACCCAACCGGGAGCGATCCCGGGACCCAACCGGGAGCGATGGCGGAGTCCCAACCGGGCCACCCGCTCCCGGTACCTCACGAGTGTCCCCCCTGGCCTGGCGGGGTCTGGGCCGGGATGCGCGGCCGGGGCGGACAGTGACAAACAGCGATACCCCCCCCCCCATTAACGGGGGATTCCCGGTGCTCGTGGGCAGCGGGGCTGTGGGAACTGGGGTCTCCCGGTACCCGGTACAGCAGCAAAGTCCTGTTAATAATGCACAAAATGACAACTATTGCTTTAAATCAACGTCGAACTTCTCCAGCCTCTCCGGCTGCGCGGAACTGAATTGATTCTTTCCCCGGCCTGTGGTAAATGTTTTGTGGCCTCTGCTGGAGTCCCTCTCGCAGCAGTGAGAGCTCAGGGCTGGGTTCCCGGGTCAGTCCTTGCACACAGGGGGATCCTTACACCAGAGTTACACCACAGTTACACCAGAGTTACACCAGCCACAGGGGATCCTGGAATTTCGGCTCCCGGGGTCAAACTCCGGCCCAGGAGCAGCACCAAGCGGTGCAGACGCGGCCTGCAGAGAGCGTGTCCAGGTCCAGGCGCTCTGGGTTTGCCCACTGACCGCCCCTCCCGGCCCCTCTCCGGCCTGAGGCGGCCCCAAAACCCGAGGAACTGCCT
The DNA here is from genome assembly GCA_013397815.1 of Aleadryas rufinucha. Classification (NCBI taxonomy): domain Eukaryota; kingdom Metazoa; phylum Chordata; class Aves; order Passeriformes; genus Aleadryas; species Aleadryas rufinucha. The sequence goes on along the minus strand of VZTH01017009.1, from coordinate 11,633 downwards.
GGAATTGGGGAGCAGCAATCGAGGTTGGCAGGGATTTTGTTCCGAGGGAGCAGGGACCCAACCCGGCCTCTCCCACCCGAGGTGCAGATGCGGGTCTGAGCTCCAGACCCCACAGCGAGCGGGGGATCAGCCTGGCCTCCAGGATTTGGGCTTTCCACAACCGGCGCTGGGATTTCACCTGCGGAGGTTCCAGCAGCCCCCTGAGAACCTGAGCGGGCTGATGCTCATCCCCTTCTCGTCTCCCCTGCCCCCGCCGTAAAAAAAACCCAAAAAACATTTAAAAGCCATGAAAAGGAGCAGGAGGCGATCCGTGCTGGGACAGCGGTGCCGGGATGCAGCCGGAGCCCAGCCCGCAGCGCGGCTCATGCGGGCGCTTCTCCTACAGAGGGCAGAGGAATATCAGGAATTCCCATCGCCTCCAGCCCGGGCTCCCACCAGCCGGGGAGAAACCGGGCAGGCACCGAGGGGGAGGCGGCTGGAAGCACCCAAACATCGCCCTCCCCTTCTCAAGGCGCTGTGACCCTCCCCGCGAAGCCGGGTGACATTGGGCACCTCGATGGCAATACACAGCTGGATTGATATAAACCCCGATATTTACTGAAAACACACATTTTCACAGCAAAACCTCTCCAAAACCTTAAAATACTCAACAGCATAAAATCCATCTCAATTCTGTAGTTTGTGTTTATTTTATCATGGCAGGATGGGTGGCTCTAATGCTCTGCATAATCGATGATGGGGGTTTGCCTCTGCTCCAGCAATGAGAAATTAAACACTGGTTTTTAAAAATTATTTTATTTCTTTATTTACTAAGACATAGTTTGAAAAAACCAGGAAACTTATAAACCAGGAGACGTGCACAGTGTGTCTTCCCTGGCTTTGCTTCTTGGTTTACTTTTTTTTTCCCTTTGAGTTTGTCGCTATTTTGTTCCCAGATGCCACCATAAACAAAGGGAGGAGCCTGAGAAATAAATCCGTGGAAAATTAAGTAGCAGGAACAAGTGCTTACCTGTGCAGTTACTTATGAGTAACTAACCACTCACACAACCAAAGAACTAGTGCCAAGACTCCCCTGCATAATTGCATTTTCAAACCTCTGCACTCTTAGAGTGAAAAAGGGATGTTCTCTACCCTCACAAATAATGAATTGCCCTGTTAATGAAGGGAGAGAGGCTTTTAGTGATGGTTAAATAAAACATACCCAGTCGAATTAATAAAAAATACACAGTGAGTTGCATTAGTCCTTTGGAGTAAAAAATGAGCTCCTTGAAGTCACGGCGTTTTCGACACTCGGGCCACCGAGATCAGGATTTCACCCACTGAGACTAATGGGACAATTGCTCCATATAAATCCCAAATCCAGCAATGCATTAAAATCCACCTCCTTACAGCTGTAAACTCGGGGGGTCCTGGCAGAGCTCACCTGTTCCTCTCCTGTCCCACATCCATCACTCACACCCGTGGAAAACAAAAAGGGTGCTCGGATGTGGGGGGACCCCGCACCACTGGGTCACCCCAACCTCACTCCCACAGCCACAGGACCTGTTAATTCACAATTTTTCACGAGGAGATGCAGTCAATACAAAGCCACATCAAACAGCAACTGCGGCCTGTGAAAGTCAGGGGTTGTTAAAATATTTCACCCACAGAGTCGCCTTCGCCGCTGTTTATTCTCTCTCCTCTGCCTTTCACTTAGCAGGGTAATTAAATCAGACTCCAGGGCTGGGTTTTAATTTCTGGTTCACATGCCCTCCAACCATGCTGCCGTGCCTGGGACTCAGAATCGAGCAGGGGAATATTTGTACAAAAAATGTATCGATACACTTTCATTTGAGGCGCTCGTGGAAGGCTTTCCGTGCCTCGCGGTCGGTTCAGAGAAACCCTCGGCCTGCTTGGGAGCTCCATCAGCCTCGCTGGCATCACTTCCTTGGCATTTTCCCTCTTGATTTTACTTTTTGATTTGCAGGCCTGTTTGCTAAAATGGGAGTAACGCCCTAAACACAGAGCAGACAAACAAGGGAACGTGGAACAGGCTGGGGGTGGAAAAAGGGCTTCCGATTTCTCCCACTCAGCGTCTTTTGCTGCCGTGCCCGTGGAGCTCGTCAGCTTTTGGGGAATTGTCAGATTAGAGGGAAGCTCTGGCAGGGAAGGACCCTGTCACCCTCCTGTGTGTGTACAATTACAGGTTATTAATATGAATCCATCTCTCAGAGCCGTTCCTTTACCGAAACACAGAAGTGAAGGGTGGTGGTGGGAACGTGGAGCCTCTCGGGCACCACCAGCGAGGGACTCCCAGCCCGTCCCCGGCCCCACAGGGGCTGCAGGCGCCCATTCCAGCGGGATTCCCAGCCAGATCCACGGGAATTACCCGCCCTGGAGTCGCCTCTGCTGAATTTAATTGAGTTGCTCCATCAACAGCAAAATTTGACCCACATAGAGAGGGCCTCGTGCTGGCCAAAAATAGCCACGAGCTGGGGCTGATCTTGCCAACGCTTGGGCGAGCAAATGTCCTTTTCCAAACTGACCTTTTCCATTTCAGTCATGCTAGTTCAGTTAAAATTTTCTTTTTAAACCAGCAGCACAATTTATCCATGAAAAGGAGAGAAAAAAGAAGTGAAAAAAAAACTGGGGGGAAGCAGAAAAGAGCACACACAAACCCCATCCACTGAAACAAATTACATAAAATTTAGATTATGTACATAAAAAACTCTCCTTATAAATATTTATTAGTATTTTTCTTCTGTGCTTTTATTTACTTGAGTACTTCTGCTGTTCCTAACCCATCCCTCATTCAAAAAACACAATTGTTTCAAAGATTTTATCAACTCTTAATGGTTCCTACACTGAAAAATAGAAGGAACAGAGTGTGTCTGAAGAGATGCACAGCCTAAAGATGCTTCCAGCAGATAAGAATTTTAAAGGCCACCCAAAGGCAATTTAAGAACTAGACAAAAACTGGTTTTAGAAGGAGCAAAATGTCTGAATTTCAAGCAAACCACACGTGTGCTCTCCTGTGCACAGCCATGCCAACACACACAGGCACAAGGGAAGTGTGCAAGGCAGCCTCTCCCAGGGGCTTCACTCCCAGAAATTCCCCACAGCGCCTGGGAATGCCTCTCACTCCAGGTGTGAGGAAGCCAGGGGGTGTTTTCCAGCCCAGGTCCCAGCCTGTGCTGTGTCACAATTCTCACTCTGTCCAAGGACAGACCCAGGCCAGCCCTGCCCTGCAGCCCTGGGCTCCTGGCTGAGCAGAGCCAAGGAGTTCCTCCCAAACCACGTGGGATCCCAGCAGCCTCTGTGCAGGGTCAGGCTCCTCAGGAAGGGAGCTTGTAATAAAACCAAGCGGGAAAAATATCCCGAATTCTTTAAAATTTCCAAACTGTGAACAGTGCCCAAGTGGCACCAGGACAGAGCTGCCCCTGAATTTGGTGACATCCTGGAGCAGGAGGTGTAAGAGAGCCCTGTCACCCCCTTGTCCCAGCAGTGTCACCAAGGGATCTCCCAGAACTAAACCATGAGACACCAACAAAAGCAACAACTGCATCCCAAACAGTGATCCCGAGTGCCAACGGGAACAGCCCTGCAGGGACACCCTAAGAGCACCCCAAGAACACCCCACAGCCCCAGTTCCAGCAACCCCAGGGACACAGATTTAGGAATCTGGAGGCCACCACAAGGCCACATTTCCTCTCCAATTCCTGCATTACAGTTCTGCATTTCCTGAGTGAACAACTCTCTCCAGGCCACACCAAACTCCGCTTCCCAAGCACGAGCCCACGCTCCCCAGCGAAACCACCACGGGCACTATCGACAAATAAACAAATCCCAGAAGGGTTCATAATCAAAATATATTTTAATGGACCCACTAATTTCATTTATAAGTTCGTGGGTGTTTTGTTGGCATGAGGGATGCTGAGCACCCCAGTGCCATGGCAGACACAAAGAAAGGACCTTCCAAAACCTGCTCCAGCATCACAGTTCCTTGTTCCCAGCTCACCAGCATAGAAGGATGTGTATCAATTGTTTGAACTTACTAGATGGGAATTTATCTATTAGGGGAAGGAACAGAAAGGGAGATTGCAAATTCTATTTCATATTGTAAGAACATGCAAAGCTTAAAGACAACACAGTTATTCCAGGTAAAAAATCCAGACTATGGCAAAAGGAACCATTCCTGAAAGGACACTGCAATATCTGCCACTTCCCAGGATGGCAAAAGTATGGAAATCACCACTGATATTTTAAAATTATATTTATTTATCCATTCGTATCCTGTACCCATCACTCAGCACCTGCGTACAGGCGTTAAAATATTACACATCATTTGTCTGCAAATCATCATTTAAGTACATCCTTCCTCCTGGGATACAGATGTTCCCAAATCCCTTTCCATCCCCAGGCAAAGGCTGGAGCAAGCAGATCCCAGCAGGGCCTGGGGAGGGAGGGAACGGGCAGAGAGGAGCCTCGGTGGGGACAGTTTGGGTCAAAAGCAGGGCTTTGGCTGCTGGAAACCCGCGGCATTTTACAGACACTTTGATCAACCTGCAAAAATCCCCTTCCCACGGAGCAGCTCAACACGGATAATACTCACAGGATGTGCCTGGAACCCTTTCCCGAGGGGCTGGTGCAGGTCTGACACGTGGCTGCGCACTGATCTTCAGCCTGGCACCTTCCAGGGCCGAGCATTCCCGGCCATCCCGAGCCGGGCGAGCGGCCAGCCCGGGGCGGGGGCAGCGTCACCCGGGTCCCCTCCGCTGGGACGCGGCACCGAGGGCACGGAAACGGCAGCAGGAAAGGCAGGAGAGATCAAAAGAGAGCAGTTACTGCCCACAGGGCTCGTGGGGAGGCCTCGCACGGACGCAGAGCCGGGCGCTGCACGGCCGGAGCCGGAGGCAGCGCGGGATCCCGGGATTCCTGCGGGCCCTTCTCCCACAGCCTCCATCCATCCATCCATCCATCCATCCATCCATCCATCCATCCAGTCACCGGGAACGCCGCCGGAGTCAATGGAAACGCTCTTGTAAACAAGGACTTACAAGAACCCAACGTGACAATGCTTTCAAAAGGAGTTTTGACTGTGCAATTGTTGCTGGATTAGGGGCTTCAGACGCGCCGAGCTCGCTCCGAGGAGCGCGGAATTCCAATCTCCACGGGGCTGGGGCCTCCGGAGCGAAGGACGCGCTCGGCCTCGGCCATGGGAACGGCTCCTGGGCTGCCCCAAACCGGGCAAAGCCCCAAGGAAGGGATGGGAGCCTCACAAAAAGACAAACTCTTCTTTTTATGACCTAAACTGAGCCTAACGCTGGCCTAAGCTGAGCCTAACGCTGACCTAAACCGAGCCGTGTCACTGCCTAAATGAACACAGAATAAACTGTACAAGGAGCTCGTTACCAAATAAGAAAGAAGGAAAGAAAGAAAGAACCTCCCAAAATTTCCTACAAAACAAACCCATTTGGTGAAATCCTCATTTAAAATCACTGATTCAACAATAAAGCAGCAGCCCAGCCCAGCCCAGCAGCACAAACAGCAGTATTTATCTTTCCCAGATAAGTAGAAGTTTGGAATAAATAAATCACCCGTTCCTCCGCTTATATAAATGCAAACCAGAGCAACACAACATGGCAATAGCACAAAAGGCAAATAAATGAGTTAGACACGGAGTCCAGGAGTTTAAGAAGTCTCCCCTGTATTTAATAAAGCATGAATTATTTTTTTAGAAACACTAACAGATCCCTTGCAGATACTTTTTATCTTTATATTGTTATTATATAAGACATTTTGTGTTTAAAGTGAACTATTGCTTCATCTAGGTGGCCCCTCTGCCGGGCATAGAAATTAGGTAGTGAACAAAATCAAAAATCACCATTGAAAATTACAAACTATACAACTTTAAAGCATTTGGAGTTGGTTCTTTTCCCACCCCCAGTCCCAAGAGAGAAATAATGGAATCACTGGGAATGTGGAAGTCTGGGGTTTAGCATAAAATTCTGCGTCTACACCAAATAAAAGAGAAGCCAGCCCAAGCCACGGTGAGTCGAGAGGGGAAGGGAGAGATGCAATTACAGCTCGTCCCATCCCATTCCCCCAGCAGGTGGAACACATTCAAAGCAGAGACTTTCCAGAACCGAACCTGACTCTTTGCCTCTGACACAGGTCAAAGTCCTCCCGGAATCAGCGAGGCTTTCGCTTTTGAAGAACTGAATATTCAGGATTCTGCCATGACCGATAATTAAAAGGTGAAATCTGGCATTTCGCAAGGCTCCGGGATTTTTTTGTTTCATTTTTCTCCGAGAGAATGAGGCTGCACCGAGTGCAAAGCAAAATATTCTCCCCCGCTGCCCTTTAGAGAACTTCAGAACGACCAAACGCCGTCAAACCACTGACTTTGCCTCAGCTCTGAGAAAAAAAGGATTAAAATTACTTTCAGGACATTGAGGTTATGCTGTGTCCAAACCATCCAATTAGGAAAAAAAAAAAGTAAAATGACCTTTGGAGAATTAACTAAAACGGGATCAATTGCAAACCATTTCTTCGCAAGCATTTTACATTTACAACACGTTTTTGTTTATGCACAAAATCAGCATTTCGAATGTTCTTTCTTAGCACAGACCACAGATAACTAAAGATATTGAATAATTTGATTATTTCTGAATTTTAAAATTTAAAACACAGCAGAACAGGGTATTTGGACTTCAACAACTGAGCCTGGAGACGGAAAGAAAGGCTGGAGCTGCCTCTGGCCGCTGTCTGCATCGACACCAGGGCTTAGACTTCTACCAGAGCAAAAGAGCTCCCCAGGATTAGCAGCAGAGTGGATCATTCTTTCTCAGGGCTATTTTACTCAAGAGAATCAATTTCCAAAAATTGCTTAAAACATCAAATGAAACACAAGTTATCTAAACATCAGATTTTCTAATTTTATTAAAAACGCACAAATTTTATCCAACATGTTTTCTTTCATACAGTGAATGGTCTAATATGCACTGGAGGTCACACAAGCTTAGGTTCATTAGAACAATAAAAGACATATGAGAAATTTAATATATAAAGAAAAAAGTAGCAGCTGTTGACTGCATATTTGACCATAAAATTTAAATATTTTGGACTTTTATTTTAAAGACACAAAAATAAAACCTGTGTGGGTCTATATAAGTCATATTAACAATTCCATGAATGTTCAACAGGACTAAAAATTAGCAAAGATGTTTGTTTGTCTTTTTTTTTTTTCTTTTTAACCTTGTAACACTTTTTAAACACCTTCTCGGGTTGCTGGTGCAAAGCACCTTACAGTATTTGTGCTATATATTTACTTTATTTGGCAACTGTCTGGGTTCTGTGGGTTTTTTTTTCTTTGCCTTCTGTAAACAACACCTTTTACAAACTAGCACAGTGAACCACAAGCCCTGCAATCTGTTAGAACATCTACAGAAAAGAAAATGAACTATTTTGGTTGGCTGCTCAAAATCTTTTGCTTTTGAACAAGAGGTTTTTCTAAAACAGGATTTATTAGTAAAACATTGAGCTCCTGAATTTAACATTAGACGTAAACAGTTGACTGTTTTTAGTTCAATAGAGTCTTTTTGTTTAGCTTTTCTCTCTCTGTGAAGGTAGAATACTTTTTGTTTGTTTGTTTGTTTTTTCAAGTCATTTTCGTTAGAGGTCTGGGTGGTGACCTTTGCTATGATGAGGAGGTTTTGTACGTGTAGCTTTGTGAAGGTAGAAGAGTTGGTGCTGAGGGCTTAACATTTAGTATTTGCTATTTTTGGAAACAAAAAAAACCCAAACCAACAAAACAACCGAAACAAAACAGAAAAGAAAAAAAAGAAAGGAAAAAGGAAAAGTTGTCCCACCTGATCGTCAGCAGGCTGAAATGGCTGAAGCTAAAAAGAGTTTCTTGTTGTCGAACTTTCTGAGAGACAAAAATGAACAAACAGATTCATAATGCCAGAACCATCCTTAACCGGGAACGCTATAGAGAGTTCTTGAAGCTTTTTTTCCCCTTTTCTTTGACCTTTCCTTCATTAANCTTTTTTATTTTTTTCTTTTTTTTTCTTTTTTTTTTCTTTTTTTTTTTTTTTTTTTTTTTAGTAACGAGAAGTTTCTAAGGATTGTGGCTCTTAGGATGACATCCAACAGGGTAATCAAACTTAACGCCATCCTACGGAATGGCAGCACTTTTACTGTACAGCTTCCCCAGTTTCTTTGTCAATGGTACAAAAAAGTCCCCTCGCTTGTTTGATACAACCATAACATGGAGATTGTCCTGGTCTAGAGCAAAGCTTGCCTTGGAGCAATTGGATTCAGTTCGTTCCCAAGGTAATATTGTCTTAGGGCGGGAGAGATGTTATATTAATTCATTTCTGTACACCATAACAATAAGCAGACTAGATGATCATCACTTACTTAGACCCAGTTTGTTTTAAAGCTACCACACAGCTGCTTCGTTCATCTCTGGAGGGTGGGACAAGTGATTGCCGTAGTTAGCACCACCGTTGACGGATATCGACGAAAATGGGGGGCTGGGGCCAAAAACTTCCGCGGACATGGAGTGCAAGGACCCGGGCAGGTTGGGTTCGGGGCTGGGCGAGTCTCCCGGGGGGTGCGACATGATGTCGGTGAAGCGCTGAGCCTCACTCGAGGGGTGATGTCCGGGCAGGGGGTGGTCCATGGCCCCCAGCGGGGTCCCTGACGGCCCCGAGGAGGGCACGAACGGGAGATCCACGGGGGTCTGCGCTTGAGACGAAGGCGGTCCTTGCGGGAAGAAATCGTAATTGCTTCCAGGGCCGTAATACTCGCTCTGATAATCTGGCGGACAAGGAGAGACAGAGGGAAGGTAACAGGCGGGCAGGTACCCGAGTGGGGACGGCACGGGAGCGCTCCCAGGGCGGCGCGGCTGG
>VZTH01017008.1:86134-108884 GCA_013397815.1 Aleadryas rufinucha | reverse complement strand
CCTTAGCCCGGGCGCGGGAGCCTCCGAGGTCACTTCCGGGGCGGGCCGGAAGCGGCGCGCTCGCGGTCCCGTTTAAACCGCGCAGGGCCGCACGGCTGCTCTGACCGCGGGGCCGCGGCTCTCTGGGACCCCCCTTCAACCTCCGCTGACCGCCAGAACCCCTCCCGAGCTCCCCGGCCCCGCCATGCCCATCCGCGCCCACTGCACCATCTGCTCCGACTTCTTCGACAACGTGCGGGACGTGGCGGCCGTGCCGTGCGGGCACACCTTCCACCAGGCCTGGTGAGCGCCGGGGCGGGCGGGGGCTCGGGCCGGGCCGTGGCGTGTCAGCCACGGGCCCCGCGAGAGGGCTCCGAGGAGTTCGCGGAGCTGCCGCAGCAGTCCGGGCTGTGCCGATTACACATTTGAACGGACTGTCCCGGGAGGTGGTGGAGTCGCCGTCCCTGGAGGTGTTTAAGGAAAGACTGGATGTGGCACTTGACATGGTGGTGATCGGTCGTAGGCTGATCTCGGCTGAGACTCGGTGGTCTCAGGTCCTTTCCGACCTAATTGATTCTGTGATTCTGTCACTGTGCTGCCTGCAGGCTCCCTTCTCCGGAAGAGCCAGTGTCACAGGGTGTTTGGAGGGAGCGGTGTTGGATTATGGTGAAGCCTCCCTGGCAATTCCATGCTTTTCTAGGACCGTGTTGCAAGTGTCTGTGTTGAAAGGAAATGGTTCTTCTGAGGAAATAAACTTTGTGCGGGGAGGGGGTGGGCATTTGCTTTCCTGGCTAACAAGCTTGGAGAGGGACCACGGGTGTGATTGTCACTTCTCACTCAGCAGTGCTGCTCGGGCCTGCTCTCTTCCAGCAGCCAGCAGAGCAGGAAGAGCTTCCAAAGGTAACCTGCCAGCTCTAAATCATTACCCTGCTCCCAAAATAAACCTTTCCAGTGTGACGTGATGGCTTGCAAAATGCATTAGTGGCTCTCCTGGGGAGCCCGGCAGGTTTGAATTCATCATCTCAGAGCAGAGCCCAGCCCGGTGCCCCTCGCTCTGCACATCCTTGTTCAGTGGCACCCCTTGGAGCTGACCGGGCTGGGATCTCAGCTGTCGCATCCCGATAGAGCCGCTCTTGTGCCGCGCCGTGTGCGGATCCGCTCGCTCCTGCGAAGCTGCGGCTGTTCAAAGCCTGTCTCCCAGAGAGATCTGAGCTCTGCAGAAGCTCTGCCCTGTTAAAGATAAGCTCACATGCTAAATTCAGCCAGGAATTGTCTTGGAGATGCGGGTGGAGCATGCGTGTGGAACACGGAGCTCCTGTCGGCCGCACCGCTGGACTGAGGGTTTGCGGTTCTGCTTTAGCGTGTGACGAGGAGCCGCATCCTGATGTCTCCTGGGGAGCTGGGGGATGGCCCCTAGAAGCAGCACTCCAGGATTTTAAGGATTTACTGTATGTTTTCCTTTTCTTTCTCAGCCTCATCCAGTGGTTTGACACTGCACCGAGCCGGACATGCCCGCAGTGCAGAAGCCAGGTAAAGCCATCCCCTGTGCACACCTGTGGCGTGGCGCTCTGCAATGGCACCAAGGAGCTGTGTCCTGGGGTGATGCCAGATACAGGCTCATGGTAGAAAGCAGAGGGACTTTCTGTCACTTGGGACTCCCCAGAGGCTGAGAGGACAAACTCCCCTCCACAGCCCTTCTGGCTGCAGTGGGCTGAGGGTGCCCTGCCACTGTCTGCACTGCAGCTCCTTTAGAAAGGGGCTCTGGGTTTTCACAGCTTTTACTCAGGCGGGGTAAGTATTGGCATGATGACAGAAGGGGCTGCAAGGGCTTAATGGGGACACCTGACTTGTGTTTCTGGCATGCCCAGCCCATTGCTGTCAGGTGAACAGCCCGTTCTGCTGCACATGGACCTTACAACCCCTCCTGGCTTTGCAGCACTCGACTCTCCCTTGGGAAGAGCAATGGCTGAGGAGGGAGGGAAGGATGTGCTCTGCTTCTGAGATAGGAAGCTGAGTCTTGGGTTTCCATTGGCTTAACTGAGACCTGAACTTCTTTGAAGTCCCTTGTGTCACCAGCCTTCATGCTGCCCATAGGTTGTGGCACGTAGCGGCTGCAGGAGATGTTTCCTCGCTCTCAGATGTAAATTTTTAGCCAGCTGCTGCTTGGGCTTATTCTGTGTTCGTGCTTCTTTCCTCCTCTCAAGGTCTTGGCCCTTGTTCCTTCCCTGACTTGTTGATTCCCTCTGTTCTTCTCTGCTTCTTACATCTCTGGGTTACCATGGAGTTATCGCGAAATAACATCTTATGTGGCAGTAACCGTGCAATTAGCTGGTGTCATGACTGTATATAATACTTAAAACACAAAGCTGTAACTGCATGGGGGAGGTGTGGAGAGCTATCAAATTCAATTACAGCACCTTCTGCCTGCAGAAAGCAGCACGTACTTCTGTCTTAGGATTTGGCATCATGTTAGCTCAGCATCAGCTGCTTGGGCCTGAGCTGCCAGAGAACAGACTGCGCTCGATTCAGAAATGTCTGAATCTTTCTGCTGCGGCTCAGGAGCTTGGCTGGAGTCACACTCCCAGAAACTGAGTGGGGGGTCTGCTGCTGTGCTGTTGAGCCAAAGCAGAGCATCGCCACTAATGGTGTCAAACACGTGATCTGATTTGCCTTTCATGGCCTTGTCACAAGACGATAACTTCTCCCCCTCCATCTGTCTTCCATATCCGTTGTTTCCATATTTGTGCCCATCAAACTCTTCTGTCTCCTGTGTTTAGGTCAGCAAAAGACACATCATCAATAAGCTGTTTTTTGATGTTACCCTGGAGGAGCAAGCAGCACCGGATGCTGAGACCTTGCAGGTAACTTGACTGGGGGGTTCTTTCCTCATGTGATGCTTCAGCCTCCTGGAAGTGTGGCCTGGCCTGCTGGTCCTCTGCCAGCAGGTGCTTTCCAAGCTGGAGCTTGCTGTGCTCATGTTTCTGACCTGAAGCATATCAGTCTCAGTGGTGATTTAGCATTCCCGCTGACCAAATCCCATGTGGTGACTCAAGGAACCTCCTCTACTTCCTGCTCTTCCTTCTGCTTGTCACTTTACCTGGAAACCTCCTGAAGCAGCATCACATTGGACTGCTGTTCCTCCCTTGGGAATGAGGGTACAGAGCTGTCCCCAAAGGCAGGAGAAGGGAAATCCCAGATGCAGTGAATTTCTGCTGCTATCTGTGGCTCGGTTGCTTGTGAGCCCTGATAACCCCTCTGAAAAGAAGGGGCCATTGGAGGAAGTGCCCCCTCCTCCCTTCTGTGCAGGGAGATTGTGCAGATTGAAGGATGTGGGGCATGATCTTAAAGTCATGATTCCCCAAGAGAGATTAGGAAAGGGACTGCCTGAAGCCATGCCAGCAGCAGTGAACAATATGGAGGCTGGGTCCTGGCAGGATCCTGGCTGGAGCTGGGATGCTGGGTGGTGTGCTCCAAGTTCCACCTTTGGGTGTGGAGAGTTGGGGGTGAGTAGGGATAAACACAGAGTGGCTGTTCCATGTTCTCCTTTGTGTAGTGTGGATGAAACATGGCTCCTTCTGTCTTGGAATTATCTGTTCCAAAAAAAGGGTGGCCGGTTGACCTTGGTATAACGGGACGCTTGTACCCTCTTGTGTTTAGAAGCAGCATGTGCAGCAATTACCATAATTAGCAGTTGCCATGACAATTCTATATGTACTTCGTATGTCTTTAAAATAAAGCCAGCCAGACTAGAATGTCAGTAGCACTGTCTTTCTCCAAGACCTCCAATGACGAAACCAAAGGCCAAAGTGCACTGAGGAATGGAGGAGCATCCCCAGGCACTGGGAGCCGTGTGCCCTCGCAGCAGATAAACATTTCCTTTTGTACATATCAAGATCCGTTCTCACGAGTGTAATGCGATGAGTGACTCGGAAATGGGTTGCCTGGAGAGAATCGCCCTAGAAAATCTTCCTGTTCCATCTCACCCCCGCCCCAGGATCCAAAATGGGTTCCCCCAGCCTTCTGCTCCAGGCAGGCTGTGCAGAACTGCTCCCTTGCTCGAGGGCAGGACTGTGGAGCTGCTCCTGCACAACAAGCTTAATGGTAACTCCTCCTGGTTCTGTAAATCTTGTGTGTGTCTGTCAGAGCAACATCTAGCCCCAGTGTACAGCCTGCTTAATGAGGGCACTGAGGTCACCGACAGAAAGAACCAAATACTTTCCTGGGTAAATCAGCCTCATTAGCTTGTGTGGGTATTCACTGCTGTGTGCACTGTACAGGTTGCTGCTGCATTTGTCACCAGTTTCATGTGGTGTGCTGCCTTGTTTTTGGAGGACAGGGAGTACCTTAAGAACACAGATGCCTTGTTCACAATGGGTGAGGTACTAATGTCCACCTAGATGGGAGGTCTGTCTGTGATGGAGCATCTGATTGTGGCCAGGCAGCAGTTCAAGTATATGGTGGGCCAAGCCCAGGCTCTTCAGAGAATGAGATAAGAATTGCTGGTATCCTCAGCCAGAAGCAGTTGCGCCTGAAAAAGAAAAAGTCCAAGATTTGTGATGAACCACTGCCTCCAAGAGTGGTGTTCATCTCTGTAACCAACTGAAGCTGTATCTGTGCAGCCCACAGCTGTCCTGGAATGAGCATTTGGCCTCCTGCCGTGAAAAGGATGTGCTCGAAAGCAAAGTGTGTGGCTGTGGTCTGCTTGTCATCTTGGGGAGACAAGCTTGGGATTCTCTTCTGAGAACCAGTCTTTGGCACCCAGTGAAGTGGTCGGAAGAGCTCCCTTATGATCTGAAACCCCTTCCTGTTGTTGCAGAATTTGCCACATTATCTTTTGAACAGTGATTGTCTTTGTTGCTGTTCCTCACTCTTGCTGCTACTCTGAAATGTTTACAGTCAAAGGAGTGCTGGGGCTGTTTTGCTTTCCACCCCCAGGCTAAAACTTCAATGGAAACACCAGAGGGAACCTGGATTCCTGGAGTAGCTGCAGACCACAGGCTCAATGTCCAAGCATTTTTCATTACTGAACCTGGGTTTAACCTGTATTGATTTTAAAGATAGTCCTTAGTGAGCAGAACAGTCTCCATGTGGCTGTTCCCAGAGCAGGAAAAGGGTGAGTTTTGGGGTGTAACACCTCAGTGAGTCTGTCAAGAGCTGCTTGTCATCTAGGGAGTGGAGAGTTCTTCCGAAGGAGATTTCAGCTTGGCGAAGAGGAGGTGGGAAGAGAATTCCTGCCTGTAAACCTGCTGGGGAAGGTAGAAGCCTTGGAGGACAGCTGTCTGTCTGTGGTCAGGATATACTTGTTTGATCTTGGGAAAATGTGGTCTTGTAACAGCCTGGCAGAGAGAGGAGAGCTTCTCTCAGAGGAGAGAAAATTGGGAGCAGCTTTTAGGAGCTGTGGTAGAGGATGAGGGATTTCAGATTAAGTTGATGAATGAGGTAATGTTACATAGCTGCCCGCAGTAGCCCAGGATTTCTTTGCTATCATGATAATTAGCACATCTTGTGAGCTCACTAATCGTTCCTGAATAGGACTCTGAGGAAGCTACTTCAGAATAGTTCCTGCAGCAGAGTTAATTCCACATTAGCCCTCCAGCAGTTGTGCCCCTTGGGGCAAATCTCAGTCAGCTCTGCTAGGCTTTGCATTTAGTCCCTTCTGCTTACCAAGCTTTGCATCCCACATTCTCTTTTCCTGCCTTTATTGTCACTAGCAGAGCCTCGCTCCGGTCCCGTCAGAGCCGTGGTCACTGCTGGTGCTATTCTCGGCTCAGATTTGCATGTAGCATTCTGGGTTGCACAGATTTGTGTGCCTGTGTTGGCATTTCATTGTGGTTTTATTCCACTGCAGTTCCTGCCTGACTTGCTATGTGCTTTCCTCTGCAGTTCTCTAACACAGCTTTTTAAGTCGTCTTCTGTTGACTCTTTCCTGCATATATTTATCCCTCTGGTTTTTATTTTAAATATATATATAGATAAAAATAGCCTCTCTTTTTAACCTCTCTACATTTCCTTTGGCTATTTGCCAGTGTTAAGTTATATCACTTCATTATCTCTAATTTAAACTACAGGGCATTTGCTGCCTCTTTCTGATCCCTGATGAAGGCGTTAGAAATATTTGATGTTTCTCAGACCCTTGTGGTACCCAGGAGATGTTGTGCACTCTCAGTTTGGCGTGTTATGGATTGCTTTCTCAGTGATCTGTTTCCAGCCATTCGATTGAGCTGTTAGCTCATATCAGCATCCCGAACTGCAGTGACTTCAGTGTCTGTCAGCATGTTTGAGTGCATGCTTGGTTACCTTTTCTGATGTTTGGATGTGCCCTCCTGTCTCCCACCTGCATCTGATTAAAGTTCACTTCAGTTTAAAGAACTCTCAGCGATCCAGTTAGTCTGGCAACATCCCTGCCTTATTGCCTTGTTTAGGTAAAACATTATAAAAATTGTTCTTGCCTGACTTCCTGTGTTTCCCTGAGAGCCTTCCAAAATTATTCAGCTAAAACAGGATGACTGACAGTGTGAGAAACATAAGGTTGACAAGGCTAAGATGAAGCTGTGATCCTCTCTTCTCCCCCTGAAGAATGCCAGTTGGAGGTGCTCTTTCCGTTCCCTGTGATAGCCTGGGCTTGTAACTCCGTGCTTCTTGTTTCCGTTTTCCCTCCTTAAGTACCTGCCTGGTCCAAATGTCCTGCTGAGAAACCTCTTGGGTCTTTTTAAGATCTGGTGAAAGCACCTCTTCAGGGCATTTCCTAATGGCTTTCTCTGTGTTGTGTTTCAGAATGAACTGGACAAGGTGAAGGCCCAGCTCTCCTTGAAAGGTGAGTTCCAGCTGCCTGCGGGGGATCGGCAGCCCACAGTCAGCAGGTCCTGGGCTCTGCATGTGCCAGGTGGCTTGCCCAGGTCTGAGGAACCCCTGTGCAGAGGCTACCCCCTCTCTGAAGCCCGAGGGCATGGTTCAGACTGGAAACTGTTTTGCTAGAGCAACTTCTTCAGAGCTTTTTCTGAGGTGAGAACACCTAAAGCCGTACAAAGCTTATGTGGCAGAGTCTGAGTCCTCAGCCTGGCCCAGCTCTGCTTTAACTCAGGAGCTCACTGCGAGTTTAGACAAGTAGATGCAATTTTTTTGCCCCCTTTCTAATCACAAGCTTACAGAATTGCAGCACAGCTCTATCCAGAGCAGGCTTGAAAGCAAAAGCCTCGGTTTGCTTGCTGGGAAACTCACAGCTGCATATGGCAAAGGCTCATTCCCTGCAACAGATGAGAGAGAGGGTGAAAGTGGTGTCCAAAAGCAGCAGTGGGAAGGCTTTGGGTTTGTTTGGCTGTTGCAGTGCCACATGTGTCGCGCGAAGAGCAGACGGAGTTCAGTGTGTGCGCACTTCCATCTTCCCATCTTTAATTTTAGAGGATGTTTGAGGGAGGCAGGAAAAGCAAAAGCCCTGGAGACTTGTCGATGGGTTTTAAGCATCGTCTGTAGGCAGCCTGTCATCAGAACATGAGTCATGAGCAGCAAAAGGAAAATGTCAGTCTAAGTGACAGAAATCCTAAAACATGCTAGCAGAAGGGGAAAAAAAAAAAATGTTTAAAGAATGCTGGGGGCTCACCCACGCCCTGAGAGTTGTCTTTCCTCTGCGTTCCCTGCATGCACGAGACAGACATGAATAGCCAGTAGATTAAGGATTCAGTCCTTAGCCTGAGAGCAGAATTGGATGGTCTGCACGTCTCTATTCTGAGGCCTGTTCTCCTGCCAGCTTGGTTGAGTTTAGTGACTTGGTAGAGAGCCAGATCTTCTGGGGAAGGTGGCTGGGATTCTTGCTAGGATATTATCCAAGAAAAACTGCTTGAAGGCCTGCTAATCTTCTCGGCTTCTGGTGAGTAGAGGTTGGATTTGACATTCCCTGTCCCATTCTCTTTTCATATTGGAAATGCGAAGCTCCTTCCCACCTCCTGCCTCCTTTGCTGTGGGTACTCTGCTCTCTGCTGGTTCCTGTGTATAAGTTCTCCACATGAAGCTGTGCTCTGCTCTGTGCGCTGCAGAGGAGCTGTGGAGCTGCCAGGCTCTGATCAGCCTGCAAATGGCTCGAGAGGTGCCGAGCTCCGAGCAGACCCAGCAGGCTCTGTGGGAGGCACTCTGAATGAGCTGAAAACTCATTCCTGCAGCACGGAGGGGTTTGATTCCTGCCATCTGCCTCTGGGCAGCTGGGAACGGAGGAGGGGGAAGCCCTAACTCTTTCGGTGGGTGTGGAGTCCCTGCAAATGCAAGGGAGCGTCTCCAGGCACTGCCTCTGGTGAGAAAGGGTTATTCAGATCAATGGAGAAGCCACCCGTGTGCTTCTGCTGGAACACGTCCCTCTCTCTTCTTGTTCCTCGGTCCCACAAGGCTCTTTTACTCCCTGATTGAACAGTGGAGCTTCACTGCAGGTCATGCTTCCACAGGATGTGGAGGCAGAATTTGAAACTGGATGGCTTGCAAGGAGAACAAGCTTTTTGGAAAGGCACTCTTTGGCTCTCTACTATTGCCAGGCTGGAGCCACAGGTGATTTTAGCAAAGACCGAAGATGCTGAGCTGAAGATTTTACCCTGCTCTCAGCAGGGTTAGGTGGAGGGGCTCCTGCTTTCCCTCATTACCCAACTGCTTTGAGCTTCTCAGTGATGCTGGCTGTTCCCTGCATAGGTCTGGCAGGTGGTTGTTGCTTTCTGAGCTGTTCTTCCCTTGTCTCCACAGAACAGATTGAAATCTGGTGATGTTTTCCACCACCTTCTCTTTGGTGGTCAGAGGCATGTGCTTTGCTCCTAGATTGCCAGGGGGAGGGACAGCAGGACTCAAAGGTTTTGTAACCTGCAAAAAGTGGTCACTTGGGGAATCTACTTAACCTGTCGTGTGTCCTGCGGTGTCCCCAGTGTCACTGCCTCCTGTCCTTTGATGTAGGTGCTGTGGTTGGTGAGGGCACGTGCAGCAGCTTGGTGGACCGCTGCATACAGCTGCCCAATGGCCCCCAACACACAAAGTTCCATGTGGAGAGGATGGATGCAAAGCTCTGTTCTCCAGCTCTGTGACAGCTTGGTGTAACTCGAGAGGAATTATTTCCTTGTGCGAGCCTGGCTTTGAGAAAACGCAAGAGTTAAGATACATCATCTTAATGCTAGCAGGGCTGGCACTGGAAAGCTATTAAAGGGAATTTTTTATCTTTAGTAAAGAAATCTTGAAGCCTGCTGGCACTGAGAGAAGCAATTGCTCAGTACAGACCCTGTGCAGACAGCACTTAGAGAAATGGCTCTCTCCAGGAATGGCCAAATCCTGGCAGCCTGGAGCTGAGCCTGCAAGCAGTCTGTGTGCTCCTGCTGCTGTGGTGCAGCTGGAGTCTGGGTTACCAGGCCATGACCTTCTTCTTTCTTCTTTTCCAGAGAAAGAAAAGCGGGAATGCCAGGCTGTTGTGGACGGGCTGAGGGACACTCTGGATGTGCGCAATGCCACGATAGAGTCGCTCCAGAAGGTGTTGGGAGAGACAGAGATGCTGTGCTCCTCTCTCAAGGTACCCTTCCTGTCCCCAGCAGGACTAACCATCACGCAGTCAGTGTTAATTCTGTTGAAGATCTCTTCAGATCCTGCTAATAAAGAGATTGTGCTGGCGGGATTTCGGGTCTGGTGCCTGGGTTTTCATTTTGGTTTGATTAATTGAAGCAAGTGCTGTTGCTGGACTCGAGGTCCTGTTTGTGCTCTGCCTGAGGTGATTCAGAGGCATAAAAAGCCTACAGGCCTGTGGTTTGTGTACAGGTGCTCAAGGCAGAGGTGTCCCTGGTGAGGGAGAAATGCCAGCCCAGCCTGAGGAATGTGGCTGAGCCTCGCTAATGAAGTGGCAGTGCTGGTCATAAAGGTGGTAGCAGGAATCTAGTGTGGGAACTAGCCCCACCACCCCGTTGCTGAAACACTGACTCCCTGAGGTAGAATGTTCTTCTGAAATGGGTTTAGACCAAGCGGGATTCAAGGAAAATTAGTTTCTTACTTTGATTGGGGGAGAAATCAAACTGAAAAATATGGAGGGGGAGTTGCAGGCTTCAGCTGAGTGGGATCTGATCCAGCTAACTCTCCTGTCTCTGTTCTGTTGCCAGGGCTTTGCCTCAGTTAGGTTAGTAATGTTGTGAAGTCCAGGGATCAAATATTCCTGTTGTGTTTCAGCGTGCTGTGACTCAGTGTGTAGTCATGTACCATGCGTAAACAGCAAGAGGAAGAGGGTAAGAGCAGGAGCAGCTTTGTTGGGATGTCTTGGAGCAGCTTTGCCTTGGTGCTGGGCTGGGCTGGGCAGTCTGTGCTGTGTGATGTGCCTGTCTCAGGAAGGTGAGGTGCAGGCTGAAAGGTGGGGTAGGCATCTACGGTGCTTCCCAAGTGCTCTGACTCAGTATCCTAAACTGCATCGTGTTTCTTGCCATGCATGACCAAGTGGCCCAGAGAGAGCTTGTAGATGAGTTGTGGTGCTGTCTTGCTGTATGCCACCTGCAGCTGGGCTCTTTTGGGAGGAAGCATCTGGGAGATCTACCTGACACTAGGACAGATAGAATAAGGAATTAATGCCAGGCAGGCCTTGCTGTGAGCCAGCACAACTGCTTTGGCCCAACCATGGGATTATATCCAATCTGCTTGCATGTAAAGGCAGCCTGGATCTTGGCCATGCCATAGATGCTGGTGTGATCCTGGATAGGTCAGTGGCAGGATACTTCTGATGCCCCCTACTCCAGCAGAAATAATTGTGACAGTGGAAGCTGGTACTTGCTGCTAAACTCAGCATCTCAGTGCTTGGTTTTCCTGCCTTGACACCTCTGGAGGAGGCTCTGTGCTTATCTTCCCTGTTGCAAAACCCTCTCTGTATGCTTAAGTCCCTTTAATGAAAGCTGGGCAGGGCAGAAGGATTAGGGACCTGGAGGTATCTTTTCTGTGGTATACGGGGTTTCCCAGCTGAATGCCAAGCGCTGTCTTAAACTGCATCATTAAAGATTAAAGCACTAAACTTCTGCAGTGAAAATACAGGCTTAACTCTCTATGACGCAGGTTAAGGCTGTGAGCTGGTCCTGTCTTCTGCTGGCACTGTCAGTTTGCTGCTGTTTCAGGCTGGCCAAAGCTGGGGACTCTGCTCTGACTGGGCACAAAACTCTCCTGTGGGAATCTGAAGTGTTGAGAGTTCTGGTTAGGGAAAAACCAAAGACAAGCTCCGGTTAAGCAAGAGTAACACATGAGCCTGCAACACTGTCCCTCCTCAACTTCCCAGTGGTTTCACAGCTGTTTGGTTTTTGTGGTAGGAAGTGGATAAAATCTTTAAACTTCTGTGTGGGAAGGAGCTTTCCAAGGCAATGATCTTTTGCCAGGCCTCTCCCTGGAATCAGCACTGTGCTGAAACCAGAGCTTTTCAAAGTTGCTGTGCAAGGTGCCCAGGCACACACAAACCTAGACAGCACAGATGCATTGGAATGGTGCTAATTCAGCTCTCCCCATCCTCTGCCACACTGCAGATGTGTGCTTTTCCAGCTCAGCCAAAATTCTGTGTTACTGCTGTAGAGCTGGAGAGGCGATGGCTGCAATAGGCTTGCAGCAGGTGAGAGAAGTGCCCAGGTGGGGGTCTGGTTTGGCTGAGGTCTCCCAGAAGAGACCCACTCATTCCTATTTATGCTGTAAGCAGCTAATGGTGAGGAGAGTTGGGAGGCTGAAGCAATCAGCTGTGCACGGAGGGGAAGGTGATAGCAAGGTTTGCTTGCTGTGGACTCCTTTGCTTTTGAAAAACAAATTGTCACCGCTGTGAACAGGGCACTGTGCAGCCCCTCCAGTGCTCCCAGCAGAAAGGGGCTGCAACGTGGTTTCAGCTCCAGCCTCGCCTTGTGATTAGCTGAGACCTTGCTGTGCTCGTGGGGAGCAGAGCTGGGGGTACAGTGGGAGGGAGCTCAACTCTCCATAATCCCGGGCTGCCGAGGTGGTGATATAGCACTTAGAGCTGATGTATGCTCCCAGCTGCCCGCAGTGTGCATAAGCCAGGATATTTCTCCAACAATCCCTGGAGCCTTACTAACGTTCTGTGTGTGCTTGCTTCCCTGCAGAAGCAGATGAAATTCCTGGAGCAGCAGCAGGAGGATAACAGAAGTTCAAAGGAGGAGGCCCGCCGGCTGCGAAACAAGCTGAGAACCATGGAGCGGTGAGATCCGGGGTGCTCCCTGGGCCTTGCAGGCTGGGCTGCACACCTCTGCCCTTTTTGGGGAGGGCAGGAGGGGTCCTGCTGGGCCTGCTGCAACACCCACCTCTATGTGCTGGATCACCTTATCTCTAAGGTTGGAAATGGCTGTATTAGCTGCCCTTGCCCTGCCTGTGCTCTTGCCCCTGCTATGTTTCCAGACAGCTGCTCTCATTAAAGAGCAGCAAGGCAGGGTACTGGCCTCATCTCTAGTGCACTGAGCATGGCTATGTGCCATTTCTGTTATCAGAGGATGCTGGGGCAGAATGCCAGCCCAGGAACACAGTCAGCCACAGGGCTATAGGGACCAGGAGCTGGGCATCAGTTCCATGGCAGTATGTGTGTACAGCTGCCCCTTCTCTAGTCCAAGTAGTGCTGCTTTTCCCTAGTGAAAAGCCCTGCTTGGGGTGAGGCAGCTGTGTCTCTTCTCCCATGGCATCCAGAGTGCCTGCAGCAGAAGCTCAGGCTGCACCCTTGAGGGGGAAGCAGGGCTTTTGTCTCTTTCCCAGGTCTGTTTGTGATTCATCAGCTGAGGGTACGTTTTTGTTTGTGGGTTTTTTTTGTGCAGGATCGAGCTGTTGCTTCAGAGCCAGCGCTCGGAAGTGGAAGAGATGATCAGAGAGATGGGAGTCGGGCAGGCAGCGGTGGAGCAGCTTGCAATCTACTGTGTCTCCCTCAAAAAGTAGGTGCTGCAGGCTTGGCACAGCTGGTTGGTGCTGTCCTGGGAGTGCCCAGGGAGAACCCTCTGCCGAGCACCAACAGGCACGCGGGCTCTGCGTGACTCTCGCCACCTCTTAGGGCTTCCACTGGGTTTTGACTGACAGATCCTGGGGACCTAGTTTGGAGCCTGTCACACTGAACTGTTCCTCTTGTCACTGTAGTGACATGTGTGTCACCATGGGAACTGTCTCCAGAGTTGTCAGTGCACCTATGAAGTGATGATGATTATTCCCTCCGCTTTCCTCTCACGCCCGGGGGAAAGCGAGCGGATGCGGAGCTCCGGGTTGTGCCCTCTGCAGCACTGCAGTGTGCAGCTGTGGCCTCTGGCAAAGTGAGCCTGCTCTGCTGCCCTCCCCTACCTGGATATCCATCTGGTCCTGCTGGGGAAAAAACACAGCTTTTTTTGTGTCCGTTCTGATGGCAGCTGAATAACTGCAGCTTTGGTACAAAGCTGTAATGAGGCAAGTGTCCCTGTGGTGTAATTGGGAATGAATGTGCGTGGCCAGTAGTGTGAAGTCTCTGAAAAGTCACTTAAAGCAAAGTCCCCTGTTTGCTGCCAGCATGGAGGCTGTGCTCTGTTGTCTGTCTTTTCCACTGGCAGCTGAAATGTCTCTGGCTCCCAGTGCTGGTTCCTATTTTGCTGGTGGAATCAGGCATGGCATCCCGTGCAGGTTTTTTCTCCCCCGTGGTGTAATGGAATGTGTGACACAGTGTTGGTACACTCATCTCTGTTCCTTAAAGGGCTTTGTGTCTCCTGGATTTTCTCTGGTAGCTCTCCAGGTCCAGAGCTTCAATTTAAGGGTCTCAGCTTGTCTCTGAGCAGTTCTGGCTCAACTGTCTTACGAACAGCGTGCCTCTTTGGGTCTCTTTGCAGGGAATATGAGAACTTGAAGGAGGCTCGGAAGACCTCTGGTGAGATGACAGAAAAGCTGAAGAAGGAGCTGTTTTCTGTCAATAATAAGGTAAAGGGAGAATGTGAATTGCCAGGGTGATATCTGTAGATCCCTGTCCATGCCTGAGGCCTCTGCAGTGACCCCCTCCCACGCTGATCAGTACTGGTATGTGGAAGGGTCAGGCTGGGGTTTCTGGGTCAGGATGTGACGTGGTGAGCAAGCAGCTCATGGGCTGTTGTCAGGAGGGCAGTCTCTGGGGACAGTGCTGGGGCAGCATGTGCAGAGCCAGACAGAGTTTGGCGGAGAGCCTGTGCTGGATGGCAGCAGCACACAGGTGCTCCACTGCTCCCACTGGGTTCTGGAAGTAGCAATTCCTTCATCCGGCCACACTGCTGAGCACTCAGCTGCCAGCTCATCCTGCTGCAGAACTGGGCCCCTAAGGAAGTGGGAAGGGGTTTGGAGCCAGTATCAGTTGAGCAGGGCTTAGTCCTGGCTTGACACAACCAGTCACACCCAGCTTTGTGCCTTCAGCCAACTGAACTGGGCCAGGGCTCCCACTTCATGCTGTGCCCAGGCAGGAGGGGTTCCCAAAGCACAGTGGAGATACACACACAGGTGGCCCTGCACAGAGCCTGCCTGGGCTGGTCCTGAGCTGGTGCAGAGCTTGGGGATGCTGACATGCCTCTGCTGCTGTGCTCCCCCTGCTCCAGGCCTGGCTGGGGTCTGTGAGCTCAGGTCAGGCAGGACTCTCTTTGTCTGTTCTGGTAGCACATCCCTGTGAAAAGCATGTGTGTGTAGCCTCATTCCCCAAGGCACAGGTGTTCCCTGGGGCATCCCTGTGTCTAAGCCAACAAAGTGAGAAGCTGTGGGTGGATTTGGCCTACTTCTGTTACTCAGCCATAGCTCTTGTCCCCTCAAATGGAGAAGGAGGTTTTCAGATTGCTGTGCTTTGCTCCCCAGAGGAGTTAACCCCTACACAAGATGCTGCTGCTGGAATTGGGCTGCTCCTGGCTGAGTCAGACCCAAGCTGTGATGGCCAGTGTGGGTCAGGAGGATGCGAGTCAATGCACAAGGGGCTCCAGGCTTGGCTGACAGAGAGCTGACTGTACCCGCAGTCTGTGAGCTGGCCCAGACTCCTGGACCCACAAAAGCATCTGAAGTGGTAGCAGTCCACTTCCTGACCCCTGCTCCTGGCATGCTTCCCTGTTGAATCAGGCTTGTCCATGTGCCAGCACTGCTGATGGAGAGCCATCCTCCAGCCTGCGGTTTGTAAATTCCTGTGCTCTGGTGTGTCCCAAGTCCTGCAGGAATTCAGAACGCAGCCACCAAGTGTTAGAGCAGGGAAAAACTGTTGCCGTCAGGCATAAACGCTGGGCAAGCAGCCCTGGAGATCCCTCTGCAGGCAGCTTGTGGAATTGGGTAGGGATTGGATTGTGCTGATACAGGAGAGATTGGTCAGACTGACACAGGAAAATTGAGCCCTTAGACAGGGGGAGTAGCATGTGGTGCAGAGCATGCTGCTCTCACAGGGCTCTGCAGTCCTCCTTACCCAGGTGTTGTAACCCACACTCTGTTGTGTTCTGCAGCTGCAGAAAACGACTTTAGAGTTGGAGAAGACAAAGGACGAGTTAAAAAGCACACAGAAAGATCTGAAGAATGCAGACAAGGAGATCTTGGTGAGAATATCATTCCTCATGGCCAGCTGCCAGTTACTGCAGACTGGTCTGCAGCTGCAAAGCCAGGAGTTATGCTGGCTTTTGCTCAGTTTCCCAGACTACCTCTGAGCTCCACCTGATGCTGATTTATGGAAAAGGGGCAAAGTAGCTACTGCTAAATCTTTCCTTATCTTGCTGCCTGCTTTCCCTTTCCCCTCCAGAGTTTGAAGAAGAAGATAGACATCCTGCAGGATACTCTGAAGGTCCCCTCTTCAACCAGGGAAACACTCAGTCGTCTAGTCTTTGAAAGGTTAGTGAGCTGCATCCTCAGATACAGGCCAGGCATGGAGGTGACAGGTCCAAAGCAAGAGCTGACAGTTTGACTGGCTGAGAAAGCAGAGGTGTACTAGTCTGGCAGGTGTTGCAGAAGCATGGCTGTTTTGTTCCTTGTGTCCTTTTTCTCGTGGCTGACAAGATGATGTCGCAGACACAAAGTCTGTGTCTTGGAGGGTTTGGGTCAGTAGAGGGTGGAGGAATGGCTTGGGTTTTGAAAAAGCTTTTGTCGCTGTGTCCTGCCTGGGAAATGTCCCTAAAGCTGCTCTAGTCGTTGCTTTAGAGCTGGCCTTGTGATGAGAGTGCCCTGGTGTATGGGGACCAAAGAGCTTAGCTAGGCAGGGGAATCTAGCCTGAAAAACTACATCTCCTTTCATCCAGCCTTTCTTGAGGAGCCTATGCCATCACCCCAGTAGAGCAAGCTGGGTTGTGCCCATAGAGCAGCAATGTGTCAGTGTGATTCCTGGGCTCTGGGTGCTGCTGTTACAGCGCTCAGCATTTGAGGGGGAGCAGTAATTTGGGACACTGAATTTAAACTCTGAGGTTCAGATTGTCCTTTCTTTGATGTGTAAGCAGAACAGGGCTCTGCTCTTGGTGCCACTGCTGTGTGAGCACTCAATGTCATGGGGTGCAGCTCTGCCTTCCCCTGGGTGGCAGGTGATGGCTTGGTGACTGATGCTTTTCTTGGCCTTGCAGCCCTGCTCCCATGGAACTGCAGCATCCAAAGCTCCACCGCCCGGCCTACAGTGATGAGATCAGTCTAGATGCTACTTATGATGTGGACACCCCTGAAAACCAGCCCTGCACATCTTCCTTCGGCGCTACAAAAAGGCAGAAGCTGGATAAAAAGACGTGAGTTTTCCCTCCTCTTTCTGCTTCTAAAGGAGATCAAAGTGTCACTGCTTTGGAAGTTGCTGTGTGAGATCAGATAGCTCTCCAGCTGCCTGATGGCGTGCTGCAAGCTTTGTCGTCATTTGCTTGGCCTTGTCTGTCCTTGCCAGCTCCACTTGAACAATAAGTCTCTGCTGATTTGCTCCTTGGGCTCCTTACAGGTCTCCTGTGATAAATCTGGCAAAGAAAGCTCTGATGGAAAGATTGGAGGTAAAGGACTAATCTTGATTTTTCTGTGTTGCCTCTTTGATTCTGCTGTTAATAAGCTTGGGATAAAGAATCTATTTTCTCCCTTGTGGCCATAGACCGGCCCATCTATAGAACCAGTCTGGGCTTCAAAGTGTTTTCCTTGATGGTCTCTTAGAAAAAACACTGTTGCTGCCTCAGGCCTCCTGGAACTGGGCAGGAGAAGGGAGGGTGGGGACCCACATGCTTCTTGCTGATAATTCTGCCCCAGATGTGCTTCACAAACACCACCTGGAGCTGACCACAAAGGGCTGTGGGGTCAGCTGAGGTGGCTGTTCTCCCGGCCTTGCTGGGGGCAGTGTCCTGCCTCCTGGGCACTGTTCCACATAAGCCCCAGTGGGAGGTTGGAAGCTGCTGGTTTTCAGCCTGACATGTGGTATGGCAGTAACCATTACCTTAGATAGCTGTCTGTGTTATTAGTGCTGTCTGTATGTGGACTCCATTCAGCAGATTGTGCTGGTTGAAGGGCTTTTCTTGTTATTTTGTGGGACAGAGCAAGGCAGATAAACTAGAGGATTATGCTCGTAAAGGACTCTTGCCACCATTCATCAGGAACTCTCTTCTCTCCAAGAAGCAATCTTTGGGCAGTGTGCGGGGTCCCCACAAGAACATGGGCTCTGTAAGTATGACTGTCCAGTTGGTGACTGTGCCCAGGGCTGGCACTGCCACCTCTGTCCTGAACTGACCCCGCAAGAGGAAGCGAGCGAGGCTTTTACCTTGCCACATACAGTGTGTGGAAAATAAATCTCAGAGCACAACCTGGCTACTTCCCAGTCCTGCAGAGCTCCAGGGATGACAGATGCTCATTCCCTTCCTGGCAGCAGACTAAGTGGCTCTCAGTGTCCTATTCCTCCACCTCCTTGGAGCTTAGGGTGTTCTCCTTGTATTCCTCAGTCCCAGTGACAAAATCCTAAGCCTTGCTTGGCTTGTCTCAAGAAGTGCCCAATATTACCAAACTTTATTAATACCCATGGGTCTGTCTTTTTGCAAAAGTGAGGGCTTAGAGTGAGTACTGAGTGTTTCCAAGTGCCTTTCACCCCTCTCCAGAAGGTGTGGTCTGCAAGACTCCCCCTTCCCCATAACCAGCATGAGGAGAGGTAGCCAAGGCTCTGTGTGCTGCTCCAGGCTCATTCGTTTTTCTCTCCTAGGTGAGGACGGGCTACGATGGCATGGGAGGCAGGACGAAGTTCATAGAGCCAGTATCCTTTCCTGGAGCTTATGTGGCAGTACTGATGCTGTGGGCACCTCATTTCTGTTCTTCCTCTTTAGTCTCAGCCAACAAAAAATGGACTTGGGATCCTCAAGGAATGATGTGATTTCTCTCTGAACAAATCTGAGCTCGGCAAAGGCGTCAAGGACCTGAACTTGCTGAGAGCACTTGTGGCTGGTTCAGAGGAGCGCATCAACTAGAAATGAGTGCAATTTGCAGGGACTGCCTGTGCCCTTGAGATCTTGTAGCAGCAGCATAGCACAGCCTCTGCTGGCTGTGTTCCTGCCAGCCCGTGCAGCCTTAGCCCTCGTTCCTGCAGGGTGCTGCTGCTCCGCTGTGGTCAGGAGTGGCTGGGCTGAGCTCACCCCACGGGTGTGGAGCTGCTCCTGCCTTGGGATTGCTCTGCCATGGGAGGCTGCAGGCTCTGGCTGCTCTCCCTTTACCTGCACAGTGTCCTGGCTCAGGAGGTCTGCACATAAAGAATACTGTTTTATGTGCAAGGGGATAGCATAGAATCATTAATGTTGGAAAAGAGCTCTAAGATCAGAGTCCAACCATTAACCCAGCATTGCCAAGCCTACCACTAACCCATGTCCCTAACCACCACGTCTGCATGTTTTTGGAACGTTTCCAGGGCTTCTGCCACTTCCCTGGGCAGCCTGTTGTAATGCTTGACCACCTGTTTAGTGGAGAGATGTTTCCTAATATCCAGTCCAAACCCCCTGTTTGGGAAGTGTTCCCTGATTTGTGGGACAGGAGTGTGTCCGAGCTCAGCTGCTGTGAGAAGGTAGCAAAGCCCATCCTGTTCTGCAGGGAGTTCTTCCTTGGATGCAGATGTATGCCTGGGTCCCAGGTCTATGGTTCAGGCTGGGCTGCAGCAGGTGTTGGATCACCTGTGTCCCCAGGGCACTGATCTGTGCTTTCCTTGACAGTTTTACCTCCAGACAAACCTGGCAGAAATCCGTCCATTATCAGTGAGGAGCAAGAAGAAGGTCTCCAGACCAGCATCTGCAGCTCCTTCTTCATCTTCCTCCAGCAGAAGCCAGGCCAGAATGGACACTTTCCTGCTGTGAGAGCCCCTGACTTCCTGAGAGAGGCTTGGAAGAGGCTGCAGGGCAGAACACACTTGTCTAGAACCTGACACGAGCCAATGTGCAGCCACCACTGCCTGGGGTACTGTTTGCAAAGCACTGATGCTGCCTTGTGGGTGAGATGAGCTGCCCTGTGGAGAATCCTGCCCTTGCAGCAAGCCAACAGGAGGCCAAGCCTCTGGCTAAAGCCTGTACTGAGTTACCCTCCTCGTTTTACCACTCCTTCCTCCTTTTTTCATGCAGAATTAACAGGGTTTTCTTGCCTTCTGGCCTCCTCAGAGCTCTGCAGTTGCTGCTGCTTTGGGCTCTGGCACCAGCTGGAACTGCACTTCTTGGATGCAGCCACAAGCAGGAGGTGCAGGAAGGGTGTCTGGGATGTCAGTCTGGAGAGCAGCAGGGAGAAGGGACCTGGACCAGCTCCATGCCTAGTGTAAATAGTTCCAAGAAAGTTGACTGGAGGAAGAAGTGTGTAGAGCAACCTGTGTGGCTGTGGAGTGGCTGTGGATAGTCATCATCAAATTAAACACCTTCCCTCAACCCCAGGCCTGTGGGGGCTGGGGAGACCCATAGGTGGGCCTGGGGGCTGCGTTGCCCTGCCCTGTTTTGGGCCATGAAGTCCAGAGTGGTCTTGCAGGCTTGGCACTGAAACTGCTGACTGGGGAAGAAGGTATTAAGGTGACCCCCTGCTCCACTTGGAAGCAGAGATAGGTGTGCTAGTGCGACCTTTGTGCTTGGCACGTGTTGGTGTGAAAGTTGTTTATTAATTTCTATTTTTTAATAAGATTGTAGAGTATTTTTGTTATTTTGTAACTGTTCTGCCTTGTGATTAGAGTGGAATGGCCTGGAGAAGTGCTGAAGAATGGCTCCCTTCAGGGGAGACTGGTGGGGCTGAACCTGTCTGGATTCTTCAGCTCGGAGCTGTGGAACAGGAGCTCCACACCTGAAGCAGGGCTGTCCGAGCTGCAAGGAACAGATGTGGTGAGGCACCTAATAAAGCACTCTACTGTACAAATCTGACATTTCCTATTTCCAGCCACTTCAGGCCAGAATCTGTAGTACCTGGACTGGCTAAAAACATGTTTTTAGAGAATAAAATATATTCCTGTGCACACTTGTTAATACAACTGGCTTCTGAGCATTTTCCACCCTATTACACCTCAGGGTGGAGGTCTGAGTGCTTGGGTGCTGAATGTAGGGTGATGGATGTGCTCAACCCTTCAGGAACCTTTGGGGTGCCAGCCTTTGGGCTACAGGCCCCTTGTGCAGGGAAGGGCAGTGGTGGGGTGATGAACCCATGGGGAAAATGATGCCCATCCCTAGGGAAGGGAACAAGGCAAAGCCCTGCAGAGCATGAGCTGTGTCTCACCTGCATCACCTGAGGCTGACTGCAGAATTCAATGGAATGGGGGGAGAATTTAAAGGAGCAGGAGAGGGTTCAGAGGGCTGGGGAAAAAAAAGCTTTGGGGGAAGGGAGGGGGGACTTTAGTCAAGCAAAGTAAATTCTGCAGAGGAGAAGTGGGGGAGAGGGTCTGCAGAGAGGCTCCTGTGCGCTGTCCTTGTCCCTTCCAGGTAGGTAGCAAGTGTCTGTAAAATGTGAGACTTGCTCTGGATCTCTGCAGTTCAGGAAGACCCTTTTAAGGAGGCAGCAATGAAGGGTCTGGGTGCGTGGTTGAGGGGGGACGTGGGCTTCCATGTTGGGGTGCTGGAGAGCTGGTGGTGTGTCTGCCCGTAAAGGGGGAATAGATCCCAGCCTGCAGTAGAGGGGTTGAGAAGGGTTTTTAGGGCTGTGTTTTGACATGATGGCAAGTTTAAACTGAGGTTTGAGCACCTTGGCTGGGCACCACCTGCACCAGCCCTGTTGCTGGCAGCTGCTCCAACCTCTGCTGGGTTTAAAGTGGATGTTTTGATTGTGTTTGGGGGATGCATCACCTCAGGAAAAAATCCAAACAAACCAAACTTTTTTTGTGCATCCTGGCCTCTTTCATCCACTCCTGCACTCTGACTTTCCATGGACTTATTGCTGCTGGGTTGTTTCTGATGTGTTTTTGCTCTGGTTTATTGCACACGTCTGTTGCCCCTGCCCAGAACTGAAGCTGTTTTATTCTCTTGCTCAGTGCTTTCAATTCCTCCAAAGCTCTCTTCTTCCCATCTTACACCTTTCACACCCTACACCTGCTCCTCGGGGGAGAGCAGTGACCTCCAGCACCAGCATCCCTTTCCCTGGGCTGGGGGATACAGAAGGGGCGGGGAAGGGGCTGAGGTCTCCTGTTCCTGGGGCTTGTTGGAGCCGGTTTCTATTTCGGTGCGCTCCGAGGTGAGGCTGGACCCACTTTCACGTTTATTTTAGGATTTAGCGCGTGTGTGTTGACTCACAGCCCATAAAAAGCAGCCGCCAGCACTGCCCGGGCTGTGTTGGATCTCGGCTCCAGCGGGGCTGGCGCTCCCGGGGGCAGTTTTTGGTCCCCGCTGGGGTCCCCACGAGGGGGGCTCCGGGCCGCGGGAGCCGCAGGGTGGCAGCAGGGGACCGGCGGTGGCAGCGCGTCCCTCCGCCCACGGGCACCGGCACCGCTAATTACCGCCCCTCATTAACGGCAGGGGGCGGGAGGGAGCCCCGGCGGGGCTGGGCACGCTCCCACAGGCACCGGTGCTCTCTGACGCCATGGGCAGCCTCCGACCTCACTGAGAGAGCGTGACCATTGGCTGAGCGCTGTGTGACTTCATGGGAAGAGGGGGGCTGGTTGGCTGAGCCTGGAGCTTAGGGAGAGCGTGTGAGCCCATTGGTTCAGCCCTGTGATGTCATAGAAGAGCAGTGGTGGTCACTGGCTGGGCTCTGGGTGCCCATGGGAGGGATGGGGTGGTTATTGGCTGAGGCTGCATCGCCTCATCAGAGCGCCTGTGACCTCATAGGGAGGCGTGTGCCCATAGTCTGGCTGAGAGCGACTGCCTAGGCTAGCCCATGATCTCATGCGGTAGCAGGGTGCTCACTGGACAGTAGCATGTGACATTGCAGGGCTGCCTGCGACCTTACAGGGAGCAGGACACTCATTGACTGGCTGAGTGTGACATCACAAGGCAGTGCGTGACCTCACAACGGTGCGAGACACTCATTGGCTTGCAGGGTCTGATGTTCTTGGACAGCCCATGACATCACGGGGGAGGTGGGTGCTAATTGGCTGATATGGTGTGATGTCCCTGGGGCAGCCCCTGACATCATGGAGGAGGCAGGTGCTCATTGGCTGGCAGGCTGTGACTTGCAGGAGCAGCACCTGACTTCATGGAGGAGGGGGCCCCTCATTGGTCGGTGGTGTGTGACATCCTGCAGCAGCCCGTGACCTCATGGCTGAGTGGGCGCTCATTGGCTGTTGGGTGTAACCTCATGCGGGGCTGCGCGCCCATTGGCCGCCGGGACGTGACGTCACGGCAGACGGGCCGCTCATTGACGGCCAGCGCGGGAGCTCGCGTGGCGCCGCCTGGCGGGCGCGAGCGCTGTCTCTGCGCGGCGCCGATTGGCCGGCGGGCGGGGCGGG
>VZTH01017008.1:325-86098 GCA_013397815.1 Aleadryas rufinucha | reverse complement strand
CAGCTGGGTGGGGGTGTGGGACAGGTGCGTAGCGGGCGGTGGGTGCGGGTGTGTGTGGGGGGCACGGGTGTGTGGGGGCACGCGGGCAGCGCGTGCAGGGGTGAGGGGTGCCGGGTGCGGCGCAGGGGTGTGATGGGTGCAGGTGCGGTGGGTGCAGGGGTGGCTGGGGGGCACGCGGGCGGGAGGTGCCGTGCGGTGCGGGTCTGTGGGGCACCTGCAGGCGAACGCAGGCAGGTGAGACGGGAGTCTCACGGAGTGCGAGCTGAGGGGAGAGCCGGTGCGGCTGTGGGGTGTGGGCAACAGGGAGAAGGAACGTGAGGGAGGCGCAGTGGGGGTCAGAGAGGTGATGGAGGCACCCGAGGCAGGTCGCTGCTGGAGGGTGCAGCCCCAGACGAGCTGGCAGCTCCGGGACACCCGTGGGTGCTGCGGAGGGCAAGGGCGCAGTTTGGGGCTGGATATGGGAGAGGGATGGAGTGCCCGAGGAGGAGTGTAGTGTTTGGGGGGCAGGAGAAAGTGGGGTGCTGCCCGGTGGGCAGAGGTCCAGCAGCAAGGGGAGAGGCATAAGGAGAAGGGAGGGATGCGGTTCAGGGTTGGTGGGTCTGGTCAGGGTGGGGGGATGGTGCCTTGCAGCACGCAGCTGAGAGCACTGGGGCGTGTGAGCACCCCAAATGTGACCACTCCCAAACGTGGCCACCCCAAGTGGAGACAGCACCAAACGGGAAAGGTCGTTATGTAACAGGAGGGACGTGCAGCCCTGCCAGGAGTCATCGGTGCAAAACCTCGCAGGGAACTGCACCGAGCTGTTCTCCTTCTGCCAGGCAGTGCCAGCTGGGAGGGAGATACTTTGGAAGCAAGTGTGGGATAAGAGATATTCCTTTTAAAAAACTAGCCAATCCTAAAACATCATCCTATCTGAAAAAATGAAGGCGAGGAGCAGAAAGTTGCACAGAGGGATGCGGGGGACTTGGCAGGCGGTTTGCCCTCAGTGTGTGGCCGAGGCAGTGGCATTCTGGGCTCTTCGCCTCGCCTGGGCGGTGATGAGCGCTGCTGGTCTTGCCAGTCGTGTTGCTTCGAACAGGGAAAATCCAGGCGGGAGCCTGAGCAGGAGGCTGCAGTCTTGCCTGGCAGTGGGCTTCGTCTTGCTGGGCTGCAATCGCTGCTCACAGGCGGCACCGTAACATCCAGCGGGATTCAGGGATGCTACAGGGCAGCCAACCTGCGGGCAGGCTTCTGTCTGTAAGATCCCTGTGAGCTTTCACACAGGGAGTGTGAAAAAAATGCTTCTGAGTGAAACTGTGCTCGTTTTACTTTACGCTTTTCTCAGTTTCCCTTGCTAGAAAGTCACAACCCCTCTGCTTTGGATTCTGCCAGTGAGAAGTTGTTCGTAGCTGCTTGAACAATTTAAAATTAAATACCTGTGGGGCTGTTTAGGCCGCTGTAATAAGAGGAGCTGAGGAAGCCGTGCAGGTCTGCTGTCTCTGTCCGATTTTGGCACTGCTCCCCCATTACTGTCCAGTGTCTGTGTTTGCTGTTGTGCAGCACTGGGGGTTCCAGGGGCTTTTAGGGTCCTGGAGCACACGGGGCTGGTGGATGGAGGAGCACCGTCTGCAGCACCTGCCATCCACGCTCTTCTCCTGCCAGAAACACCAGGTTGTTTTTTCCGGCCATGCTCCAGCCCTCGCACACTGAGCTGATGCTCCTGCGCCTCCTGGGAAGCTGCTGCTGGGGAGCTGCCCTCCCTTGCAATTAATTAACGCAATTAAATAGGTGGGCCAAGCGGGGCTGTGCTGTGGAGCAGCAGTGGGATGAGGACGATGCTGAGCTATGCCAGTGTTTAAAACCTAAGCGTGGGAGGGGGGTGGGGGGCTGAGATGACACTGAGGGATTTTAATTCAAGGTAGCAAAGTGGCAATGAAGGGAAATCAGGCCCCGAGGAGAAAGCCGCTTTTATGAGGTGCAGGAGTGGGCACATAAGACAGACCATATGTTGTGAAAGGTTCAGCAGAGCACGGGATGTGCTGGCCAAGCAGTGAGTGTGCAGTGCAAAAGGTGCTGCACCAGAAATCCCAAGTGACTAGGGAAAGCGGGTTTCTCTCAATATCAGAGCAATTATTTTTTTCCTCTGAATTAAGTAATGTAAATCCACATGCAAGCCAGTGAAAACTATAGTAGTGTGACTTTCCTGTGTCATTTTTCACAGTTTGCTTTGTGTTACCCAGAGAAATAGTCTGAATACCTTATAGGGGGTATTCTGGATTTCGGGGTCATGTGTTTAAATCCATAATAACAGTTTCTAAGGAGCTGTGCATATACTATGAAGAGATTTCAGAGAGTAGAAATTATCCCATAGAAGTAGCGTCTTCTCACCAGGCTGCAACACCTACCACTATAAACTTTGATTTCCTGCTTGCATGCTTTGGCAAGGCACAGGGGACCCAGAGGTTGGAGGGAAGCTGGGAACAGGGCTCAGCCCGTGGGGCGGTTTGGCTCTGCCAGCAGGATGCAGCTCTGGAAAAGGCCAACATGATGCAGGGTTACATCAGGGAAGGTGTTTTCAGTGCAGACCTCACCCTTGTGCAAGGTGCTGCTGGAATCTCACCTGAGGGAGCTGTGCCCCATTCTGGTACTCCAGCAAGGAGAGATTGGATTGGAGGAGGGAGGGAAGGGTTGCTGCTGGTCTCCTCGGACAAACAGAGCCTCTGTAGCCTGAAAGGAGGTGAAAAGCTGGAGCATCGTTAACCTGTAGGATCAAAGGAACCCAGACTGGTTGCTGATGCACTTGGACAGAAAGCTTTCCAGTGCCTGGAAAGTCCTAGTCTGTTCCTCCAAAGAGACCCCCTAAGCAGAAGGGACAAGCTCATTTTACGGTGCAGCTTGATGGATTGATGAAAAAGGCTTGGATGGCAGAGCAGGGATGATCCCAAGTTCAGAACTGTAGCTTGTGGCACAGTGCTTTAGATGGCTGGTTTTCCTGGTAACCTGCAGAGAGACTTTATTGCTGCTTCTGATTGTATTTGTGCCTGATTTATGCTGGATTCATTCAGGTTTTCGGTCTCTCTGCTGCTCAGCTGTGAAGCTTGTAAAAGGCTCTTTTTGACACCTGGATGCATGAGCTCAGGCTGAAGGACGGGAGAGGGGAAGAGGGCGGTCTCCTGGGAAGCATTGAGGACCAGCCACAAATTCAGGGGCTGTCTGTGGGAGCAGCAGTGCTTTCAGCACCACTGTTTCCCTGGAGCTGGGAGATGCACACTGCAAGCAGCCAGGCTGGCTGCAGGCTGCAGGGCCAGGAGGGAGCTTGCTTCCATGGCACGATAGCAGAGATGCCAGGACCTTTGTTTTCCACGCTATGGGTCATGCCCCAGTATTTCTTAAGCTTCAAGGTAGGTTTGCTGTGAGCTGAAGGTCTTGAAGTGACCGAGAAGGAATGTTTGTAGTACTGCGTGGTAGCACCTTTGGCATGGGCTGTGAGCTCCCCCAGAGCCTTCTCTTGGCTTGGAACAAAGGCAAGGCAAGTGCTTATCCTGTTTACCCTGCTGTACATTCGGCATTGCTCTGTTTGGCAGGTGGTGGAGCTTGAAGTAAAAAATGTGGTGATAGGGAAGAGTATAGGATAAACAGGACTGAAAGAAAGAACCCTTTAAATCAGAGAAACTTTGGACAAACCAGTGCAGTTTGGATGCTCCCTTCTACCCTCTCAGTAGCTCACTTGCGTGTGCTTGTTTTCTTGTCATAAGTACCATCACAATGAGAGATAAGTAGTTTATACATAAAGATATATTTTTTTAAAAAAGCAACTTTGCCTATTTCTTTTTAAATGGGCACTTTTCCCAAGCTTGCAGAAATGAGCAGTCGATGTCCATTTTCATATGACTGTGCTGGAAATAAAACCAGACTGTGTGATGGGAAGTCAGGCTGCAGAGAGGGCTCATGCTCACCTGGAGAGCCAGCTCCATCCTCGTTTCCATGTTCTGCTCTCCCCAAAGGCTCAGAGCCCTGTACAGGATGGGGCAGAGGCATCACTATCAGAGGCATTGCTGGGAATTTCCTCAAATATTAAAATAGTTTTTTCCTGGCTGAGCCATGGACTGGCATTCTGGAAAAGCCTGCCATGCTTCTGCACTTATTGAGCATTAGTTTATTTGCTGCAAGACATTTGGAGGGTCAGGAGGGAGCTGAGGCTGGCTTTAAGTGAGGAGGGGACAAACAGATACGCAATGTTCTGAGCTCATCAAACTTGCAAAATAAAAAGTGAAAGGAGTAGAAAATGGTGTACATGATGGATCAAGTCAAAATATTTGCGGTGTTTAATACCCCACTGGGCTTCAATTCATCTTCCCCCCGGGATGGGCAGGCGGTGCTGGCTGTGACAGTGCTTTGCGTACTTGTGATTGCTCTGGCAGCAGCCATTAGGCCACCAAATCCAGACGGCACAGTTCTGGGTGCTTAAGTAACTCCAAAACCTCTTCTGGGAATGTGCTCATCAATATTCACAGTGTTTCGCATCAATTATTAATGCCTTTATTTCCAAAACAAATACACAGATTTGCAATCTGCCTCACAGGTTGGGGTTTCTCACTGCTGGATCCAGCCTGGATGGTTTGTTGTGGGCATGGATCTTTATCCCTCACTTTTGCTGGGTAAGAGGCTCCTGGGGATGTCCCTACAGTGTCCACTTCTGCTCAGAAAGGATATAGAAGAATTTGGAAGGATTGATGTCCTTTGCTGTCTTGGCTTGTGCTGGTTGAAAAGTTGGAGGAGTCCCTGGCTTCTTCTGGTACAATTTGAAGCTTCAGCAGGGATGCTTCCTTTGCACTGGAATTCTGAGTGCTGATGGTCATCTTTCTAGTGGAAGGTGTTCCTGCCCATGGCCCGGGATTGGAACTAGGTGATCTTTAGGGTCCCTTCCAACCCGAACCATCCTGATTCTTCTGCTGATGCTCAGGAATGGAGCTGCAGCTCAAGTGATCACATCCGTTGGGGCTGGTGGATCCCTCCACATTGTTGCTTATGTTGGGCTGGCTTCTGCCTCTCCACTTCTGCTTCTCCAGTGTGCTGCAATAAAGCTGTTTCTTTTCACTGCTGTGTGAATCGAGCACATATTTGATGTTTCCCATCATGTTTCCAATTCAGCGCAAACAGATAGTCAGTGCTGTGGCATATTCCTGCAGTTTATATGAGTTTGGGGAATACTTGATGTGCATCTGGACTGGCAGAACACCACAGCCTGCCTGCCACACAGCCTCTCTGCACAGCCGTCGTCACCACTTCCCCGGCTGGGGCTGGCACCATGGCTGGCCGAGGGTGTTTTTCCAGCAATCCTTTTCCAATATCAGACTAATTTCCTAGCATAAGAGGTGCTTCTCGGGAAGGATGGGACAGGCAGACAGGGTGCAAAGTGTGCTTCCCAAGAGCAGGTAGCTCAGTAGGCTGAAATGGTTTCATGGCAGAGGCGTTCTGGTTTTTCACTAAATGTGACAATAAGATTATCACGTCAACTTTGCTGATGAGTGCTGCTGCTCCGGGATGTTCCTTGGGGTTTTTTTTGGCTAGTGAGTGACAGCAAGTGCTGATGGTCATCCCGGTCCCACACATTGTAAGCTGTTATTCTTCTTGAATTTGAGATCGTCACTGTTGAGCCATCACTGTGTTTTCAAATGTCTGTTTGAATGACAGATTTGTTATTTTTGTATCAGTCTATGAGCACGACTATTCCTACGAACAAGTTTTTTTGTCTTTTTTCGTGCCTGGAGGTGCTAAGCTCCGGCATGACCCCAAGGTGCTGCTGTGCAGCCTGTCAGTCATCGCTGAGCACGTCGTACCGCTTTCCATGGCACTGACGCTGGAAAGTTTTTATGAATGCAGTGAGCTGGCTTCTTGCTGAGAGCACCCAGCACCTCCAGTGTGCTATTTAGGAGCCTGCAAGAGCGAGCAGCATCGCTGGACCCTATTAATGCTGGCCTGTGCTTTATGGCATGGCTGGAAGGCATGTTCATGAGGTGCTCTGCTCGTGTTTAATACCAGAGATGGCTTAACTACACTGATGGTGGTGTCTCGCTCACTCGTGGCCTCTTTGTAGCTTTCCTAGTGTGTGTTTGACATTGAAGAGAGACCCCAGCCCCATTAACAGACTGGGGACAGTGGGTTGCGGGGGCAGGAGACAGCAGCTCCCTGCCCATGTTGAGCTCCCCAGAGACAAGTCAAGAAAAGCACCTCTGAATGCAATTTTTATTTTGTTTTCTTTTATTATTTGTTTAAGTGCCATGGTTTGGCTGGAGATGAGGAGGGAATGTGCCCTCCAGCCTGGCTGCTGGCACTAGGTGGTAAAGATGGTTACAATGGCTAGCAAAGGCACACCTCTGCAGTTCAGAGGCCCATGCTAGCCAAATGGTAATGAAGTGTATGTTAACAGTGAGCATAAATAAGTGTAGAAGCATTTTACCAGAAGGCATAATAGGATATATGATCACAGAAGGTTTAAATAAAATCCTCGCCTCTCAAAAAATACAAAGTCTCCCTCAGTCCAAAACTATAGTTTCTGTGATGAGCAGCAGATTAGCTGTTCTTATGGGCTTCATTCCCCCCCGAAGATGTGATTAAATAGTTTGGTGCATTCTCTTTTTTCGAAAATGATTTAGTTGTGTTTCTAGGTCATTATCTATAGAAGAAAAATGTGCGTATGTTCAATGCAGCAGAGTGCGTTAGGCATCTTCTAAGAGGAGCTACAACACAAACCTGTCTTCTGTCCAGTCTGTTCCCAGACCTCTCTCCTGTCCCTGTCCTTAGTACAGGAAGGAAGAGCTTGTACACCTTCTCCCTAGAGCAACAAGATGAACATCTCCGTGGGGAGACTGTTGGTGCTCCCTGAGGTGGGCACGGTTGTCCAAGAACCGAGTGACTGCAACGGGGTGTGCAAGGTACTGTTGGGAAAAGGTGGAAGCACGGGACTGGGGGAAACCTCTGGGCCATTACCTGCTCATAGACACCATTAGAGACCCCATCACACTCCCACTAACGAGGTAATGACTAAGATCTTAAATAAGACACTCTTCTCTTATGGAGACAGGCTGAGAGAGCTGGGGTTGTTTGGTCTGGAGAAGAAAAGGCTCCAGGGAGACCTTAGAGCCACCTGGACCTCTTCTCTGGTCATGTGTAGGTCCTCATGAGAAGAGCATCTCCTGTCCTCTTGGAGGGTTTCTCCCTTTTCTGATAGCTATAACTAAACTTAAACCAAGCAGATGCTGTGTAGAAAACGCATCCATGCTGCTTGAGAAGCGGTGCTGAATTTTGAGGGTTTTTGGGCATGTGTGACTAACCGTTCTTCACTTGATTCTGGGACCTGACAGGGACCACAGGCTCTCAGACATGACAAAGCAGTTTCCCACGCTGAATAGCTTTCAGATGAGGATTTGACAGCTCCTCTGAAGGGCATAGAAGAAAAATCACCATGAATCAAAATGTCATTCGGTGCAGATGTGACAAAATCCTGTGTTTCAGCCGGAGTGTCCAAAGGTGGCAGGCCCTCCTCCATCCATCCCAGAGTGCTGGAGGCCATATGGGGCAGAGACACTTGCAGAGGCCAGATGTCAATAGCTGAGAGCAGCCCCTGAACCTTTTTTTGTCTTTGTTTCCTTGCCTATCAGTGGAATATTGCTTTCTAGCCTGTCTTGAGTCTTTCCTGGCCAAGGGGGCTCACAGGCTTCTCCCACTGCTGAGAGGCTCAGAGCCTGTTTCCAGTGGACATTCCTTTACAGGACCAGTCCTGAGGATTATAGCATTATGAATAGGGAGATTTATTTTGAAAATTGCCTTTATTTATGGATTTTTAGCTCTGTTAGGAGATGCTTGGAGTATGCAGCCTCTTCTGGCATGTTCTCAGGGTGTTTTTTCTCAGGGTTCTCTGTCCTTGGAAGTTGTATGTGGGTGTGAAGTCAATGTGAGACGTGTCTTCTTCAGCTGTTAAATGAATCCAGAGGGGCTTGGCCCTCTCAGCACCCCACCTGAGACTCAAATAGGTCTCCCATGGGCTTCCCAGTGGAAGAAAGAGTCTGTTGGTAGCTTGTTCCCTTCCTTCATCAGTCTAGACATGAGGAGTATGAAAAGATTTTGCCATATTTAATGTCTGCAAAAGGATGAAGTTGTGCGTAGGAATTACTTTCAGAGATTGACATGTTGTAGCTGTTAACCACCCTTTTTTTTTTTTATTATTTAACCAAAAAACAGATTGCAGCCTAGGAAAAACAGCATGGTTTTTTTTTCCTTTCATCTTCTAAAGAAAACATTTCACTTATAGATATGTGAATTTATGCGTTATAAAATAGGAGTAGTTGAAAATTGGAAACGTATAATAAGTTCTTAAGGGACTTACTTGGTAATTTGCCTTCCTCTTGTGAAAAAAACCCAAATCAGCTGATAATACAAAGCTTATGAAAGGCTGGGGAAAATGCAGGGCTGAACTAGATCTTTTTCCATGTTGACTCCGAACTGTACTTTTTCTTTTGATGAAACATGAAATTACTTTTAATTTATTTTGTTTCAATCCTAGTTACATAAACTATTATTTGATTGTACAGCTGGACTGAAAAACTGTAGGAGGTCTCACATTTAGGATTTTGCTGCCTCTCTCTCATTAAGCCTACAGCCTGATTTCTTTAAATGCACCTGTTAATCTTCTTAGGGAGACAAATTGTTGTTTGGTTGGGTTTTTTCGCTCTCTCTCTTTTTTTTTTTAACACTAACCTCCCAGTTAACTGGCAGAGTGAACCCTGCTGGTTTGCAGCCTTTGCAGGTAGGGCTGTACTGCAGCTGGGCACCGCAGTGCCAGTGCCTGTTGCCTTGGTAGGCTGGGTTTGGTCAGCTTGGCTTAAACACCCGAGGTGGTCACAGCTGGTCACAGCCTGAACTGTTCTCATCGTGCTCAGCAGCAACCTCTGAGTCGACAGGAGGGAGTAAATGTATTTTTTTCCATTTTGATTTCGCTGTAGGCTACTTCAGTAGTTCATCTGCGGTAACTTGCCAGAGAAGCGGTGGCTGCCCCATCCCTGCAAGTGTTCAGGGCCAGGCTGGATGGGGCTTGGAGCAACCTGGTCTAGTGGAAGGTGTCCCTGCCCATGGCAGGGGGCTTGGAATGAAATGATCATTAAGGTCCCTTCCAACCCACATCATTCTGTGATTCTATGAACTTCTGTTATGTTTTTGATTTCCAGTCTGAGACTCATGGGGTTCCAGATTTGAGACCCATTAATGTAGTCCTTGTAGGACCAGCAGTAGGACACAACCCCGTGTTGTCCTTACAGTGTGCAGATTTTTCCCGTATTTCCTCTCAGATGCATCATCAGCTTTGTTGTCTCCTGCCCACCAATGGCAAGCCACCATAATTTGGGTTTCTTTTTCCCCGCTCATCGCAGGATTTCCCAACACTCTGGGCAAGCGTTGGTGGCAACCTTTGGAATGCTGCCTTTTCGGATCCTCTCCGCTCTCCTCTGCCGGGAATGGCTCTTGGGAGGGTGAGGGAATTGCTGTGAGTCTCAAACACATCCATGGGCTGCACCAGTTCTAATATGGACTTGTGAGATGTCTGGAGCAGATAGTGCTGGAGCACATTGTGTCGGGGCCAGGCGGCAGCGGAAGCTTTCCGTAAATACTCCTGACGCCGGCGTACGTGAGGAGGTGATGCTGGGTGCTGCTCTCATCCCTATAAATTAGTCCATCCTTTGTATTCAGGGCAGATCTGTAGTCCCAAGGAGTGAAAATATCCAAGCCTTGTCCTTTACCCACCTGTCTCTAAGTTGTGGATGTTTTGCTTGGGAACCCTGTAGCTGGGGAGCACACCGGGAAAGAGGTTGTTTCCATTCATATAGAGTGTATTATATAGAACCTTTTGTGATGGTGGTGATTTTCAGAGCCCATTTACCACTGTATTAGATGAGGTTTTGACTGGTTACGCACTGTAGTTATGACAGAACATCAGTTCCTGTTGGAGTGGAAAAGATGCTCCCTATCACTACATTATATGCCAGTGATTACCTCAACCTGGTAAAAATAAGGCATCCAGAAACATCCCTCTGGGAGGAAACTCTTAAGAAATGGCATCCCTTTTCTGCTTTATATTATCTGCCTTCCTCATCTTCCAGTCTCTCCTCCTCCTGCATTGTTAATGGATGTTAAGCCCTGGTTAATGGATTAGGATAGGATTCCTCTTGGCCGTACAACTCAGTTTCATCCAACCCATAGCCATGATTACCAATTTCATTTTGATTTATTACTAAATGAAAGTATAGGCCCAAACACTCTGATTTGTCAAATTATCACACCTTTATTTTTCTTTGAAATATGCAAACAAAAAACAACCAGCTCTTGTGGGTAGGAATAAAGTGCCTTCTGCTTCTCAACACATCTAAAATCTGCTTCACTTACCAACTAAACTTCTCAGCCTTAAATTTTACCTGCTGCCATTTCTGCCAACCTAAGCCTTCTGAGGGTTCTGCAAGGACAGATACATCAAATATGCAGATGCCTCCATCTCTTTGGGGACAAATGTTCTGGGCTGAGGTACGTGCAGCGGGGAAATGCAGGCAGGGACAAGGCGCCTCAAAGAGTTGCAGACGCTGGAGAAGTGTTTTCCTTTGATCCTATAAAGAATTTGGCAGGGGAATTTCAGACTCTCGTATTTCAAAAGTACATTTATACTAAACAGCTTGAGATATTGAAGTTGATGGTGCCTCTGACAGTATTGGTAATGTATTGTTCCTTGGGTTTGCTTTACCTTTCCTGTTGTGAATAATGAGTTTTACACATAAAAACATAATTCTGAGTTTGGTTTGCCATTCCAGTTCAGATCTCTGAAGACAAGAAAGTGCAGATCTAAGACACACAAACACTGATACTGACCCCATCCAGTGCCAACCCCAGAGCAGTGTCCCATCAGGCACTTGAAACCACTGTCTTATCTCCAATAACAGACATTGGACCCTGTGAGCTGCTGTGGGGAATGTCAGGGAAGGAGAAACCTTTACAGCTGAGAAGTGTTTCTGAGAAACACAACCTGATATGAAGTTTTTGTTAAAAGGCATCTGGCCATGTTGCACACAGATTTCTCCTCCTCACAGGAAAGTGTGGGCTCATCTGTTTTTCCACGTACCCCTCCACATGCACTGTATTTGGAGCTCTTCATGGGGGATCAGTTGATGGCTGTTTCCTCAGTCCCTGCCCCAATGATCTTCTCTTGGTTGCTCTTCTACACCTCGGATAGCCGCTCTTCTGGTAACCTGAGGCAACAACAAAAAAGTAGAATTAAGGACCCAAGTGGCCTGGGAAGGAGTTAAAGGGACGATTATGAGATAGCCAAAATGTGTAGAGGTGCAAAGACACGAACTGCAGGATGGATAAAAATGCTATGGTTTTTCTCACACACACAGAGAAAATAGGTCTTGTGTTTCATTTGCCCAGGCTCACACAAATGAGGGTGCAAAGTCAGGATTTTTCGGTTGCTGCGCAGTCACCAGGAGCTGCCCGTCTCTCTGCAGTATGGCACTCTGATTTCCTCTCCTGGAAATTGCTTTTTAACTGTGTTTTTCTTTCCTTTTTCTAAAAATACAAACTAGTTTCTTTCTGGTCTGTCATTACTGCCTCTTTTTCAACAGCACTTCTCTTTCTGATGGATCTTCCTATTTTTTTATGCCTGGAATGAGTGTTGTTCTTCGTTCTGGGCTGAGTTTGGTTGACTCAAGCTGTCATGGAGATGGATAATGATACATTTTTTTGCATCAGCTTTTAATTTTGAAGCATGGGTGGAACTCATCCAAAAAAAGGGCCCTGCAGTCTCCCCTGTTTCTTAATGGTTGAATACCAACTTCTTGTGGCTGGAGGTTTCATAGCAGTGTGGGGACCCTTGGGTGGTGTGGACATGACCAGGGATGTTGACCTGGTGGAGCCAGACCCCTGGATTGACTTGTTTTTTACCCACCTGTGACAAATGGTGCTCATGTTGGATTAGTTTCCTGCAGCCAGCCAGCACCTGCAGGAATCCCTCCAGCTCCTGGAATCAGAGTCAAGCCTGAATGCAAAAGAGGGAATTGCAAAAACAGACCTTGGTGCCACTCTTTGTGGGGAAGGAAGCCAGAAGCAAGCCAAGGGAATGGGCTGCCTCTGCTCTTCTCTTTGAATTGCTTTCCAAAATGCACTTTTCCCAAAATAACTTAATTGTGTATTTTTTGGGGTGGATTGTTCTATATTTGTTGATGAGCATTAAATTGCTGTTTTCTGAGAATGGTCCAACATGGCTTGCAGAACTCTTTGCAGAGCAAA
Source organism: Aleadryas rufinucha (assembly GCA_013397815.1). NCBI lineage: Eukaryota > Metazoa > Chordata > Aves > Passeriformes > Aleadryas > Aleadryas rufinucha. The sequence continues at coordinate 73,795 of VZTH01017008.1, read as the reverse complement.
GAGTCTCATTTAGAGCCCATCACTACGTGTGGCTATGGTTGTTCTCTGTGCCTTACTCTGCATTTCTTGACCTTGGATTTCACCTGCCATGGTGTTTCGAGACATCCAGTTCAGGAGAGCCTTCTACAGCTCTTGGCATTCAGTTTTAGCTTTGAATACTCTGAATAAATTTGTATGGCTCAGCAAACTTGTCCTTTCTTTATCCCCCCTCCTTCCCAAGCCATTTATGAATATCCCATTTATCCTGTGGCAAGATCCTGCACCTCTGCTTGTGAAAACCTGAGCATCTGCCTCTATCCTTGGTGTCCTAAATCCTGATCAGTTATTAACCCATAAGAAGAATTCCCCTTATTTCTTCATCTTTTATTACTTCTTTCCCCCCCGCCCTTTCTTTCTAGATTTTTATCCTAACAATTCTCTTACTTGAGATGATTTTTCAGACTAAGTATTGCCTTTTACTCCTGTAGCTTGGTTGTTTAATGATATTGCTGTGTTATGGCCATGTCTTAAACCTTTTCTTGACAGTGCATGTTTTACTAACAGGTGCCATGGAAACTTCCCTTTCTTATCCTTCCACCTGCTGCTTTTAATTTCTTTCTAACAAACCACCTCACTTTTTCTCTCTTTTTTTTTTTTCCCAGTTGTATCTGAAAATTACAGCAATCATGTGAATTTGTGGGTTTTTTTCCAATCCTGCAAATAGATTGAAGCCAAGTCTATTCCAGTCACTGTTACTGAAAGTGTGTGTGTACTGAAAGGTTTGGCTCCTCGGAGCAGGCGCCGTTCCTGTTGCAGGATTAAGTCCAGAGCAGGTAGTTTCATTCTGCATTGCTTTAGGGAACAGTTAACGGCCTAAACAAAAAATTGTGTCGCTGCTAATTAAAATCAGAGAGGCTCTCAAGGAGGGCGGGCGTGGGTTATAATCATAGATTTACAAGATAAGCTTTCACCAGCCGTGTGCCATAAAAATTCCTTAGCTTCATGCCATGGTTTATCTTTCGGCTTTGCTGGCATTTTGTAAATACAGAGCAGTAATTCATGGTGTTGGCTTTCCTGGGACAAAGGCCTTCAGTTAAGCGTGACTGCAGCAATCAGCTCTTCTACCCTTTAATTGCTGGAGCTCAGATGTAAGATGTGAGTGGATGGAGGCTGAGGGGAGCGGCTGCTCCTTGCCTGGGGTACTCTCCCCAGCATCCTTGTCCTTTCTGCTGCCCACAGTATTTTCAAGATTGTCATGGCTCTTTTATGTAATTTTAACACACATAAATGACTTGCTCATAGCAATCAGTTGTACCAGGGAAGGATACGGAGGCGACACATCGAGTAGCTGAGTGGAAATCAGATTGAAGAGACGGCTGCAGCCCACACCTCTCCGTGGCTCCTGGGGACGTTTATCCCCGTTTTAGCTGCTATTTCCCTACGTGCTCCTTGGTATTGGTCGCAGGGCCATAACTTTGTGGCACAGCTCTTCATCATTCATTGCAGACCTTCCAAATACTGCAGTAAAGAGGAGAGGAGAGGAGCTCTGCAGGCAGCAGCTCGCTTTCCTGTCCAGCCTGCAGCATGGCCACCATCAGAATCATCTGAATTAATGCTTAACGAGGGGCACTTAATGAGCCCAGACCTGCTGAGCGTCCTCCCCTTCAACAGTGTTCTCAGGTCCAGCATCTGGGGTGACTGATGCCTCCTGTCCCTCCAGGGCTCCCCAAAGACTCCAAGGCTTCACCTGCACTGAAGGTCCAAAGCTGACCTTCCAACTGCACCCATTCACTGGATGAGGTAAGGTTCCTCCTTGTCTTGGATCTTCCAGATACCTCCTAAGTGCCCAGAGAGAGGCAGAGAGGGATTACATACCCCATGGCCTTTCTAGGATCTCCATGTTCATCCCAGGCATGGTGGAGCCCTGGCTCTGCACCTGCACTCTCCTGGCTCTCATCATGGAGCTGTACAGCTCCTCTCACACCATGCAGCTGATGGCATTGTGATCAAGAGGTGGCTTCTACCCTGTCTGTGGGAGATTTACATGTAGTTTTCAGCTATCACAGAGGAAACATCTTCCCTGTCGCTGAAGCAGAATGAATATTGGACACTGCACTTATCCCTGAGAGATTTTAATGCTTTGAAGTTCAAGATCATTCATGTTCTCAGCAACAATTACATCATTTAAAAAGGAGACCCCGTTCAAACCTTTGGACCTTTATAGTGCCTGCTCCTGTAAAGCTATCTGAGAAGTGATCTCTTTGATGTATATGGGACTGAGATAATTTCCTGCTGACTCTTCTGTCTGGCCAGTTTGCCTTTGGCTCTGAAGGGCTTGGCCAATATCCTGACAGTGGTGGCCACACATCTGAGGCATCAGCAGCTGAAAGAGCAGCTCCCCAGAGCAGCATGTGGTGGTCTGCAGGTCGCTCAGTGACCTTCTGGCTTGTGAGAGTTCATGTGAGAGATGCAAAACTCTGCCCTGACTCCAGTTCAGGTCTGGGGGTTCATAGAGGCTGCTCTGGACTCTATAGGGATCAGTTGTCTTGCATTTAATGGCAGATGTTCATCATGGTCTGTATAGGGTGTCTAACAGACATCTGACCTTGGGGTTCTTTGGAGAGGTCTGGGGATGTTGAGCTGCTGGATAGGAACAGCCACTGCTCTGGTTTTATACTGCAAAGGGCTCTAAGGGAAATTGCTCTTGGCTCAACCAGGACCAAGTAAGGTGCAAATGAAGTATTTACTTGCCACATCACAAAATTAGAATGGTAAAGAACAGAATAGAATAAAATAGGGTAGAAAATAAAATATTTCGAGTTGGAAGGGCCTTCAATGATCATCTAGTCCAACTGCAAATGATAATGATTCACAAACCTTTACAAAAAGGCAGTTGTGCAGGAAAGAAAATAAGCAAGTAAATGCTTATTTAGAGCTTAAATCAGTCATAAACCCCTCTTCTGGTATGTAGGATTCAGCTAATAAGGTGGCAGATGCCTCTCAACAGCCATGCCTGACAGAGCAGCAGTGAGAATGACATTGATGTGTTCTCCTGTTGCTGATTCTCAGTTGAACTAGACATGGTGCTAAGACAGAGAATAACTGGTTTGTGGTAACTGCGTAAACTGGAAACCTCCTGGTTCTTGTTACCTTTCCATGGATGGCATTTTAAACAACGGGAAAAGCCAGCAGCAGCTCTAGGTGTGTTACCTCCTGCAGAACCAGGGCCAGTGGAGGAAGCTGGCACACCGTGCATGCAGCACTGCTCACCCCATGGCAGCACCATCCCCCTGGGGAAGGTTGTTAGTGTGATGTGTTGGTTGCCAGTGGCTTGTGCCACCGCCTGCCTGGCAGCCCCTCCTCGAAGCTCAGTCCCAGCAGGGTGTAACAGCGAGGCAGAGGACTCAAGAATATCACATTTCTCTGTATCTATAAGAACAGGTATGAGGGTGGAGGTTAAGGACCCGAATGATTACCCAGATTGGGTGGAAGCCTGGAGCAGGAGCTCAAGTACACTGTCAGCATCAGGAGATGCGCATTAGGGATGCCTCAGTCACCGGGAAAATGCCTGACAGAAGCTGCATCTTATTTGACGGGGATAAGGCAACCCTGGAGCACAAAGCTGCAGGAGAACAGGGTTTTTCCACTGCTCACAAAAGCAAGTCATTAAACACTGAGGCCTTTCACAAGAGTGCTTGTGTTGCCATCTAATAAAATACTCCCTGACAGTTTCTAGTCACCATTTCGTATTGTCTATTTTGATTTCAGCTGTGTGGCATTCCCTGTTTTTAAACCATCCAGTACACACATTTCCAGCATGATCCTCTTCCTGCATGGACATCAGTGTAATTAATTTAGGGGCACTTGGATTTAAGCAGGTGCTGGTTTTTAATTCTGTAACTGCTGGGGGTTTTTTTGGTCAAAGCAGAGCCTGATACAGGATTCCCTGTGTTGTATGTAGGACTTTTAGAGCTACAAAGCTGCCCTCAATAAAACACCCAAGCTCAGCGTATAGTTGAGCATTGCTAGTGTGAGATTTTCAGTGCACAGAGCTGAAACCAAAGGCCCTCCACATCAGACACTTCTTTTTCTGTTTATTTATTAAAAGGATTGTCCTATTTTCTAGTCAGACTTGCTGACAGGCAGTATATACCAGCTAACATTTGATACTATCCTGTGCTGTTCCTTTGCCGACCCATAACCATTCAGAATGATGTCTTTCCAAGTCAAACCCAGTGCCATTTTGACCTAGAGTACAACTGCCTGTTTGTTTAGCTACCTGTTTTTTTTCTAAATAGGTTATACTCAGTGATTCTTAAAATCAGTCATGTGGATGTTCACATCAGGTTTCAGTCGAACCAACTAGGTCAAATCTCTGCTCGTAGCTGAGCAGCTCTAATTCTTGTTGGTCAGCCCAGCCTCCCTCTTTTGGGTGTGAGCCTCCTCTCATGTCTCTTTTCATGCTTTATCTTGAGTTGTTTGCTGCTCATCCCCTTGCTCTTACTGCAGATAAACAATCATTTTCCCTCCTTTTCTACCCAGTTTTCCCTCTTTTTTTTCCTACTAACAGAAAAGACTTGCTTGTCCTCATTTTGCTGATTTTTGATCCGGATTTGAAGCTGGGAGCTCCCTTCCATGGACAAGCTCAGCTCCTCTTTGGAAAGCCTGAGCAGGGCGTGCAGTTTGTAAAACGACAATGACACTGCCACTTATTTTTGTGTTTTTATCTGCTACAATGCAGTAATCAGATCAGTTGCCCAGCGAACAAGGACCCATTTCCCTTGGGAAATGGGCAGAGGAAGGGATGCAATCCGTGTTTCTCAGTTGCATAGAAGGGCTGCAGCTCCTGAAGGATTTATTTGAACCACAAATGCCAAGCTCCTGTGGATGCGATCACTGCCAGAGTTTGGTGGCAGCTGAGCAGATGGACGTGGCCGATGTGCTCGAGGTGGGGATGTGAAATCAGACAAAAACCAATAAATCAGGAGAAAACCAATGCTGTCTCTTGAACTTTCCCACACAAGTCAACAAGATTTGATTTACCAGCTGTGCGTGTAGATTTTGTGTAATATCGTTATTGCTTGATTTTATAGCGGAGACATTAACGGCGTTGGCATTTACCTTGCGATGGTTATTGCTCCCAAGTTACCACCTCATGTGAAAAAGGGCCCATTGACGTCTCTTGGGATGCTGGCTCTAAGCCTGGGTCTTGCCTGTAAAATTTAGTGGCACTGATGAACCTGCTTGAGTTAAATTAGAGCAATTCCCTCCTACAGACCCTGACTTTACCTGGGAATTCCCAAATAAGAAAGCTGTACCCATTTACTGGCACAGAATTGTAAACCAGTGCTATGTCATTGCATTGCTTTTATCTTCATTGATGCTGCTGACATCTTTTCCCTGGTGCTGCCGTGGCATCAAAAGTCTGGCTTAGGACAAATCATGTTTTTCTGAAATTAAATATTAACCAGCAAACAGTCTAACATTTGTTTTGGCTGTAAGTAGGACTTTGTTTTTATACCTTTCCCAATTTTTGTAATTTTAATGAAAAAACCATCATTTTTACATTAGGGAAAAAATCAGGCATAAAAAAATCTGAAGTGCTTGTGACATCTTAGTCACAGCTGAGCTTGGTTTTGTGGTGAATGGCTTTGACCCTTGATTTTCCTTGTGCTGTTCATGCTTCTGATCATCTTGGGCAGCTCTTCCCTCCCAGTACTTATCCATCTCCTCCCAGGGTGTTGCGTCAGCCCTAAATAGAAAGGCTGGTTTCATATCCGTGTCTGTTCCCAAGTGGAACAAGGGAAGTTCTGGGCCTTTTTAATCAGAAGTATCTGATGGAGAGGCAGAGCTGGGTATGGATTAATATCTCAGGGTGATTTTTAGCTCTGGGCTCTGTGGCAGCAATCTTGCAGCTTTGCCTCCTCTCTTTCGTGGAGCTGAGAGTTAATTTTTGTGGGTGCTTACTTAGCTTTGTGCTGGAAAATTGAGGGAGTTTTAGAAAGCAAGAAGAAAGACACCATATTTCAATTTAAAAACAATTGAAAAAGGAAGGAAACAACATCTTCCCAGCTGCCTACCCTCCCAGTGACTACAGCCAGGTGAGTAGAGCTGCCTGCCTGCTCTTCTTGTGATAAAAAGCATTCATAGACAGAATATCATAAATGAAAACCTCAACAGTATAATTGTTAATACACTCAGTCAGACTCTTGATAGTCTTTGGTTGTACAAAATTATTACTCTGTTGGTAACGGAGAGTGCTGCTGAGTTTGGACCCCGCAGAGATCTTTGACTCTGTATTGCCCAATACTTTTAATTCAGCAATTAGGGCAGTGCAAAATCAATACATCCCCCATCAAACGGGGGAAATCCTGCCTCATTAAGGCATTTCAGTTTGATTGTTAATAAACACTCCAGTGGAATTGGGGGGAATTCCTTTGGAACTGGTTAGCAGCCAGGTGCTAGTTAACTATCAGTAATAAAATCTGTTAAAAAAAAAAAAAAGGCTGAGCTGCAGTTTGGGCTTTTGTAACAGCAAAAAAAAAAAAGATTGATAGATGGGTACAAGTCATACAAATATTGGAGCATCCTCGCAGAAGATGCAGTGAGCGTGGGCCTGTGTTTGATTCCATATGACTATTCTCATGTTCTTTCCTGAGGCATCTCTCCTGGATTGAGTTACTGTATTTGACAGACCAGATGATTTCTTCTGGTCTTAAAATTTCACGGGTATGTTCAACTGGTGTAAGTGAGAGACAGCCCAGCCTGTGTCACAGGGGGGCTGAGGCATCCTGGATAATTATAAAATAAATAAATGCAGTGTTGGTAGAAGTGCATGGAGTGAAACTGCTGCTGGGAATGGGACGGAGGTGGTGCCCGGCATTACTTAGCACCTGAAAAAGTGCAGGGAGCTGGGAGGGAGCTCGAGCCAGGCTGGGAAAGCATCTCTGGAGCAGCACTGACCTGCCAGACACGGAGCATCCAACCACCCTCCTCTGTCTTATGTGCCAGGAATGGTGCTCAGGGCAAAATAACAGCACGTGGTATATTGTTCCTCATGGGCTTTTGCATTTCCAAGAGAGCCACACTGTTTTGGGTAGGAAATGTAGTAAACTTGTCTGTGTGTTGTCTGACAGCTCCTTGATGGAGTCAGAATTCCTACTTGGTGGCAAATATTTTTTCATATCAAATGGGGGAAAAACCCCTGAATTTTGAAATTTGCAGTGGACGACAGAATCACAGAATGGTTTGAGATGGGAGGGAGCTTACAGACCATCTCATTCCACCCCCTGCCATAGGCACGGACACCTTCCAGTATCCCAGGTTGCTCCAAGCCCCATCCAACCTGGCCTTGAACACCTCCAGGGATGGGGCAGTCACAGCTTTTCTGGGCAGAATAACCATTCTGCTGGTTTATTTGACCATATATACTTGAGGTTTTTCAAATAATGCTATTTCAGAGTTGTTTAATATACCATTAGGATAGCATGTGTCTAATACATAAATGCTGGGGGTTTTATAGGAATATTAAATTTAAGGCGAGAAGATGCATTTTGCTTTCTGACAGTACTTCCTCCTGATGAGCTCAGGCTGAGCTCTCCAATCTCCAAAAGCTACAGATGCCTTGTGTTTTATGGGGCAGCAGCTCTGCAGCCCTCAACATCAGGAGGCAAACCCCAGATCTGGACTCAAGGGTGTCAGAACTCACAATGGAGGAGCAGCACGTGCCAACAACATCCGTGGCAGGTGCCTGCTGCAGGACCAGGTGCAGTTTTCTCTTCAGTCTAGAGCAGATCACTCCCTCCCTTAGTGCTTTGCTTTATTATTATTGTGTGATTCTTTCTTCAGAGAAGTAGGTTTCAACCTGCAGCCAGAAAGTATTCCCAAAGTGCTATTTTACTATTTATTTTCATCCGACTTCCTATTACTGTGGCAACATGCACTTTGAATTTCATTAGTTTTATGCATTTAAGTTCCCTTTTTAAACCTTTATAAGGTCAGACCCTGCTTGGGTAAATCAACAATGTATTAAATTTGAGGTTCTGAGTAATACTTTTCCTTAAACAGCTGTAGATCACAGGTAGTGAGGGCATTAGGGCTTCTGCTTTTTCGAGAAGTATTTGTGGGCATTACTGATAAGCACATGGACCAAATTACTCGGTAATGAGATAAGTATCTTCCATCACAGATTCATTCTCGTGCACTTGTGATCAGTCAGCAACACATTACAGGGTGCCTGCCCTGAAACCACATGGGAGGAGGGTGTGCAGGCTGTCATGCTGTACTCTGCAGCAAAACAGCTCAAAGCTTTTGCAGCTGGAGCTGCTCCAGAGCTCCTTGGGATGGCCAGGAGCATCCCTGAGCACTGTGAGGTGCTGAGCATCCTACACAGGCTATGGGACTGCTGCAGAACCAGCAGTGGCTGCGATGCCAATCTCAGGGTTGCTCCTTGTAAGTAGCTCTGGTTTCTCAGGGAGGTTTCATCACCCTGTCCTGGTGACCAGAGACATCCCAGCTGTTTTTTTTGCCCAGCCAAGACCCACATCACGCAGAAGAGGGTTCAGCTAGGGGCAGCCAGCCCACAAAGTCCCTGTCGTCTGTGTTTGCTACTTCAGTACTGCTTAATAAAGCAGAGCCAATGTGCTCTTTCTTGATTTCCCACTGCTGTGGCCCCTGGGAAACAAGCAGGGAAACTGCTTTCACCTGTGACTTGCATGGTTCTGCCTGACAGCTGAGGAAGTAGAAGCAGTTCTCCTGCCTCCACTGGGCTTCTGGAGGGGTTTTCCTTTAATAAATAGGACTCTTTGCAGGCTTCTGGTTTTACAGCCACTCATGAGAGTAGGCTGTGAGAAGTTGGTTTAGCACACATTGGCTGTGTCTGTGCAGAAAGGGCCCTGCAGGCTGCAAAGCAGAGTCACGGCTGCCTCTTCCAGTGAGTTTGTGCTGAAGTTTGTGCTGGGAGAAGTGCTGGGAGCCCTGGCTGGCAGGAGGCTGAGCTTCCCGAACTTCTCACGCACATTTTTATGTGCAACTTTCTGTCTAAAGTTCAACTCAGAATACACCGAATAATTCAATTACATCTCTGCCGCTGGGTTATATAAGAGAAAGCTGAAATCACGCCTTGTTTCGTAAGGTAAAGTGTATCCTTCTGCTGATCTGAGCAATTTCCCTGGTTTGCAGTGGGGTTTTACTATGCCTTCTTGGCTGAGCTGGGATTTTGAGGGGGAGAGGGTGCTGTAGCAGTTGTCTACATTGACTGGCATACAAATGTTTGAAACCTGGGCTTATTACATGTGTTTTGATGGTGTTTCAGCACGCTGAGGAGACCGGAGCAGCTGGACCAGGCCACGGCCCAGCGGTCAGCATCCCCCTCCCTGGCACAGACTGCACCCAGCTCCCAGAGCCCCCGGGAGATGAGGGGCCGGGGCCAGCCCGGACCGGCGGCAGAGGGGCCGCGGAGGACGCTGCAGGTGGACGCCAGGAGCCAGGGCCCGGGGAGGTCTCCCTCAGTGTCGCCGGACCGGGGCAGCACCCCTACCTCTCCCTACTCAGTCCCGCAGATTGCCCCCCTCCCCAGCAGCACCCTCTGCCCCATCTGCAAGACGACAGAGCTCACCTCCTCCCCTGGCCAGCCTAACTTCAATGCCTGCACCCAGTGTCACAGCAAGGTCTGCAACCAGTGTGGCTTCAACCCCAACCCGCACCTCACCCAGGTAATGCCTTCTCTTCCTCTTTCAGCCCTCCTGGCTGCTTCGGGTGGGTTCTTGCTTTCTCCAAGCACAGGAGTTGCACCTTTGCTTTTGGCAGCTTCAAAGCATTGACCAAGAGCATGGCTTCTGCTGGTAATCGGGGAATAATTGTGATAATGTGAGCTTTGATGAGATGAGGGAGATAAATTAGTTGAAGGGGATTGGTAGACTCTCAGGGCTCAGTCTCTGTTGCTGAGACGCCAGAACACTTAGCTGAAGTCTCCAGTCTCAAAATTGTCCTGGAGTCAAAGGACTTGACAGCGAGGAGGGGAGCAGAGGGGCTGCTGGGCTGCCAAGGTGTCGAGTGTCTCAGAGCGTGACTCACAGCAGCTTCTGGTGGGTTCCAGGCAGCGTCACGCTCGGCGCCGGGAGGGAAGTGCCGGGAGTCGTGCGCAGCACCCTGCAGTGCGGGGGGCTGAGCGCTTCGTGGGATGTGTGAAATGGATGTGCAGGGTTCTGGGGGCGGATCCGGCAGCGGTGCCGGAGGTGGGTGCTGGGGCTGGCTGAGGTGAGGGGCTCCCTGTGCCAATCTCTCAGGTCACAGATCTCCACACAGTGTGGGAAGTGATTGGATGGTCTTTGCAGCTGTTAAGAGACAAACCACAGGGGTTTCTAATCTTAAGCTTAAAACAGAAACTTAAAGTCACACTTAGGAAAGCAGCTGTGCTACTCCAGTGCTTGATAAGACAGGATTTAGTCATTGAAGCCCCTTGGATACCCAGGATTTATTGCCAGTAGCCATTTTGTGGTAAGCATGCAATAGTTGCTTCTGACACTAGACACGGTGTCTAAACATCATTGTCTGAGGAACTGCTGCCCAGTCTTTCTTCCTGATGGAAGGAATTGTAGGTTTATGGAACGATTTGGGTTGGAAAGGACCTTGAAGATCACCTAGTTCCAACCTTCTGCCATGGGCAGGGTCACCTTCCACTAGACCAGGTTGCTCTGAATTTCATCCAACCTGGCCTTGGACACTTCAGGGATGTGACATTCACAACTTCCCTGGGCAACCTGTTCCAGTGCCTCACTACACTCACAGTAAAAAATTTTTTCCTACTATCTAGACTAAATTTACTCTCTTTCAATTTGAACCCATTGCCCCCTGTCCTGTCACGATATGCCCTTGTAAATAGTCTTGCCCCATGAAGGAGATACCCCTGATCTAACAATGTGTAATTAGCTAGTTCCTGATATTACTCCACAGGTATTTACCCCTGCAAAGGTCAGAATAAGGTCTCAGATCTTAATAAAGGGCCCTCAGGCGGAAATTCAGGCTCCTGCTAAGAAATGCCACAGGCCAATTTTCTGTTGTGCTTATAAGTTTCACTTCTAATTAGATTTGCTAAACATTAATTTGGTGTCCAAGCATTGCCTTGAAAGTTGTCCAGTTACTCTGAATAGTATCAGTTAACCAGGAAATAACAAAATACAAATGCACCAATTTCTCAGTTTCTGGTCTTGTCTCTTCTGCCTTGCCCCAAGAGCTTACCCACAGTGGGTTCTACCCCGAGTCTCTCTTGCAGATACCAGCATTGAAATGTGTGTGCACAGAGACTTTGCTTAGCAGCTCTAGGCCATTTCGCTCTTGGCATCTCTAGGTCTCTGTGCCCTCTGAAATGTGTTTGACTGCGGAGCATTTTTAAACATCAAATCAAAAAAACTGGACCTGAAATGGAGAAAGATGGTGGTTTTTTTGTCTGTCCTGAGTTTAATATGCATTCAGCAGTAAGCAACCTTATGACTTGTAAGTAGGTCGTTGTGGGAGCTGGGGGATGAAAACAGTTGTCCAAGAGAAGTGTTTGCAGCTCGTGTTGGCAGCCCGTGTGATGGGCTGGCTGGGGGAGCAGCAGTGGTTGCTGCCTTGTTGGAAGTGTGACTCATTTTCCTCAACATCATTCCTTGTGCTGCTATTCCAGAGTCACACAGCGAGGTGCCTGCAGCATCCTGGGGGTGTTACTGCGGGGTAATGGAGGCAGCTGGGAGGGTGCTCTCTATCTTGATGGTGGGAGCTGGGTTGGGAAGGATCTCTGGCGGTTACCTGTTCCAACCTCTGCTCAAAGCAGCAATCAGGGCAGGGATCTCCAGGCTGTACCCTGTTGGGTCCTGGAACCTTCCAAAGGTGGACCTGCTGGTCCCAGCTGCTCCACTGCCTCCCCTCAGAGGGAAAACATCTGCCCTGTCTGGTCCCTCCAACCCAGCAGGTGCTGCAGAGCATTGCTAATGAGGTGTTGTATTTTCTATTTCCATTTCCTTATGAATATATTTTCCTGTGTATAGTTGATATTGCCACTTTGTGCCTCAGTAGATATGAATTTGTAACTTCTTTCTGCTTTCAAGGTTCTCTAACAGGATTAAATCATCAAAAATACCACATTTTCTAAGAAATCAAACCCGAGAAACCCAAAATTGTGTTTTGCTTGGTACATCCTCTCCTGTGCAATCTGTGGAACTGCCAGAAATCACTGGCATGGTGAGGTGGGAGCCCCAGGGCTGGTTTGCCATAATGATCTCTGAAACTCTTTTGAGAGCTGTGGTTTAAATCTTATATAAACACTTTCTTTTCATTAGTCTTTTACTTGTGTAGATATATATATACATGGTATAAAATAGCTTTTTGTAATATATATTTAAAGACAATAACAGACTTAGTGTATGAGCTGTAGTCCATCAAGCCCCATCTTGCCACTTACAACTCCAAGAGCAGATTTTTCAGAGGAGAGTTAACTGCACCACCTAACAAAACACCTTCACTTTGTACTCAGTGATACCTTCTGCTCAGAAGCACAAACTTCCCTCTGAAATACTGTTTTTCTTTGGCTGTTTTATTCCTTCTCGTATGGCTTGATGGTCATTTTATCTTAAAAGCAAGTCATGAATTTCTGTGCTGACGAAGCAATCAGCCTCTGTGGCATCTTGCGTTGATTGCTTGCTAAGAAAAACAGAATATCTTTTTGGGTTGTTATTTCACTGTCTATTTATTCCTTTGAGCAGCAGCTCGTTCTTGTTTCACAAGACTGGGCAAACAGAAGTTCCTGTCTGCTGCTGGTGTCACTCATATTTTACATGTAGATAATCATATTGTTCCCTCTGTTCATCTCCGTGCCCCGAAATAGCTGCTGTCATCGTTTTCAATTTGGTCGTGTGCTGGCGGGCTGCTTTCCTCGTTCATTCACTTATTCCTGAAGGTCAGTGCTCTTGCCATAGAGAGTTATTTTAAGCAAGGAAAGGGAATTATCAAGCAGGGAGCAATGGTGAAACCATTAAAGACAAGGAATTTTGAAATAATGTGCTAAAATCTAGCAGTTTGTTTACAGTCCTGTGCAGGAAATAGTTTTTTTTAATGGAGATGTGTTATTTTAAGTGCAGCACTGCAGCTTTCCCATTCTAGTAGGATTTCTAATTTCTCATTAAAACTTTTTTTCTACTTTTCCTCTGTGTTGTCTTTGAGGGTTTTTTTGGACAGCTTGTTCTGCAGGACCATACCAGTGGTGCTGTCATCTCCTCCAGGGGGAAGAGCTCAGTTTCAAACCAGTACAATAGGTTTAGAAAATCCTCTTTTTATACATCTTTCACTTTGTTCTGCTGCTCCCATGGCTTTCGCCTGACTGATCCAGCAGCATGTTCATCTGATTGGATTTGCTCTGTTTGGTATCATAAGGAGTAACCTGCAGGCATCCTTTCTGCTTCTCTTGGGTTTTGAAGTGCCGCTGCACATTGCTAATTTGATAAATTAATTTCTTCTTCAGTCTTCTCTTAAAATTTGTTGCGTTTCTTTTAATTTGTTTTCTCGCCATCCTAAGCGCTAAACCGAAAACACGAGGAACTTGAGTTTGATTTTAATCAAGAGTGGCGGCATAGCATTAAAACGTGTGCTTTAGTTAGAGCTGAAATGAAACTCAAAATGCCTGGCTGCCTAATAGGTCTGCTTGGAACCACCTGGGATTATAGGAAACCTTTCTTGTCTGCCTTACATTTCTATTGTGCTTTTTTCAATTTGAAGTAGTGTTTATTAGAGGCAGTTTCATAAGTATTCAGATGCACCGCCCTGGATAAAAGGACCATATTTATACATGTGTGGTTTTTACCAAATTACTTTCTTTTTGAAGGCCCTGCTTTTGTCCCTGAGCCATTTTGATTGTATTTGCTGTATTTGTGGCCGTATTTATGACTGACAGTTGTTAAACTTCAGTTCTGCCCCACGTTTTTAGCTTTGCTTACGGAGATTGAAGAGGTTCTTTGTATTTTTTATGCTATGAATATAATGAATTATGAAATATTTAAAATATTTGAGAGCAAATCTGTTCCCTACGTGCTCTGTGACATGTAAGCTCATCACAAACCTTTGATCACGGACCTTCGGCAAGCGAAACATAAAAAAGTCTCAAGGAGGATTAACAACTTCCTGGTTGGTTTCCCAACAGCGGTCAGGGTTGTTTGACAGGAGAAGAAAATTCTCAGTGGTTCATGAGTTATCTGTAGCAAGAGGAGGTAACCACAAAAATAATTTAAAGTTTTTAGGTAAATGTTTAAATTGTATTAATGGAAAAGAGACCATCAGCTGAGGAGATGAGACTGAAATAGTGTACGTATTGTGTAGGGTTGTGTTTATTCTGTCATAACCTCACAGCAGATGGTTTTCTGCTTAGTAGTATAAGAAAATTTGGGTAAAGTGTAAGAAAGAAATTGGGGGAAGCTGAAGGGTCCTTCCTTCTGTGCATCTATCAGCAAGTTCAGAGGTGTGTTTTTTCCTCCTGTGATCAGATCAAACCCCCAGACACCCTTGGGCAGGCAGTGTTTTTGTTCTGCTGTGGTATTAGACAGCTTTTTGTGTGTGTACGTGGTAGGTTGTACCCTATATTCAGCCAGACCCCTGTGTTGCTGAGTCAAGTTGCCCATTTTAGAATGATTTGTCTTTTGAGATCATCCTCCTTCACCATATAGCTGTAAAAATAAATCTGTCGTTAGCATTACGTTGCAGATCTGGGAGAAATTTTCCATTGGATCATGCTGTGCAATAGGAGAGAAATGCGTGTTTGATTGCAGTTTTTTCTTTGTTTTTAGCAGAGCTTCAGCCAGCAGTGACCTGCATGTGCAGCGGGTGATGCTGTTTGCAGGAGCCAGGGCTTGGCATGCCTGCTACCTTCTCCTAAGGATACAGCAATTTGGGCTGCAGCTGCCTGGGCAGGGATGTTTGGCCTCATCCACTGCCACAGGGCTGCTCCCATCCCTCTGTCCGAGGTCAGCATCTGCCCCATGGGCAGGTGGGACCAGTGCTTTCTGACCTACAGCTCTTCTCAAGAGAACCCTGTGAGCTGGGCACTAAAAATCTGTTCTTTGTGGCTGCAGTGAATATTCTGTGGATTTTTTTATGGTGAGAAAATATTGATAGGAACATGGGATTTATCACCCTGAACCAACAGGTTGTATGTGTATGTATATTTGCCATGTTTTAGCCCTTCCTTACGGTTGCCCTTCAGCTCTTAATCTCTTTATCCCTACACCAGGTGTTCCATCCTGTATCTGCAGTGTTGCAGTGAAGGATGTGTCTGTTATCCCTTGGTGGACTTTAATTTTTTAATGGGGTGATTAACAGTGAATAAAACAACTCACATGAAGCTGGAGAGTAGCACACTTTCTCTTGCTGAGCCTTTCTTAGAAATAGCTTGTTTGTCTTTTTGGCCCCTGCTGCAGCCTGAGCAGGAGCTTCTCCCTGCCATCCACAGTGATATGCAGCTCGTCTGTTTGTGACAGATCACAATTTAAGTTAAAACCCATGAAAAGAAAAAGCTCGTGAGTAATTCTGGCTGTTTCTCCCGATGTGCCGCCTTTTGCTGTGGATGATTCAAATAATGCAAAATTCGCTGGCAGAACACGTCAAAAAAGATCTTGGCTGAACGGCTGCTGGTGACTAAGGGGGCTGGTGTTGCTCAGGGTTCGGCTGAGCCGCGGCTGCGGGGACGCAGGAGGGGCTGCGGTGACATGTTAAATTGTTCGGAGGGGACGGGAGAGCGTGGCTTCCCGCAGGCTGGAGCGGTGCTGCGGTGCAGAGGGGTAATTAAAACAACTGCAAGTGGAGAGGAGTCCTCCCGAGGGATGGGAAGTGGCCTCCTTTCTGCTTGGCGTCTTCTGCCTCTCGCTGAATACCGAGCCCAGCAAGCCGCACGCCCTGAGCTGCCGCCGCCCTGCGCCGTCCTTCCCTTGGTACATTAAGTTACAACAAGCTGTTTGCTTGGATGAGACATGGTTTTCCTCTGCCTTTCAACTCCCAGATCACTTTATCATTAAAAAGAAAAGCCTGCTGAGGATGGGAAGCGGCTGTCAAGCTTTCCATAGTGGAGCAGGGTACCGAGTCAGAGGCTCCCTGTGTTTTTGAGAGCTTTGCTGTGGCGGCTGCTTTGCTTTCCCTCCCTCCCCTGAACATCCCCGGGCAGAGGGATAAGATCCCTTACAGCCCGTGGTGGTGGATGGGGATATTTTGCTCTCACAGACGCTGCTCCAGGTTTTCCTACCGGTCAAGTGCGTGAAATGGCACAGTGGCTGAGTGTCCCTCGGTGCACACGCAGCAGCCCGGAGAGCAGGAGTTGCACAGGGCTGTACAGCCCTCGCCTGTGCGCTCTGGTTTGCGATGTGTGTTTGCTGCCGGAACGCTGCGCTGCCTCGGGGAGCGCTTAGGAGGAAACTTCAAGAGCTTTCAGTGCTTTGATGGGGATTGAGTTAATCCTAGCTGAATTCATTCCTATTTACGGTGTTTCTACAAGCTGCAGAGAGCAG
The DNA here is from genome assembly GCA_013397815.1 of Aleadryas rufinucha. Taxonomy (NCBI): domain Eukaryota; kingdom Metazoa; phylum Chordata; class Aves; order Passeriformes; genus Aleadryas; species Aleadryas rufinucha. Next base: position 57,296 of record VZTH01017008.1, on the reverse strand, counting down.
GGTGGTTGTAATGGAGGGTGTCAGACGCTCCACGTTAGCACCCATTCTGCACCCACCCCTACAGAGCTGTCCCAGGGGCTGCATCTCTGGTGCAGCAAGGGGTGCCCAGTGGGAGAACCCCAGCGAAGGAGGAGATGTTGTGACATGGCTCTTCCCACCTTGAATGGTAGTGACATACAAGGTCTGTCTGGTTCTCAAAGACAGAGGTGGTGGCATCTTGTCAGTGTCTCTTGTAACCTGAATTTAGCTGATCACCAGTGCTATTTATAGAGCTGTGTGGGCTCCCACCACAATAAACCAACTTGCTTCTTCCTGACCCTGTCTCTTGTCTGTCTCTTGGCCATGGTCACGTTTAGATGCTAAAAAGGGATTTACATAGTGTGATGGAATGAAAAGCCTCAGAGATTTCTGAAAGCAGCCCTGTGAATGCAGTGAGGTGTTTGTGGAACAGCCGTTCATGCCTGCAGAGGTGTTTCTCACCATCTCAATTCAAGCCTTGCTCCCAGACCTTACCCTCCTGCCATACCCAGTTGTTTTCGAGACATGATATGCAGCTGTGCTCCTGGACAGCCCAGATCTAAGGGGTATGGTGCTGATAGACTATGAAAACTGATTATTTTAACTCTGATTGAAATGGTGTTTTATCTCAGCTCTAAACCTTTTGATCAAGAACAGCCGAAGGGGGGATGTTTCCATTCTGGAGTCAGTTTATGTTGTAAATAGGCTGCGCCGGTGGCGTGGCTTTCTGCTCTGAGTAAATCAAAGCCAAATTGTTGCAATGGCTCTGGAAATCCAGGGAGCAATATGTGATCCTAATGGAATGGGAGTAGACTCTGCAGCAGACTGGTGAGATTAAAGGTTTGTCAGAAGGAGTTAAGGCATGTACATAACATGGCACTACACCAGCTAGAAGTTATTTTTGAGGACTGCACAAGTGTGTCCCTCTTCTTCCTCTCTTGTTCCCTGTCCACTTTTATGCCCATCTCCTGTATTGTAATTGAGCCCAGCTGTTTGTGCAGCAGCCTTGCAAAGAACCCTCAGGCTGAGAAGTTTAAATGTTGACTTTTTGTTCCCTCCCCAGCTGCTCTGCCACCCCCTTGCTATGTCCAGGCTGAGGGGGCAGACTGGCCAGACCCTCAAACTGAAGACCTCCATGGAAGGAAGAGACCTGAGTGGTGGGCCGGAGAGATGTGCCCATCAGTCTTGTGGAGAGGAAGTTCTGGTGCCCTCCTACCTCCAGCCGCCCTCTCCCCTTTCCGATGAGCACAACACAGTATTCCCATTAGACGGAAACAGAAGCACAAACACTCGGGCTCATCTGTTCAGCAAAGCCTAGATTATTCTGAATCATCCAACATCCTTATCAGAGCGCTCCAGCCGGCGCTTGCATCAGTCACAGCGCAGGCTGGCGGAGTCGGTGGCAGTGCTCTGCCCGTTTTAATTGCCACGAGCCAGCAGCTATTTGAAGCCCTGTCCCCAAAGAGCAAACGAGCTTGTCGCTGCTTGTGGCTTGGCTTTGCAGTAATTGCGGGATCAGCAAGCGTTCCCCATTAAAAACCTGATAAGGATGCAAACGGGGTGCACGTGTAGTGCAGCAAGCAGCTGGGCGTGATGGAGTGGGGCACTGCTGGGCTTGGACCTAGGAGTGGGAGCTCCCCTTGGGATTTTAGTTTTGGGGGTTTTTTCCCCTCTAATTGCAGAATACGCTANTGGCGGAGTCGGTGGCAGTGCTCTGCCCGTTTTAATTGCCACGAGCCAGCAGCTATTTGAAGCCCTGTCCCCAAAGAGCAAACGAGCTTGTCGCTGCTTGTGGCTTGGCTTTGCAGGAATTGCGGGATCAGCAAGCGTTCCCCATTAAAAACCTGATAAGGATGCAAACATATAGGGGTGCACGTGTAGTGCAGCAGGCAGCTGGGCGTGATGGAGTGGGGCACTGCTGGGCTTGGACCTAGGAGTGGGAGCTCCCCTTGGGATTTTAGTTTTGGGGGTTTTTTCCCTCTAATTGCAGAATACCCTAGAAGCTGTAAAGGCCATGTCCCTGTGACTCCTTAAGTATGAGATTCCTCCAAAAACATCTTTATCATGGCTCTGAGCTGCTCATTGGTTCTGTTCAGCCCCTCCTGTTCTTTCAGGCACACCATGTTGCCCTTCCTTCCCACAAGACATCCCACCTCTGTCCTGATCTCCTCTAAGGCACTGCTTGCTGCCCCTTCCCCCTGAGAACCTCTTTTCTCAGTATGATGCCCACTAGATAAAATACCAGGTCTAGTGGAAAGGTCTGGCTAAAAACTAGTGGTCTGTGTTAAAATTACTCTGGGATCCTGGGAAAGGGTTGAATTACCTGTATTTCTGGATTCCTCTGAAATAAGGAGCATACTTATTGTAGGAGAGGCCTGTCCTTGAGCTCACCTGCCTCTGTTTTGCCCACATACTCTATTGCAAAAGCTTTCAAGCTTTGAGAAAAGCAAATACCCTTGGTATTTGATGGAGCACAGTGTGTTAGTGCAAGACCAACAGTGCTGGGATCCATCCCAAAAGGTGAGGCCCATTTAAAGTGAGCCCTTGTACCCAGGCATGGTGCTGTCATCTAGTCCTCAGCAACCTGCTCAAGGGACCTTTGGCAGATTGGGACATGAATCCTGATTTTTCTTGGAGTACAAAGTCAGTACGGAAATGCTAGGCCAGGCCAGCTAATGCCCTGAAATTTATTTTTACACACTCTACCTTATGTTTTGACCTGCCATATTAATTTTCCAGCTGATATGATTGTGGCTTTCAAATTGGAGAGTGCTTTGAGAACTATGCCCAAACAGGCATGCTGCTGCTGCCATCTGTCTTTGAGCTGCTTCTGGGATCCCACTACTTGCTCTCAGCAGACAATTGTTATTGCTTTATTGAATTAGGAAGGAAAAAAAAAATCCAGCAACTTCTGAAATACTATTTTCCATAACTAATTCCAGGTGCTAAATCCCTTTTGAGACTAGGGGGACATGTTGAAATAATAATGCTTTATGCAGATCCTGGGTGTAAAGTTTTTGCATTTCTGCCCCAAAAAAGTCTCATGATCTGATGGTTTTGAAGGACATGTCAGTTGGAGGGCTCTGAAGAGCTCCAGCACACTGAGGGATCTCCAAGTTACGGCACCCAACCAAGAGCCAAAATTGGGTGATGTTACTCTTACAGTAAAAACTGAAAGCTTCAGTGTCCTTCCTGATGATTTTGGCCAGCTCAAGCTCTTACCCCACGTCACCCTTCTTCTCCAGCCAGCCCCTTTTCCCATGTCTTCCAGCTGCAAGCACTTGTCCAGTGCCATCCAGCCTGCATCCTGCTGGGAAGCAAAGATCTCGGCATGGCAAGACCTCCCTGTGGGAATAGGTCACTGTGCACCAAAGAGCAGCATCCCCATGGACCGCATGCTGTGCCGCATCCCAACGCCTGCTGCATCCCGTGCTTCAGACCTGCTCCTCCTTTTCTTTCTCTGCAGTGTGCCAGGAGTCAGCCCACGCCAACAGACAAGGCTGTGGGCAGATAAAAGCTTATGGGAAGGTGGTGTTTATTTGGATGTCAAATGTTTTTCCCTCCTGGTGCATGGATCCTGCTGCTTCCCCCTTGCTGGCCAATCCATGCCTTCTCTGCCCGGTGTGAGGCAGTTTGGGGCTGATTGCTCACAGTCAGTGTGGCTCCCACTGTTCAGCTGGATGTTTTGATGCACGATACTTGAAAATCTGAGGCAAGATCTCTCCAGCTGAACCCCCAAAAGTGGGGGGAGCCATGATCACTGCTGCTATGTCACCTGCAAAAAATGCCCTGTAGGTCGTCAGAGTCAGTCCTGTGGCTGGTAATTACACAGGAGTCGCCTGGGTTTGCAGCCAGGGCATGACGACAAGATTTATTGTTTCTCTTCAGAAGTGATTTCTGATTGGTGTTGGAGCAAATCAAAGCAGGCAGAAATCAGCTTGAACTGTGCTGTTCAGTTTAGTCCTCTGTAGTTTCCTGGCTGGCTGGATGGACATGGAGCACTGCAGCTGGCACTGCCTGTGTGCTGCTTGTTGTAGATCTTTCAAAGGAAAGATAAGAAGCCCTAAAAGGGCATTTGCTTCTGCAATATTTTTGGTGTTTTACCTGTTTATTTGAATGTTTTTCTCTTTTGTTGCAGTTTCTAGTCTTGCAGTTGAGGACTTGGCCCTTTGAGCTGAACTAAACTGGCTTTTGTTGTAAGCTTGTCCACGGTTTTCAGTTGTGCTGAGGGGTCTTAGGCAGGTTGCTCTATGGTAATCCTCTGGGCCCCTCTTCAGGAAGGCTGCAGAAAGCTCCTCAAATGAGGTCACTTCAAATTTTGGCTTGGGTTGTGACAGAAAAGAGTCTTTCAAGTAGCAGAATTCTTTTTTCATTACGAGTTTATTCACCTTTCTGGTGTATCAGTTTAGATCTCCATGGCAATGATGACTTTAGCTCAGCAAGCAAAAAATCATAGAATAGAATCCCAGAGTGGTTTGGGTTGGAAGGGTCCTTAAAGCTCATCTCATTCCAGCTCCTGCCATGGGCAGGGACACCTTCCACTAAACCAGCTTGCTCCAAGCTCCATCCAACCTGGCTTTGAACACTTCCAGGGGTGGGAAATTCACAACTTCCCTGGGCAACCTGTTTCAGTGCTGCACTGCCCTCACAGTAATTAATTTCTTCCCAATATCCTCTCTATTCCTGCCCTCTTGTCAGTGTAAAACTGTTCCCTGTTGTCCTGTCACTCCATGTCCTTGTAAAAGATCCCTCTCCAGCTCTCTTGAAGCCCGTTCAGGTACTAGAAGAGGCTCTAAGGGCTCCTCAGAGCCTTCTCTTTCCACGCTGAACAACTCTCATCAAATCTTGATTTGAATGACTAGTTTTAATCTTGCTTTGCAACTAGCTTTTTTTTTTTTTTTTTGATAACAGGGTGATTGCTCTTGTAGAGTGGCTGGCAATGAAGTAGCCCCTTCTTCAAGGCTAAATAATAGCTATAAAAACCCAATTAAAAGTGATGTGGCTCTTCAGGTATCTGTGCAAATTCTGATTGTTTGCAGATTCTTGTGTAAATTTTATTCAGTAGATGATGACTTATAAGCCATGTGTATTTGGATGTCCAGGTATATTTGGATGGGGATAGGAATTCCAACACAAAAAAACCTATTCTAATTTATTTAAAACAGGTGGGCTGGTGACTGGATGAGCTGTTCCTGGGAAAGGGTGCCCAGGCTGGAAGAAATCCACCCAGTGCCTCTCCTCTGCTTCTCAGAGAGTCATAAAGATGTTCAAAGTTTGTGGTAGGGTCCTGAGCCCCGTGGGAAAGCCTCTTGCATTTGTCTGGGGTCACTGGAGCCAGGAGCTGGTACCTGCCCCTCTGACTGGTTCGTTACCCCTCTGCCATGGGAAGGGAGCGGCCTGGGATGGCTTTGTCATGGGTTTAGGATTAACTCTCCTTCTGGACTCCTTCCAGGTTGCTTTCTCAGGTCTCTCCTATCCAAGCATGGTAAGTTCTGGCTGGTTGGGACCGTTCCTCCCCCTGGCAGTGCTCCTTCCCTGGCAACCAGAGTGTTGTCCCTCGTGGCAGGCCCTGTGGGCCTCCATCCTCCAGCACTGCATCCTGCTGTGCCTCACTGCAGCTCTTGAGTTCATCACCATCATCTAACGCAATTCCTGGGGAAACCAGTACAGCCAGCTCCCAGGAAGGGCTGTATGGGACACCCAGGCATGTCCAGACCATGGACAGGAGGGGGGGATGTGCTGTGCCTGTCTCCTCCAAGGTGCACACGCAACTTTGTGCCTATTTTATCTGTCAATAATTGCATCCTCTCAGCAACACAATAACCCAGATGAAGGTCTGGGCTGTCCAAAGGGTTTCGTGGAAGATCAAACCTGCCCTGGGCAGCCTATTGCTCCTTTGGCCAGCATTTGGTACCCAGCAGGGTGTCTTGGGATCATGGCATCTGCTTACGTTTCTTTTACTGCAGCCATAGATTTGTGTTTCACAGATTGTGTGGCTAGCTGGATTATAAATTATTCATGACAGGCAGCTTATCGTGTTTATCTGGAATAATTGAGCAATTAAGTCTGTTTAGGTATGTAAAAAGATTGTGCAGTGGCTTGTCTATCTTCAGGCCCTAAATTCTGCGAGAGCATTTGTTACATATTTAATCCAGAATAACAACAACAACAAAAAAAAAGAAAGGCAGAAGATACACTCTGCTTTGATGCACTGATCCACTATGATGTGTTCATTCGCACAAGTTTTTCATTCCAGTGGCTTCACTCGTAAATACGCACTAGCCCAGGATAAATTAGACTTAACTTGGCTCCTTCAGTCTGGAGAAAGTGTGAGGCCATAACACCAGGTCTGCCACCCTGTCCCTGGAAACACCTTGGGCTATTTATGCCAGCACCAGGACTGTTTTTAGTGTTTAAAACCTTCCATCCTAGACATGTGAGTCAGAGGATCATGCCCCTCTCCACCCTCATCACTGTTGTGCTGTACTCAGATGCTGATGCTGCCAAGGTAATGCAAAGTTTGGGGGTGAAAGGACCTTTAAATATTCAAGAGTGTTTAGTTTAGTCCCTGAGCTACAGCCATTATCTCCCATTGCTGTAATTGTCCAGGAAGATTCCCAAAGGAGCTGGGAGCTCATGAGCAAGGTTGCAACAGGGACCACTCAGAGCTGAATAAATGTGAGCCATGCAGTAAATGGATGGTTTTATTCTGTGTTACTAATAGGAAACTGGGCTGCTTTTAAATTAATCTGTTACAAGTCTATTTACTGGGAGCAGCCTGTGCTCTTTATAGCATTATAGCTGTGAATTGCATCGCTGCTGCACATGACACCCCGAGGAGCCCCGTGGCCTCGTGTATTCCTCTTCTTTGGGCAGGAGGTACCAGGGAATGGAAAGTTTTGAGTTCCTCTGCTCCCTCCCAGGCTGCTATTTTAGTTCTGCAGGAGACAATGAGTGAGCAGGACCGGAGGCTCCTGTTACTCGGGACGTCCGTCCTTCGGCTGGCGGCAGGGCACGGGAGCAGCAGCAGAAAAAGGCAAAGCGAGCCATTAGGCTTTCCTTGGCCGAGAGGGCTCCCGTGGAAGTCCCGCATTACGGAGCGAGAGGCACCTGGGGCTGCACTTAGAGCACCTCGGCGTGCAGAGCTCGGGAGGTTAAAGCCCGGGGTGAGCTCTCTGCCGTGCTCCCTGCCCCGGCCCAAACAACAGCATCCTCCAGCACGTACAGACGTCCAAACCTTTCATGCGCTCCTGCGGACGGGGAACAAAGGCTGTCTAAACAGGAGCTAGTGAGGCAGCAAATCGCACAAGAAACCTTCCCTAATGAACTGGAAGGACTTGTCCCTTTGCCTCGGGCGGCGGCACTGCCGGCGTGCTTAGCTAGGCAGCGCCTTGTTTGGCGGGGGACCCGCGCTCCGGGGGGAGCAGAGGAGCAGCGCTGGCTCTGGCGCTGCAAAGGTTTCCTCTGCCCATCTGCTCCTCTCTGCCAGCAAGGGCAAGCAGTGAAGGAGGGGATGCTCTCACTTCCTGAGGAGCTAGCCATGGGGGATGCTGCCGGGGAGCACCGTCCTGCCTGTGACGGCGGAGCGAGGTTAGTTGCAAAGCTGTTGGGCGTGCAGTTATTTCCTTTGATCGTTTGCTTCATCCCCGTGTCCGTGGTTGCGTGGTGCAGGGAAAGATGGACTGAGCAAAGAGGTGCAGGAGCTGGAGGTCGTCTTTGAAACCCAGAGGGTCTGCAGAGCCTCGTGGGGGTCAGTGCCTCCTGACGCCCTTTGGGGAGAGGAGACATGCTCGAGTAGCCTGGGGTTGGTTCAGGGAGTGCTAACCAGAGAAAGGAAACTGGTTGAGAAGTGACTCATAGGATGAAATGGCACTGTCTTATTTCACAGCTCGATTCTCTGGACAAACGCAGTTTCCCATCTGTTATTTGCAGAGAAGGAGATGAGTTTGGGGGCTGGTTCCTCTCACTCGCCAGCAAGCGAGCAAGTTGATTATTTTCTGGCAAGCATTAGCAGGATGATTACTGACGGCTCCGGTGGCTTCCCCTTCTGGGCAGGAGTGCCAAGGACTAGATTTTATTTATATTGAGATGTTTGAAGATAAAGATGAGCATAAGGTGGCCTTTTTCACAAGTGACTCGGTGCCTCAGTGACCAATTCCCCTGTCAATTAAGTGCTGAAACACCCTTAATTGCACATTTTCTCTGGAGCCCTGGGTTCTCCTCAAACTGTGCTTTAGATTTGGACCAGGAAGCTTCAGCCCACGCTGCCTGCATGTTTGCATCCGCCTCCTCTCCACCTGGATGCAGGCGTGAATTCTGATGATGTCTTGACACGCAGCCTGGCCCCGGGCACACAACAGCTCCCTCGCCCCGGGCTGCTCATGGTCCTCCCAAGGCACCTCAGGAGACTCCATCTCCTGGTGTTATCAGTCCCCCTCAGCTCGGACTCTGGCTGGTACACCACATCACAGCCTCCCACGGGATGCTTTGCCGGCTCCTCTTTGCATTTGCATGTAGGCTGTGCACTGATCCAAACAACCAGGGCTGCTTTTCCTACCCTCCACACACGAGCTCCATAGCAAACTGTCCCTGTGCTGCTGCAGGAGAACTCACCAACAGAATCATGGAATGGTGTGGGTTGGAAGGGCCCTTCAAGATACCTCGTTCCAACCCCGTGCCACGGGCAGGGCCACCTTCCAATAGGTAAGGTTGCTCAGGGCCCTGTCCAACCTGTTTCTCAAACACTTCCAGAGAGTTTAGTTCTGCTATAAAACAACCCAAAACTACAGAAAAAGGTGTATATTGGTGTTTGTCATAAGCTCCACCAGCCAGTCTGGGATAGTGTAGAAAACCTGATCCATAAGGTACCTTTAGTTTTTTCCGTGCATCAGCAGCTCCTCCAGCATTTGCTGAGCTTTCCCTGCTCTCCTGCAGCCATTCCCTCCTCCTGCCTTCCCAGCAGTATCCCAGCTCCCCACAACTTGCTGTTCCCTCTGTTCTCTAGCTGAGGGCTGCCTTCTAGCACTGCCTCTTCCCTTGGATCAGGATGTTGTTTAACTGTGGAGTATGTGGCTTTGGCAGATTTCAGTGTGACAATGTAAAACACGAGACGTGCCCCCCAGAGAGCTCCTCAGGAGTGGATCCGGGAGGCATGGATGGAAGGGACATTTTGCTGACTGGCTGATTTTCTGAGACAGCAGTTCTTCATGTGCAGGCAGAGCTGCTGAGCTGGAGACACTTAAGGACACTCTCAGGCAGGGCACTGGCAGCTCTCAGGAGAGGCCAGGCTGTTGCAGTGTCCCTCCAGGATAAGCCAGTAGCAGCCATGAATGAAACCTTTCTCCATCCAGTCAGTGATCCTGGTGTTGAGCCTCTCTATTAGCCTGATTAACACAGTACCTTCCTTACCCAGTTCCAGCTTGGGTTATTTTTATACTCATACTGGTGCCTGCAAAAGGCAGAGGGAGCTGTGACCGTGGCCTTGGGGTGCATCTGCTGGGGGGTGGCTTCATCTGGGGGGGGCTCTGGTGAAGGGGCCCACTCAGGGCTCTTGGAATTGAAGAGCTGCTGCTGGAGGCGCCCTGTCATGCTCTTCCCAAACATGGTTGGGGTCTTTTTTTTCAGGATTTCCAGTTTTCTAGAATATTAAATACACATTTTTGGGCAACACACAGAAAACCCACGTTCCTTTTCTTTTCTGAATTCCCATGAACTTGGCTTCTGGTCTTTCAGCTCGTTGTACATCTTGTCTCATGCCAGATGATGAGTGTGGGTTGTGTCTTCTGCTGAACAAAGCTCCTTTTCTCTGTCCTGTCCAAAATGGTCACCTTTGGGTGGGATTGATCATGCTGGACTCATGGGAGCTGTTCTTTCCAGTCTAAAATAATTGTTTAAAACAGGTCAGATGGACTGAGAACAGTGTCTTGCTCTGACACAGGGGTGTGTAGCTAGCAAGGTCAATGGCTTTGGCTGCAGTGAGGTCTAAATGGGTAGAGCTGGTGAGGAACCATGCCATCTCAAGTCTCCAAAGTTATAAATATGGTAATCTAAATATGGTCTCTCTTTTTTGGTTTTATTCTTTTTCTGTAGTAGGATAGCATCCTGGGTGACCTCCAAATGGTCCAAAATAACCAACCCTCAGCAAAGACAGAATTACTCTTTATTATAATCCTAAATTTTGGCGTGAAAATATCTTGGATGTTCAATTACGATGTTTTTCTGCTTACAGTGCTCATTTTAAGGCTTCTGCCCACTGCAAAGGCTGAACTCTATACTTGAGATACTTTTAGAGCTGTATTGTCTTACCTCAGGGGAACAAAACAACCTGCACATAACCAGTGCTCCCTCACATCTCCTGGTAACAAATCCTGGGGATGGGCTATTTTCACATAGTCTCCTAAAACAGGAGGTGTTAGAATAACTTCAGAAGCCTTATAGACTCAAGCTGTGTCTTATCATTTCAGATCCTTTCTAAATGTGTGCTTTTGTTGGTGTTTTTCTAGATGGTTTGGAAACCGCAGTGCACAGGGATGGATCTTGGTCCCCCTTATGTACCTGCTCTGCAGAGGGTCACAATCTAGCCCACCATGCCTGTAATTTTATGTATGTGTGTGTATATATCCAATTTATAATTCTTACCAGCGTTTAAATCTGCGCTGGGCAGAGCCAGCACGTGCTGTGGATATTCCTGCTGCAATTTTTTTAAAGAAAACGCTGATTGGAAAGTTTTCATTCCTAATGGGATTTGCAAATGGTCGGTGCTCACAGGCCTGCATTGAGGGGGGAGGCACATCTGGCAGCTGTGACCCAGCAAGCACCACCACTTGCTGACCTACCCATGCACTGGGAAATAACGAGATTTGGAAGGGGGTTTTGAGGAATATTCCGGGGTGTTGGAGGGGTCTGTGGTGGGAAAGGTAAGGCTGGTGGTCGTGGGTGTGCTGGGCACTGTGTGCGAGGCTGGGGCAGGTCAGATATCAGATACAAACATTCCAAATGTCCGTACAGATGGGATGGTTCAAGCTATCAAAGCTTGTGAGATCAGAACAAGCATAAAATACCCTATAGATGAAAGGCCTGCAAGCTTTACCTCCCTGTGTCTTCTGCTGAGCCCAACAGCATGTGTATAATTTGCTTTAATGGTTAGAAACATCTGCTGTTAAAAGTGATGCTTAATATATTTGGCTTCCATTTCCAGTCATTAGTTCTTTTTATGCCTTTTTCTGCCTAATTAACAACCTTTTAGTACCTGATATTGTTTCCACTGAATGTGCTGCTATATCGTAATCAAGTCACTTCTTAATCTTCTCTTTGATAAACGAAAAAGATCAACCTCTTCAATTCTCTCATTTCAGACATTTGCTGCATCCCTGGAATCACTCTTACAGATCCGGTCTATATCTCCCGCAGCGTTTCACTAATCTCCTTAAAGTGTCGGTGTGGAACCGTGGAGGGCTCTGGAAGGAGTCCCTTGGTGCTGGAAGAGGGGGCTGAGCCACCTCCTCACTCCTACTTCCAGCTCCAGGCTTCCTGCATGGACTGAGCGCGGGTTTGCCAGGCAGTAGAGACTCATCTTCATCAATATTTAAGATATGGGGGGCTGGAATGAGATGATCTTTAAGGTCCCTTCCAACCAAAACCATTCTGATTCTGTGGTTTTACCAAAATCCACTGTGTGTGAGTGGCGCTGGCCATAGTGAGATGATGATACCTTGGCAGTGGTGAGTTCTCGTTGTCCCCAGCTCAGACAGGTAACCAGTCTGAAATCCATTTAGCATATTCACTATTCATATTCTATAGTGCTTTTTATTTTTGTCAGCATGTCATACATTACTAGGTCAAAACACCTTTTGGACATCAAGGATATTGCTTCTGTGCATTACTGATATCAGATGTGCAGAGAATAAAATCAGGTTTGCTTTGTCGTGACCTATTTTTTGTAAAACCATGTTGATGGGTGTATTTGTGTGTCCTTCAGTTCTCTGCACTGTCTTTCTGCCTCTGTCTGGCTCCCTGTCCCCTTCAGGCCATACCTTTGCCTTCTTCAAGCAGAAGACTCCTCCAGCCTCCTAAAATTTCCTCTTAAAAATGAACATCAGCACGCAGCAGTTTTCTCAGTTCTCTTAAAGCTCTTGAATGCAAAATTATTCAGTTCTGCCAAATTTAAATATCTTCTGGTGCTGGTAGATGTTGTTGAATGTTCTCGATTGCTAATAAGATGGAAACGCTTCATCCTCATAAGGAGTGTTATCCTGCTTGTTCTCAAATGTTCCAGGACAGTGATTACAGCGTGTCCATTGTATCTGTCTCATTAACAGCTCCTCCATATCCACCCAGTGATGGACCCCCGTCCTTTCTAGGAAGAGTCTGGGTGTAAATCTTTACTAATCCAACCTCTGAAACTTTTGATTTGGTGCAGAACTGGGCAAATAGGACACAGAAATAGATGGAATGGGATCATTGCATTGACTTGCATCACCGTCCTCTAAATGCTTCTCTTCTAGCTTGCAGACTCATCATGCGGGGGGAAGATGCCCAGAAAACAGTAGAGAGAAATAGGGGAAAAGAGTATGAAAAGAATGATTTATCCTACTATTTCTTTATCACCCAGGCCTTTCCCTTCTCCTTTCTCCTTCTTGGGGGAAGGATCTTCAGCAAGACAACTCAGCCCTTGCTATCTTCCCTGCAGCATCCTTTAAGTTGTCTTTGATCTGTGTAACCCACACGGTGTGTCATCGGTTGCATCAGTGGAGGCCGGTCAGGCAATTTGTGATAATCCCAACTCAATTTACATTTCAAATGCTTGCTCTGGGAGCTCATGGCCCACTGTATTTCCTGCAGCTTTCTCCTGCTCCTCAGGACAAATGTTCCTCACCACGTCACCAAGGGCAATTGGATGCTCCTATCCCATCTAAAATGCCCCCTGGCTTTTTCCTGTCTGGGTTGTAGGTTCATTGTGAAAAGTGAGAAAGCTACAATGATCCCATTGTTCTTCAGCCCTGAGCTCAGGGAGATCCTGGTGGGCTTGTCCACAAGCCATAAGCAGCTCCTGTGGCTGTGGGACCCGGGCACAGTGCCTCCCTGTGCCTCAGTTTTCCTGGAGGAGCCTTGGCCAAGGGCAAAGTGGGGACTGTGTGGCACAGGGAGGGAGTGGATCTCCTCTTCCCCCAGTTTCCACCTCACTTAAAGTGCGGGTAAGGAGATTATGTGGAGAGGGAAGATTTGAATTTCTTGCATCCTGGGAACAAGAACCTGAATAGAAAGGATTGGTTCTCCCTTAATTTGAGCTGATGGGGATGGTGGGCAAAGCTGATGGGATTTTGGTAGACACTCTCTTGAAATAGAATAGTGGGAAGAAATTCCGGGGGGTGTGAAAGCAAAAATAACGCGAGAAATTCTGGATGTCAGAAGAGAGACGGCAAGACCCTAAGAAATTATAAAAACTAAAATACTATTTTCAGAAACTAAATATAATGTGGCTCCTTTGGAACAGCTTGGAGAAACGACAATGAAGCGCAAAATTCTGGGGAAAATCGAGGCTGTTTTCCCTCAGCTCCAAGTGAAGGACTCGAGCGGAGGCTGCTGTAGAGAGTGGCGTAGGAGCTCAGCAAGTGCAGGGAAGGCTGGGAAGAGCACAGAGATGACGTGCAGCCAGGCTTGTAAGGGGATGGGAAGAGCTTTGCTGGAGGCAATGCCGAGCCTTGGCACCCGGCAGGTGCTGGGCAGAGAGGGGAAGGGGCACTGTGGGCAGGTGGAGGTTTGTTCATCTACCCCTCCTGAATTTGAATCATCTTTCCTAGCTCATCTGAATTTCCTCTGTTTTTAAAAGTTTATTATTTGAAGGCTGGCGTTTGTGAGAACCCTTCTGGGGAGGGGACTTGTAAGGAGGGGTTTAGGGCTTATCTGCCTGACGTCTCAAGGACGTGCCATCATGTCCTATCATGAGACCTACGATAAAACCCAACTGCATCTCTGCAGGCAGCTCCTGTGAGCAGAAAAAGGTTGAAATGTGCCTGTTGTGTGGTTGGGGTGTAGGGGGAAAAACCCTGTGGCCAGGTTATGAATCCCCCTTGCTTCCAACCATAGGACCAAAAGGCCAAGCAGACCTGGAGCTGTGGGACTGGGCAAGGTGATTAATGTCTCTGCAGTGGGGATTAACCTGAGCCTTAGAGGTGATCCATAACACTGGAATGAAGAGATGGCTTCCAGAATGAAAGGCAGGAAAATCCACACCTTGTGCAGTGGGTGCAGGCCTGTGGGGTGTGCAGCCCCCAGAGAGTGCAGGGGTCAGGAGCTGTCGGGTGCTGCCCCAGCCAGGCTTGGCATCTGCTTGTTGTGGGTGCTGCTCCGGTTTTTGGGAATGTTCTGGTCCTTTTTGCCACCTTAGTTGCTTGTCTTGGAGAAGTCTTTTGCCAGCAGACCTGGCTGTCCTGCTGACTGTGCTGTATATTAATACTTATGGAGCTGCTGAGCATCCTGGTGATTCCTCATATGGAAAGGCTCTACAGCCTCTTTAATTAACTTAATTTAGACATTAGTGTGTCACAGGGAACATCTCTCATGGGGAAAGTCTTTCGTTTATCTCCACTTAGCCAGGGAACTGTTCTATTTTTCATTTGCATGGAAAAGTTCATCGTTCAAGTGAAAATTAACCCTTTGCTCCCCAGCCTGCACTTTGCCTTCCTGGAAGTGCAAAAGGCATTGTGCAAGGAGCACCACTCTTTGCGCTCCCTTATAGCATTCCAGAGCCAAATTTTGAGGTGGAATATCACAACCACTGCACTGATTCCAGAAAATCCATCTCTGCTAGCCCCAGGGAAGCATTGGGCATGGCACAGTGGTGTTTCCTTGTTTGGCCTTGGCTATTCTCTGTGCTATCTCTGGTCACCAAACAGGAGGAAAAAAATGGGCTTTGGGGAGGTGGTGGAGCTGTGAGCCCTCGGAAAGGCCCCTCTTCCCCCAGGAGAGGCAGAGCCTCATGGCAAGCAGTCGCTTCACAGCAGAAGCCTTGGAAGCAGACCAAGGCTAATTAAAGCTGGCGTTCACGCCGGCGTGCTGTGCCGTGGGTACCTGTGACAGATGGGGGCTGCTCGCCCTCACTGCGAGGTGCTGCTAGTGAAGAACATGGTACCAAAATGTTTTTCAGGGGCTGGTGGCTGGTTCCTATGGCTTTGTGGGGTCTGTCTGGGGGGAGGTAAGGGTGTGCTGGGGCTGCCTGCAGGCAGCTCTACCTGCCCATCGCTCATTGCCCATGTCCTCTCCTTCTCTCACAGGTGAAGGAATGGCTGTGCTTGAACTGCCAGATGCAGCGGGCGCTGGGGATGGACATGACCACCGCTCCTCGCTCCAAGAGCCAGCAGCAGCTGCACTCGCCTTCGCCGTCCCCCTCCCAGTCCCCAGCCAAGCACCCGCCGCCCCCCGCTGCAGCTAAGACCCCACCAGCCCCCCGCCCCCTGCCACAAGAGCAACCCAAACCTCAGCCCATGACGCCGCAGAGGGAACCGCACGGCCAAGGACAGCCAAAACCTCAGGAGGTGGCCAGGTCCTCCCCACAGCATCAGGCCAGGTCCTCCCCACAGCATCAGGCCAGGTCCTCCCCGCAGCATCAGCAAGCCAAGCCTTCCCCCTCCGAGCAGAGAAAGATGCCGGGAGATGCGGGGGCGAAGCCTGCTGCCCCGGCCCCTGGGGCTGGAGCACCAGAGCAGCCCCAGGAGGGGCTCACAGGGAAGCTCTTCGGCTTCGGGGCATCCCTCCTGACCCAGGCCAGCACGCTCATGTCTGTCCAGCCAGAGGCCCCTGCTCCGAGCCAGCCGTCTCCTGGCAAAGTGCCTCCAAAAATTGTCTTCAGCGATGCCAGCAAAGAGGCTGGTCCCAAAGCCCCAGGGGCACAGGGCCGGGCTGGTGCCGCTCCGGCAGCGAAGCCGGGCAAACCGGAGCAGGGCGTCAAGCCAAAGGAAGTGCCGAAAGCAAGGGTCTCGTGCCCCCTCTGCAAGGCGGAGATCAACGTGGGCTCCAGTGAGCCCCCCAACTACAACACCTGCACAACCTGCCGGCAGCAGGTCTGCAACATGTGTGGCTTCAACCCCACGCCTCACCTCGTGGAGGTAAGGGGGCTGGAGGGGGTGGGTGTCTTCTGATCCAAGGGTGTGTGCTCTCTCCTTGCTTAAAATGGAGAAAAGATGGAGTGCTTGCTTTCAAAGGTCTATAAAAAAGCCTTTAAGAAACTGCTGAAGCCGAATTCCTCCTGGTGCAAGCCTCAGGGCTGGAGTCCATGGTCCTCCACCTCTTGGCAAAGACATGGATTTCATGTGTGTACACTGATTTCATGCAAGGAGCAGAGCAAGGCATGGCTGTTGTTAAGGGCACCCCCAGCAGTGCCCACTGCTCCCCAAAGGTGTCCAAGGGTGAGGAAATAGGAACAGGTCATGCAAATGCCAGTCACCAACTAGCATTCTCCTCCTGTTGCTGTGGATGGAAGCCTTGGCCAGACTGGAGATGAGGTTAATGAGGGATGTTCTGCAGCTTCTGCATTCTCGAGTGGAAAATGATACAGGGGAAGAAAGTGTCAGGGCCTCAGCAAGAGGAGCCTGGGTGCTAGATAATGGAATGGGCTGAGCACAGGGTGGATGTGGGGATGCCCAGTGTTGTTTGGATGTGAATTGGGTGTGCATTCTGCAGCCTGCTGAAATGGAGGGCAAGGAGAGGAGAAGGGAAGTTGAGATGGTCTGAAATCAACCCAATCTTACCTGTTGTAGTTGAGAATCTCTCTGAATTGTTGTGATGCCCACCCAGATCATCTTCCCAAGCACCAAAAAAGCACCTTAGCCAATTCTAGCCACTTGTGCCTGGAGAGTGGTGCAACAGGTTTAGCTGGAGCATCCTCCTACCCCTTTCACATTAGAAGCTAGGGAGGGACATCTTCCAGGCCCTTCAACCCCTCCTGTACAAGCGATTTGAGACCCTGACCAGAGGAGGCCCAGGGCTTGCTCCTGGAAGTGCTGCATCTCACAGCCAGTAAGACACAGAATTGATAACATCAGCACATGGAGAAGTTAATGGGAACTTGAAATGACCAGAAGTAGGATTGCTAATCTTGGCTCTGCTCCACGGCAGATAATTACATTTTATGTCCC
Organism: Aleadryas rufinucha; assembly: GCA_013397815.1. Taxonomy (NCBI): domain Eukaryota; kingdom Metazoa; phylum Chordata; class Aves; order Passeriformes; genus Aleadryas; species Aleadryas rufinucha. The sequence continues at coordinate 40,146 of VZTH01017008.1, read as the reverse complement.
TAGCTCCTCCCTGCAGTTTCAATTACACCCAGTAATTTTCTGTTCTTCCTGAAGCTGCTGCTGCTGCCACCGCTCATGGTCACGTTGGCGGTGGAGGAGACGCTCTCCCAGAGTGCGTGTGGAGGTGCAACCCCCCCAGATGGCCATCTCCATGTACACAAGGCTGTTTTCAATGCCAGTGCTCTGCTCCTGCTGTTGCTCCCACCACTGCCTCCTCCCTACCCCGAGGGCTTGGGTGAGGAAAGCTGTCCAAGTGTTTGTTCTTTGGGTAGGGCTGAACCCCGTGTTGGCATGCCCCTGGGCAGCAATGTGTTCCCAGGCTTCAGAAAGCTCATGGATTGGTGAAAAGGCTTTAACGCGCTCGCTGGCACCCAGCTGCTAATTAATTAATTAGAGAATTAATTTGGGGTTGGGTTGTAGCCAGTAACGTGGTGATCTCTGCATGTCCCAGGGAAAGGTGAGCTCTCCTCAGCGCTTGTCTCCAGGGTCACTAGCTGACACCTGGGATTAAATTTCAGATTTTGAAGGCTGGACTCTGCCTGGGTTCCCTCAGCTCTTGAGCAAATACCTTCAGACACCATTGGCAAGCCCACCCTGGCATGTATACCCCTCTTAGTGTTTCTTGCTGCAGCTCATCCCTGCGATATCTCTGAGCCTTCACACAGAGTGAAGTCCCACAGCGAGGTCTTACCCAGGCATTGTGCTGTCATGGGTTTTGTTACCCTTTACACCAAACCTTTATCCAGCTCAGCATAGTTGGGTTGGTTTATGGGATTTATTTTTATAAGAGTTGAGGAAGAAATGCAACACTTGTGCTGTGAATTTTTGAGAAAAGGAAAAGATTGCAAGGTCTGTTAACACGGTTGGGCTTTAGGTTTGCTTGATCTTCTGGGAAAATTGCTCTGTGGTCTGATCTCTTTTTGCCTGCAGCTCACATGGGCTTGTCCCAAGCCCTGAGATTCATGCAAATACCATAACTCACTCTTTGAAGTAGTGAGACTTGGTCCGTTAATTGTTTGATGAATTAGGACCTTGGCTATAAGCTGCCCTTGGAAGTTGTGTGAAAACTAATGAGGGATTTGATCCCAAGTCTGGTAAGTGCAGAGGAGCATGAACTATGGGTGAGATGGGCAGCACCCTCTGTACACACCCCTGGAGCCTGGGCAAGGCTTCACCCTGGCTCTAAAAAGCATCAGTCACAGGGAGGGAGAAGGCATGGCCCATAGTAGCCTGGTTTTTGAAGGAAGGATGGAGTTTTGCAGGGAAATAGTGCTAAAACCATGCATTTCCTGCAAATTAAGTTGTATTGTCACTTCCAGAAAGTGGGGAAGGCCATTGCCCCTATTTGTGACCCCCTAAAACTTCTGATTCCCCTGGAAAGATGTGTTATTATACCCATGGTATTTTCATTCCCATCCCACTCCTGATCTAAAGATGGAGTCGGAGGCTCTGTGTCCCTGCCGTCCCCTCCCACCCTCTGCAGCTGCCTGGGGAGGTATCCAAGGAGCTGCCTCCTCCCCAGCACTCTGTTCAGCCAAGTGCACTCAAACCTACCAAAAGAGAAGAAAATACTAAAAGTGCTGTTTTTCTGTGGACTCGCTGGCTGAGCTATGTAGGTGCTGAGCCACCCAAAGAAAAGGGTAACTTGTGCTTCCCTCATTGTCCTTGCACCACTGTAGATTGATGCTTATGCAGGTGAAGGATGCTCCAAGAGTGAGCTGGGTAGTGCCTCTGAGCCCAGAGTTTCCACAAGATCTGCCAGCAAGGCTGGCTTTCCTCTGGCCTTGAGTCTTGGTGGGCATGATCAGAAGGCGCTGGTGAGGACTGGAAGCCTAGGGCACATGAAGAGTTTAGGGATGAGGGTGGCATTTTGGCAGTACATCCCAAGAGAAGTGCGTGGACTGTAGTGGCCCGTGGCTCTGGAAGCTGTGGGTGACCAGCAGAGGAAGCCCAAAAATGTGCCTGACTTCCACTTCCTCTGCTTGCTTGCCATGATACACATTACCCAGCTTTAAATAAGTTGTTTATGTGAAATACCGGGAGTACAGGTGCCTGGAGCTTCCTCCCACCTCATCACACCTCCTCCAGGAGCTGGATCCTGGGAGCAGTGCTATGAAACGTTCTCAAGCCAGAGATGACACTTTGGGACTCCCTCAAATTCCCTACAGCCTCAGCCCTGTGCCGTGCAGGAAGGGAAGAGGTTTCTGTGGCAGGAAGACCAAGTGCTGGGTCATTTCACTGGGGACTTAGGAAATCACTCCTGTTTATGGCAGAGTCTGCTGAGGGAACAAGTGATCTGGCAAGAGCTGGCTTGCTGTGATTGCCCTGTGCTTGCATGATGTTCTCCCAGTAACCCCGGTTGACCCCAATTGACTGCAGGGGTTTTGTATTAAGGAACAAATGAACTATGCATGTTGTGTTACTAAATAAACATGGCAGGATGCCCCTTTGCCTAATTAACCAGCCTGAAACAGGAGCGGTGACAAGTTCCATTGCAGAACACTGCTGATTCCCAGGTGCCAGGCTGTGACCTCCAGTGGGCACCTGACCCTCAGGAGGGTCCTCTTACTGATTTGTGCTACTCACCATACCCCGTCGAGATCCTAAAACTGCTTTTTTTCCCTTGATTTCCCCACGCATTGTAAAAAACATCCTTTTTTTTATAACACTCGTGTTGTCATGGGTGGTGCTGCTGCATTGCCCTGTCTGGTCTCACCAGTTGATGCTATTGGGTTCCTTATTACATCCAGTATATGCATATATAATATAGTATATGCCTATCATATGATGGTGAGGCACTGGAACAGGTTTCCAAGAGAACCTGTGGACTTCCCATCCCTGGAAGTGCTCAAGGCCGGGTTGGATGGGGCTTTGAGTAATCTGGTCCAGTGGATGGTGTCCCTGCCCATGGTAGGGGGGAATGAGATGAGCTTTAAGGTCCCTTTGAATCCAAGTCATTCTGTGATTATCCTGGATGTGATATCACAAGATGCAGGAGCAGCATTTGCTTGAGCCCTTCATGGGACACGCTCCCCTTCTGCTGCTGCCCTTGTACCTGCAGCCAGGTACAAACCAGCCCGTTCAGATGGATTTCTTGCAAAGAGCTTGTGAATCACTGTATCAAATACTGCCTGGAAAGCCCCAAACCTCTCTTTTCATCATGATCCAAGAGCTCCCGCTGGATAAAACTGGTCCCTGAGCAGAACAGTTCCCCAGGGTGGGATGCTGCACTGCTCGGGTTCGAGATGCTGATGGCTGAGGATGGGGCTGACCTGCCCTACTTGCAGAAGCAGCCGTGGCAGCTCCTGCGCTCGGCTGCAGGGAGGAATGCCTGGGAAAAGGGACTTCAGCAAGATGAAAAAAGCTCCCTGAGATCAGCCTTTGTGCAGAACAGGGTGTCACTGCCGGCAGCCGGAGGATGGGGTTAGAGAAGGAGAGCTGAGGAAAGGTTTTGTGCCAGAATTATTTTGGTGTCGGCACACAGGTTTCAGAGGAGAGCTAAAAAGAGAGCAGGGAGGAGCGTCGGGCTCCTGCCTCACCTGCCCTCGCTGCGGGCGGGGCCGGCAGCTACGAGCCTGTGTTCAACTCGCGGTGTGCCGGGCCTCCCTGCCCCCTTCCCAAGGGTCCCTGCTCTCGCTGGGAATGTAATTAGCTCCTAGCCAAAGAGGATTAGCAGGGTTAAGAGAGCCTCCAGCTCAACACTGTCCTGGGGTGGAAATCCCAGCCCCGGTCTGGCGTCTGGGGCCATTTCCCCCGCCTTCCAGGCAGAAAAGCAGGATATATGTGCCTTAAGAAGAACCTGCCTCCTGCCCTCTGGAGCACAGGTATCTGTGCTGGGGATCCAGCAGCTCTCCATCTCGGAGAGTCCTATGTCCTTCGTCCATGGGGTGATCAGAAATGCTTCCCGAAGAGCCGCCTGCCTGCGTGGGGTGACAGAGAGTGTGAGTGACAAGCAGGGACAGGGGCTTAAAGTTTTCAGGCATCACTTTTCCATAGAAATCCAGGTCCTGTTACTGTTCTATTCCTACCAGGCTCAAAGGGCAGCAGGGACATGCTCTGTAGCTCCTGATGGAGCAGGGAGCAGCTGTTGTCAGTCACCCTTTTGAGGCTGTTTTCCCTGAAGTCGGGTGTCTTGCAGTGACAGCTTGGCAGTGTCCCTGGAGCTCAGATGGGCGCTAGGATGGCCCAGTCCCCTTTCGAGGGACAAGAGGAAGAGCAAAGTGCTCCTCTTAAAGGCTGGGGTGGGGGTTGGACCCTGGAGTTTTCTGCAGGAGAAAGAGGTAGCCAGAGATGCAGGCCACGAGGTGCAGCGATTTCTGGGTTTCTCCTGGATTTTTATGCAGAAATCATGATTTTAAACAATACCCCAGCCCTGAGGGTATGAATATTTGGGTCAGTCACATAAACTTAAGTCAAACTGAGAGCTCTGCCTAGTAGGGCAGCACGAGAGAGGAACGCGGTTTCGCTGGCGTGAGCCCTCAAATCCTGTTAAGGGCTGGTAATTAACAGCTCGCTGTGACTCAGGAGTTTTCTGTGCAGCTGAACCTGCTGTAATTAAGCTGGTTCCTGCTGCTGGGCTGGGCAGCACTGGGCTCCCCAGCAGCTCCTCCTGCAGACACTGGACTGGAGTGGGGCTGGGGTCATTGTAACGTCGCAGACAAGTCTGAATTGAGAGTGGGGTCCCAGTTGATGGGTGATGTGCAGCATCTGTGGGTGGTCCACTCATGCAATCCAGGTTTCTGTGCTGGACCCCACTGCTGGATTTTTTGCAGAACCCCATTAGATGTTAGCACTGTGTCTGCTGCTGGCTCTTGTCTGCTGCTGGTTGTGTTTCTAGAGCTTCTGGGACTGCTCCACACACTGGGGTTTGCCTCGCTGAGCCTGCTCTCAGCTTCTGGCCACTTTAAAATTATCTGAAGAACTGCTGTTCCTTTCTTTAATCAGTAAAAAAGCCCAGAGCTCCAGGTTCCTTTCTTCTTTTAGCTGTAATTATATTATTAAGGGACAAATGTCAGCTGTATGTGGACCCTGCTGATTGATACTTTGGAGGCAGCCGCTGCCCACACTGCAGATTGTTTTCAATGGTTCATAAAACCAAACTATATTTTCAAAGGAGTGACAGTGGCTGAGCAAAGTAGGGGATTTCTGCCTTCTAAATGAAGATATATTTGAAGTGAACGATGCTTCCCCGATGCCAGGCTGGTTTTCCAGAGCACATTTGCTGTGCCCTAGGACTTGGAGCCGCTGCCTGTTGTATTGCTGTGCTCCTGGGCTAGCAAGCTGCTAGGGCCAGCAGTGCCAAGGTGTCTCCAGTGCTGTCTTGCCGGGAAGCGAGTGGATATGTCAGGATCAAAGCCTGAGTGCTCACCATGGCTCAGGGAGTCAAAAGATTTGGGCTTACAACAGGGAGCCCTTTGGCTTTGGGGAGTCAGTATTGCTTCTGGGCCAGCCCATGGCGCTAGAGGTGAGGTGGGCAGCAGGGCAGATGTGATACCTGAGTCTCCACTGCAGATGTCCTTCTCAATAGCCTGTAAGAGCTCTTGGAGCCACCACCTCACTGCGGGTTCTGCTTTAATTGATGGTGAAATTTCATCCGTGTGGTATTGATCATGGTGTTTCCTAGAAAGTGACAAGGAAAAATTTGGGGGACTGCTTTTTGCCCGTATAACATGAATAGGTCTTCATGGCAGCTCTTCTCCCCTGCTAAGCTTTGACAGCTTTTTCCAGCCAATGCTTATTTTGATAGGTGTTGCAGATATGCTTCTCAGGGGTGATGGTATTCTGTCTGTGAAACTTCCATGGCACAGACTCATCCTTCAGAAAGTCGCTCAAGCCATCCTTGAGCAGTCAGACAGGGACTGTGACCTTGCTGCAGGGACATGGACACAGACATACAGGGCCGTCACTGCAAGGGCATTGGATATTCTCACCAGTTGGGTGCCATGAATATTAAAATTCACCAACATGGGAAGGGCCTGAGTAACTTTCCATCACCCGACTGAGGTTTCACAGTTTGGAACAGCTCTGGGAAAGGCTGAGAGAAGATCAATAACTACCCTAATGCACCTTGTTAGGGACTTTCTTGACCTTGAGAAGCTTTGAAAAGAGTTACTGTTGTGCACATGAAAGGTTGAAGGCAGCAAAAATAGGCAAAGTGGAAGCACAGAGAGGAAGCAGGACAAGCTAAAGCTGCCATAGTGTTTTATAGACATCAGAAAGGGTTTCATATATATATGTACTGGAGAGCAGAAAAAACCCAGTTCATTCACAAAATTCAGGTCACCTGGTTCTAGCACAGGGTTTTCTGCCTCTGCTGTTCAAGTCAGACCCAGCAGCCATGGGTGGGGCAGCCCTGGAGCTCTGTGCCCCGAGGAGCCCTGTGCCTCTCTGCTGCTTTGGGCTGTATCGCCGATGTCCACTGCAACCAGACCTGTCCAGAGCTGTCCTCTTAGCTCCTCAGATGAGCCCCCCTCACAGGGAGCTGCTGCAGACCTCAGTGGACACCTTGCTCAGGCACACAGCTGGCGTGGGGGAAAAGTGAGGGGACTCCTGTGTCATCCTCCTAAAGCTGTGCCAGGTGCAGTGAAGAGCAGGAGATGATGGAGGAAGGCAGGTGAGAAAGGAGGGCAATGGTACAGAGGAGGCGTGGAGCTCTCAGGGGAATGGGGACAGCCTAGACACTCGTTCCTGCTCCTGCTGTGTCTTGCATTGAACAATGAATGTCTGAAGGAGCTCAGAATCAGTCCCCAGTGCAGGAACTGGTACCCAACATCAGCAGGTTATTGCCATCTCTACCTGAGAGAGAAAGTGCTTGGATCAGGAGGGATCTGGATCACACTTGGATCATGTTGGTGATGGTCAGCTTTATGAGATGGCTCCTTGCGGTCTGGTGGGACTGGCAGCACTGACCCCTGAGTGCAGGCTGCTTGGTGAAGTCTGTGGGCTCCTGTGTCCTAGACCTCTCCCTTGCCCACAGCAGGAGCTGCCGGTGGAGGTGGTGGTAGACACTGCTCTTACAAAGGCAAAAGGTCTGTGTGGGGGGTTGGATTGGAGGGAACCTTTGGAGCAGCGTGCTCTGAGGAGCACTGTGGGGACTGGTCCCTGAGCAGGTACCAGCAGCAGATGATGAGGCTGGTGGGACCACCTAAACCAGAGTCTCAGTCTGAAGCTGTGATGGGCAGACAGAGAAACAGCTCTTTTAGTGGGAGATGGTGAGAGGATTTGGCTGTTCAGCTCCTATTTCCACCCCTGGGAGCAGGCACAGCTTATCCTGATGTGCTCACAGACCATTATACAACCTGGATCTTTCTTCTTTCTATTTTTTTTAATAACATGCCATGTTAGTGCTTTATTTGGGAACATGTTGGGACACTTAATCGAGCGTTTAATTGGCTTTGTAACAGTGGATTTCTGAGTGGGCTGAGGAGGAGGCAGCTTTAGGACTGGACTGCAGTGGAGATGCTCGATTTTCCAGCTGCGATGGGAGCATCTCAGACTGAGTTTGCTGGTGTTGACCCACCTTCTAAAGCACCATCGTTTTTCCTACTGAGCCCAGTGGCATTTTGCAGTTGTATCCTACAGACTTTAGGACCTGTAAAGGTCCGTGGAACAAAATGAGAGTGAGGAGAGGGGCTGCCAATGGTGAAGTGTGTGGGCATGCTGGGAAAGAATCCAGCAGGAATGCTGATGATGGGATGTGATTGTTGGGAATGGGTTTTGCTAGCTTGGGCCAGGTTCTCGTGTTGATTCCCTTCTTGCCACATCCAAACTGTGCTGGTGAAGTCCATGGGCAGGACAAGCCCACGTGGGCAGCACAGCTTGGGCGCTGGGGGGACATTGGTGCTGTGCTGCTGAAGGAAGCCCAAGCCTTTATCACAGTGTGTGCTATTGAAGGCTGTGTCCTTCTGCAAGGATCAGCAGGACCTGAAATACAGGTTGTGGTATCTACAACTCAACCAGTGCAGGGATTCACCCTGGTGTAATAGTGTTCCACATACCAGGTAGTCCAGGATTCAGCTCTTGCTGTGTGCTGGGATGCCCTGTTTTCCTGACTATGCATGTGCTGGGGTGAGCCATGTGAGGTGAGGACTAAGATCCCATTTCCCAAGGAGTACATTGGGTGTTGGAGAAAATGCTGCCAGACAAGGGAAGAAATGACAGTTATTTCTATGGAAAGAAATGGCATTATTGGTGTGGTTAAAAATTCTTGCTCGGGAGGTGGCCAGCTGGGTGTTCCTGTTCTTCCTCCATTAAATCATAGGATCACAGAATGGTTTGGGTGGGAAGGGATCTTAAAGCCCATCTGGTTCCAATCCACCTACCATGGGCAGGGATGATCAGGTGGCTGGTGGGGCTTTGCTGGAGGGACACAAGCCTGTCCCATCAGGTGGCACTGCCAGGAGATGTGGGGTGGGGATCCGGGCCCTCACCATCATCCCTCTCCTCGAGTCTTCCTGCTTTGCAGCATAAACTCTGTTCTCCCGTGAAACAAAACCTTCCTCCCTGGCGGAGAGGGAGGCCTTGTATAATTAATGCTGCCAGGGGAATCGGGGTTCTGCAGTGCTGCAGTGCCCGGGCCTCACCCGCGCTCCGGCGCGGCGTTCCCTGCACGCAGCCATCCTCTGCTGGGCAGCAGCGAGGAGCAAGCACTGCGAGCCAGGGCACTTCAGCCTCTTCTTTGAAAGCACAAAACCTCACAGCATGTGAAAAGGCAGAAAGCTGAATGGACCAGGGAGGTGCACTGAGGAGCTGGCTGCTCCTTCCTCCTCCTCCTGGCCTGGTTAGTGGGCTGATGAGCTGGGGAAGGTGGATGGCACCAGCCTGAAGCAAAAATAAACACCAAAGTGAAATAGAAAATGAAAGCAGGCTCATTCTTTGAAGCACACCGAGGCTCTGAGCCTGGGAAGGTGTCTGAATGGATATTTTGAGCAATGTTTCATTCTTACGTTAGGCAGGCTGGTTTTCAGTCTCGGTGGTGGAGCTATTAGTGTGGCCTGTGGCCACCTCACAGCCACCTTTCCAATGATTTTTCTGTCACAGGGGTCAGGGACTGAGTGGAAACACATGATTGAATGCCTTTTTGGTTGACATTTGCTATGTAAGTTGAGAGGAGAATGTTTCACAGGGACATTTTGTCTTCTGGAGGTGTGAGACCCTCGCAGAAGGTGGGTCCCCATGTGGCACCCCAGGGCAGGTGCTGGGTGGCAAAGCCCCAGATGCTAGAAACGGGTTTATTTTTATTGGTTATTTATACTAATTTTCTATTCTCCCAGAGGAAATTCTTGCATGGCTTCTGGGGGCCTGCATCCTGGCATGAGGAGGAGTTGGATACCAAATCTTTACAGGCACTTTGACCCCCTCCAGGGGGTTCATCTGCCTCTTACCTGCTTAAAAGCCTTGTCACTGGACCTTGTGAACCCTGACTTCCTCCATCTGCGTTTTCTCCATAGAGCAGAAAAGGGGATGACATGTCCCTCCATTTTCCAGTCCCTGTTCATTTCCCAGCCCTCAGTCAACCCATCCAGCACAGATCATCATCCCTGCCCCTGTCATTTAATCTGAAACAGCTTCATTTCCCTACGTGTCCCTATCTTTTTGTACCTAAGAGCAGCTGCTCCACTGGGCAGATAGAAGCCATGCTGCAGCTTCCTTGGTGCTGAGACAGGATTCCTTAAAAACCCCAATGCTTCCATAGTCTCTTTCTTCACATAAGGCTGTAAACTAGCTCCTTTCCAATGATTGGGAGTGTAGGAGGGATTAGCCAGGAGGTGCCATTATTAACATAAGTGATTGTAATTGTAAGCCAGGGCATTAACCGAGATGCTTATGCTTGATCCACCAATGATTGCACTCTTTTCCATCTTCGATTTTTATCTCTTTCCTGCTCCTGTGAACAAGTGGAAAGGCTTTTCCAGAGCTCGGGCTTCTGCTTTTCCTTCCCTCGTGGGTTCACCCTGCAATATTTACAAAGCATAGGTAATATTTAGAAGCCACCAGGGGATAAAATGGTCTATCAAATGTGTGATCATTCCCTGAGAAAATGGGGAGTTTTTAGGAGATGTCCCTTGAGAAGCTGACAAAGCTAAGGAGGGTACCAGAGGCTGGGCCAGCGAGGGATCTGGTGTGTCCAGGGGCTTGCCTGCTTCCTAAGGACATTGATTGCTCCAGTACAAACTGAATTTCTCTCTGCTGTGAGGATGGTGAGGCCCTGGGACAGGTTGTCCAGAGAAGCTGTGGATGCCCTATCCCTGGAAGTGTTCAAGACAGGTTGGATGGGGCATGGAATAACCTGGTCTAGTGGAAGATGTCCCTGCCCATGGCAGGGAGTTGGAACTAGATGATCTTGAGAGTCCCTTCCAACCCAAGCTATTCTAGGATTGTATGATCTCCCAGAGGGAATGCCAGCATCTGCTTGGGACTGATCACCTCCAGCACCAGGGGTGATGATGGGGGCTTCCACCTGCAAGTGGCTGCTCTGCCACCCAATTAATTTTAATTTAAAATCCCCCGAATTTTAAAGGCAGTCCTGGCCAGGCATAAGAAAATGGATAAGAAATAGGACACAAAATAAAGTTTAAAGAGGGAGCATAGCTGTGGCTTTGCCATACCCTCAGGAGAGTGAGCAGGAGCTCATGTGCTTGCCCTCTGGCAAAAGGACATCCAAAATTATTTATTACTTTGTAGTTTGCCAAGAGTTTCTAAATATGTTGCTTGAAATGGCACCTACAGAAGTGAGATCTTCTAGGCAGTACACAAAATGAGCTGTTATAAGTAAGCAGCCCATTAACAGGAATGCTGTCACCTTCTCTTTGGAGAAAAAATTCCTCCTTTTGGGTTGTTAAATTGTTGTTTGCAAACTGAATTGTGGTTGTTTTATAGTCGTGGTGCAGTCACAGCCAAATACAGGTGTGCTGAGAGCAGTGGGGAGCTGGAATTCCCAGCGAGGGCAATGCCAGGAATCCAGGAATTAAATGTGGCCCCAGCCCAAGAATAGTCGCTTGAGAAGCTCAGCCAGGGGAGCCTCCTGCACCAACAGAAGGGAATATCAAACTTTTTAAGAAAAATTGCTTCCATTTTTTGTGTGGCAGAATGGAAGGGGGGAGGGAGGGGGGTCAGAGGTGTAGCCCAGTGCTGGACTTGCTGCCCAGCTGAAATGCATTTCCATTCTGAGGCTGTTCCTAGAGCTGATTTTAAAGCTCTTTAGGAACTCCTGGAAACGATTCCCCAGCAAAGCAAATAGTTTCAGTTAATTAAGAACCTGATGAGAAAGCCCCAGGTAATACTTTGCAACTTAAACAACTTTCTGGGATGTTTGGAAGAGAAACAATTTGAAAGGTGCAGCTGCTGTAGTTATATGTTGTGTGTTGAAGGGCAAAGTGGAGGCACAGGGATCTGGGGGCCAAGGCTGTGGTTACTGCTGTGCTTTATCCTGCTGGTCATGGAGGATGTGGAACCAGGTGAAGGGGACAGGAGGGAGCTGGGATGTCACAGCTCTTGTCCCATGTGGATGGTGTCTCTGAGCATCCCGGCAGCCGCGCTGGTGGGGTTCAGCCTCTGGGGCACAGGGAGGCTGTGCTGGCGGGTGGCACAGGGCAGGTGTGAGTAAACCACCTTCCCCAGCATCCCCTGCAGTCCAAGCTCAGTGCTAGACTGGTCCCTGTGTGCTGCTGTCGTGGTCCCCAGCTCTGCAGAGGCTCAGAGAGGCGGAAAAACCAGGGTGCTCTGCAGAGCATCCCCTGTGTTTCAGGCAGGGAAGATCCAGCCCTGAGAGATGTTCAGGCTCAGCCATGCAGACATCCGTGGTGACACTGGGGAAGGGAACAGTCCCAGCTTCCCCCAGCCCCGTGGGCAGGAGCCGGTGGAGCCCAAGCCCTCTGGCTAGGGCTGGAAGCCTCTGCAAGGGCTCTGCCTCCTTTGCTGAGGATTATTTCAGTTCTGTTTCTGCCTCACTGAGGCCATGCTGAGCCAGCGCCAGCTGTCCCTGTCTGTGCCAAGCAGTATTTGGGAACCAGGGCAGGCTTTTCCCTGTCTCTCCTCTCCGTGGCTATAGGTCCCCCACCAGCGAACCCTTGAGCTGCCTCAAAGCTCTTTCTGGCTACAGCCATCAAAATGCACCAGACCCCCTCAGCAGAGCATGGGGCTTTATTTCCAAAGCGTTCTCTTCACTGCTGCTTTGCCTCCTCATCTTCCCACTGCCATCTGCTCTGCCTGCTAAAATAAGGCAGCGTGCTGCGGGTGAGCGGTGCTGTGCTCAGGGAGCCTGTGCTCTGCCCAGGCTGCTCGGCACAGGGACCCTCTGCTGGGCATGCTGTGGCCTCTGAGAATGGGAGGGGAGGGTTTGTCTATCCCCCTCCCCACCCCAGTTTCAGGTTTATCTCTCCAAGCAGATGGAGAGAGTGGTACCCACCCAGGGTGATGCTTTGCAAGGGATTTGGCTTCTCATCCTGGAGATGCTCATCTCCCACCTGGGGCAGATGGTGACTTGCTGAGACTGGATGCCCAAATTATAGATAGTTTAAGTGAAATAAACCCTATATTAGGAGACATTAAATCTGTGGAGAACAGCCCAAGTCCTTCATGCTGCTCTTATCCCTTGATGCCCTCTCCCATGCTTTCGTTGTGAAGGAGTTACCATAAGGAAATAGATATAGGACCACCTCCACCACCCTTTTCCCTGGAATGATGAAAAGCCTCAAAGGCAGATTTTCTGGGGGCCTCTTTGCACCAAGAAAGTGAATACCCAGGACAGGGTGGGAATCACTCTGTGTCCTAACACATGGCAGAGCACAGTCCTTCATCTGCTTGTGCATTTCTCACAACACAAAACCAAGAAGAAAGGTGAGGTTGGGAGGTGGGAGAAAATGTTTTGCACAGTTAGCTCAGAGACCTCAATGCCATGAGATACTGGAAGAGAGAGTACAACAAAACACTGGAACACAAAGGGAGGATTTGGGGGAATTGGAGACACCCTAAGAGGGCTTTCTTAATTTAGAGATCTGTTTTGGGATCTTCAGATGGGATCACTGAATGCTTTGTATTGTCCCATGCCACAGCTAGCAGCCTTTGGCCATTATTTGTGCCATGACTGGGAGATAAGTACCAGTCTCTGAGCTCTGACATGAGAGGCTGTTTTAGTTTTTTCTTGTTAGGATATATTAATTGTTTGGAGCTCAAAGAGCACCTGGTTCCCAAGCCTTATGAAGTGGTAAGCTTTGATTTCAGAGGGGTTTGATTCACTCAGAGAACAAATATTCTCAAAAAAAAAAAAAAAAAGGGGCAACCCTAGTTTGGCAAAGAAATGAGGTATTTCGTTTGGGAATAACCCCACAAAGTGTGGATGTGGGGTATGAGGACAGGACCTGTGCTGTGGGTTTGCCCATGGCTCTGCAGGTGTGGGCTCTGTCCGAGCCAGGGCAGGGTCCAGGCTCTGGAGCTGGATCCTCGGGATGAGCTGAGTGCCGGCTCGGGTGAGGGAGCTGCGGCAGCAGATCCCACTGGCTGCTGGGAACAAACACCCGCACTCGGGTCTGCGAAGGAGCTGTGAAAGTCCCCTCTTTACATAATTCCCTGATTTACTCGGAGCTGTTAAGTATGACCAACAGTCATCTGTTTGCCGAGAGCAAATAGGACATGAGGAGAAGAGGAGCAAACTAGAGCTAGGCAGAAGTATTTTTAACAAATCTGGGTTTTTCTTCAGGCTGGAAGTCAGGGAAGTGTTGCCAGCCTTCAGAGGAGCAGGTTTCTGCAGTGGCCCCGAACTGCTCTTAAAGTGGAGCTTCTTAAATTACTTAAAGGGTTTATGTAAGGTGGTTCCTCTTATGGCTTCAGGAGCCACGAAGTCCCACAGGCATCTATCTGTCTGCAGAAAGGGCAGCTGGGGAAGGAAATACCTTCACAGATCATATTAAATTGAGTAAACATGTGATTCATATGATTTTATAAAATTTTTTTTTAAGGCAACCATTTTATGTTGACTTCACCATTTCATTTCCTTTTGGCTTCTCAGCTTCATTCTTGCTGCATTTCCTCTTGAGACGGAAAATTGCAGCTCTTCCACCCCAGCAGCTGTAGCCAGTTCCTACCTCCTGGCTCCAGAGAGACTGGGCACTGCTGGTGGGAACATCCATCCAGGTCAGGGTCACCATCAAATCACCATGTGCCAGTGGGGGAGCTATCAGCTATTCCTAAGAGAAGTTTAGATTAAAATAAGGTTGTTTTCAAAACAATCTTAAGTTTAAAATAAATTCTGAAGATGATGAAAATTGTATTGACCCCACCAAGACACGTTATCCCTCTGTAGGCCGCTCATGATTCCTGACTCCATCAAAATGTCCAAAATGTAGGCTGTAAGGAGTCAGGAAACACTCAAGATGAGGAGAGATAGTGAGGATGGGGAATGTGTTCCTGGGGAGGATGGCTGGGAACTGTACCCAAGCAGGTGGGAGACGCTGGCTGTGCCACTCCAGCTCTGCCGTGGGCAACAAGTGAGGGGATGGGAGAGGGGGTGCAAGGCACGAGTCTGGAAAGATGCTGCTGTGTATAATTTGGGAAGTAAAATGGCTCATTCATCTCCATTGTAACAACTCATGTTTCTAGAACGTTTCCCAGCCTTTTACTGTAATAGTTTATTGACCTGCACAGCAGCATGAAAGATTATGGGAGTTAATTTTTCAAGCTTATCACTTGATTTATTCCATAAAGGTAGTTCATTTAATTAAAATATTTCTGCTGCTGGAATTAGGACTCACAGCCTTGAAGCCTGGAGCGGGGTGTGTGGGCTTTTTTGAAGCAGCAGTCATTTAATGTGGTCAAGCAGCAGTGCCCACAGAAACCAAAGCATCCAGTCCTCTAGGAACACATGCACTTCAGGGCAAAAATCATGGATGCAGATATCTCCTCCAGTGGTGCATCTACTCCCCATGTAAGGACCATGGGATTTGGTGGCTCTCAGCAGTACAGCCCTGAGTACCCTCAGCCACCTCCATGTGGGGATTTTGGTGCTCTGCCAACATAGGGTTGTCTCTTGGGGTAATATAAAAAAATACATAACTATTTTTAAAGCTTGGAAAGCTTTATGTGCAAGTACTGCAGGACACTGGTTTGTGATGTCCTCGGCTTCCAAGCCATACCACTAATGCATGCTTTGAAAATGACCTCTTGTGGTCATGAAAGAGGTTCAAACCCCGTTTGCTGCTGCTGGATTGCTTTGGGGTGAGGGGACAGGGGACTGAGCAGCTCATAGTGGGGAGGAAGCTGAAGCTTCCAGAGATGCTGATTCTCTTCTGGTTTGGAAATGAGTGGCTGATAGACACTTGGGGCTCTCTGCAATTTAAAAGAGAGCAATCAGACAGCTTGAATCTGCTTTTATCAGATGCAGCAAATTACTAGTTGGATGGCTGGATATTTTAGTCAACACTAGTGCCTATGAAAAAAGAAGGTTTCAGTTAAATAAGACTCCTCTGATAAACTTAGCTTCTCTTGGATTTTCTTCCATTCTGTTGGAAAAACACACAGAGTAGTGTATTTGTTTTCTGCAGAGTTGGCCAGGTTTCCCTTAGCAGGCATTATTTCTGCTGCAAACTTGAAATCCTCTGCATGTGGGTTCAAACAGCTCCTGAGGAGTCACTGTGTCAAATGTGTGCATGAAATAGCGGCCATGAGGAACACCTTGCACCTTCATCAAACCTGCTGCAACGGGAGTGGGGTCCATGGTGACTGCACACGGGCTCTGATGGACATCTCCTGGGCGTTATTGTGGGATTATTATCATGCAGCCGGTGTTCAGAGATGCTCCTGCTGCTGCTAACCTTGGCTGAGAAACACATCCTGATAATGGGGACTGTTAAAGATAAGGCTGGTTGGCAGGCTGATAAATCTCGTTAAGGAGTACCCGATCACGGAGTAAATTACAATGCACGGCCGGATCGATTCAGACAAAAATGAACAATATATTACTTCTTTATCAGTTGGGGAGAGTAGACTCCTGGCTTAGTGCTAGTGGGTTTGGGTGCTGGAAGGGGAGCTGTGCTGGATGGCACTGGAGCTTCCTGAGAAGATGCAGCTTCTCAGTGGGTGCATCCTGGCAGTGCTGGAGCAGGAACCCAGCAGAGTCCTCAGGGAGGGTGCCCTGGGAACATCTGGTCTGTGTGTGGGTGAGAAGGGACAGGGAGCCCCAGGCATGGTGGAGAACAAGAGCCGCATTCCTCTCTTCTACATGGTTAGATGATGGTCATCCCAGTCTGGTCTGCAATGACTGTAAATGATCCAGACAGCTCTATAAACATCACGTTGGAGCAAAATGGGAAAATTGGAGCTTGCCATCCTTGGGACAGCCATAGCTAATCTGTGAAAACCAGACCAAACCCTCTGCTGCTTTAATACCGTTGGCTGGATTTTATTGTGAAGAGAAAATCTTCTTAATGCTTCATCCATTTGGATCCAGTCTCTCGGAACTGAGCTGGTAGTTAATTTAGCTCTTTCTCCAAGATGAAACAGAGAAGAATAGTAAGGCTCAGTGAAAAGGAAAATGAAAAGTGCTTTCAGCATAAGATTTGCTCTCTTGTTCCTTCTATTTTCCTTTTTCTTAAATACTCAGCGCGTGCTCACGTGTCACCTCCCATCATTGCACCTCCAGGTGTCCAGCCTGGACATGATATTTCTCCCACTTCTCTGGAAAGATGCTCTGTCTTGAGTCCCTCCCAGGCCAGGGGCAGTTTTATGTCCACCTGCTCATTGCAGAAGGAGACATTAGGTAATGGTCAAGGTAGCAGAAGATGTGTGGTGATAGCCAATGGCCAAGAAAAAACAGGAGCACATCCAGACTGGAAATAACAAGAGAGATACATGAGTGTCAAAGCTGCTTCCCAGTGGTGGCAACTATGGGAAATCAAGGGTGAAATGTGAAATCTGGACCAAAGTGCTGAGGGGTGGCCAGGTGCAGATGGGAGTGGCTGATAGTAACAGAGAGGATGGCCCGTTGGAGGAGGTTGGGGGTTGAGTAAACCCACTCACATTTATCTCCACCACCATTGCCCTGCTGGGAGGTGGCATCTCTTGCTTCCCATTGCCAAAGGCAGCTGGTTTATTGCTGGATGTCTGTGTTAGTGCAGGAGCATGGCAGTGACACTGCTGCTCAGCAGGCCATTCCCAGGGCAATGGATGCTCACCCACAGCCCTGGGAATTGGTCCCGTGGCTTTTTTAGACAAGCCAAAAGCATCAAAGTGCTCTCCTCAATATCCTACTGATTTTTTAAAATTTTTTTTTTAATCTAATGAACTGGAAGGAAATATGTTGAGTGGGGAGGGATGTCTATATATATTCTGCAAAAGCACCGGTTTCCAAATTTTGGACAGCTGTGTACCCTTTTTTAGCAAGCCCCTTCACACAGCCCACACAGCACCCAGGCTCTCGCCATCGGCTCGTTTGGAAATACGCTTCCTTGATTGCAAAATAGTTTAAATCCTTTGACTTAGAAACATTCTTGCCGTTCAAAAAGGATTTTTTTTTTTTTTTTAAAGCTCCAAAAATACAGAAGGTGCTTCCTGCCGCAGCAGCTGCCCTAATTTTGGAAGGGATGGAAGATGGGCAGGGATGAGTGGGGGGGAGCCTGGCTCGTGGCTACGGCCGCACAGGGATGTGGGTGATGAGATGCTTCCAGGGTGGGAGCTGCTGGGAGCTGCTGGCTGTGGGGGCTTCAGCTGGATGCCAGAGCCAGGGGTTTATTCTAGGGTCCCAGCCAGATGTCCCAAACAGGTTGTCCAGCTGTCCCCCCCCCAAGGTGAGCTGCTTTCCCAGTTCTGTGGAATAAAGTTTCTGGGTCCAACAGTGAAATAACAATATCAAAAAGTAATCTGAGCTTGACTAACATCATAGTTCCTAAAAACATGGAAAAGTTGGTGGCATTTTCCTCAGCTTCTGTCAAGCCAGATTTGGGAAGGACCTGGGACAGCCCAGGGGACAGCAGAGTAGGATGCCTGTCCACAGGTCAGCACCCCAGAAAGTCCATGCGTTTACTGTAGCAGGCAGTGGTGCTGGGGAAGTGTCTGGAGCACAAGTCCTTTGAGGAGCAGCTGGGAGAGCTGGGGGGCTCAGCCTGGAGAAAAGGAGGCTCAGGGGGAAACTTCCAACTCTTTTCAACTACCTGAAAGGACATTGTAGCTAGGAGGGAGTTGGTCTCTTTTCCCAAGTGAGGAGTGATAGGATAATGGAAACAGCCTCAAGTTGTGCCAGGGGAGGTTTAGATTAGGTATTAGGAAAAATGTCTTCGCAGAAAGGGTTGCCAAGCACTGAAACAGGCTTCCCAGAGAAGTGGTAGAATCACCACCAAATCATCACCTGGAGGGATTTAAAAGACATGCAGATGTGGCACTTGGAACATGGGTTAGTGGTAGCCTTGGCAGTGCTGGGGTAACAGTTTGACTCAATCTTGGAGCTCTTTTCCAACCTAAACAATTCCATAATTCTATGATTCCACCTCCACTTCTGCCGCAGGAGGTACTGCCTGGGATGGGATGCCCTAACCCAAGGGCACAGCCACTGGGGTTTGCAACTGGGCAAAGAACTGCAGGTGGTCCAGGCTGGTCATGGTGGTGACAACCACATGTGCAGCTCTCATCTCCTATGGCCGCAGAGGCTTGCAACGCTTTCCCCTCGGCGTGGCGGCGCTCACCGGCCCGGCCATCGGCTGCTGCTGTGGAATAAGCTGGACTTGGCAAGAGCACAGCTATTCCTCGAAGGCGAGCGGAGGGGAGCGTTGCTATTACTCATCAGTCAAAGACTTTCAGCTGGAATAATCCTCTGCTGGCTATGTGGAGTATCGAGCTGCAGGGTGGGAGGCTGTGAGCCCCGTGGGAGCCATGTCACTGACCCTCGGGCTCTGCTGCGAAGGGTTGGTGCGTCCCTACTTCCGCCAGGAGCAGGGAGCATAATCCCTGGGATGAGACATGCAAGGGGAAGGGAGAGCCAAGGTACAGGACTGCAACAGCCACGTTGGCACCTGGCTGTTGTCCGGCTGCCCATCTCCACTTGCCTTCCCCTTTCCATGGCACCAGTAAAGGGGATGGGTTGTGGAGCTGACACCCTGCTCCTACTTCAGGTCCCCTCTGGGTAGGTTTGGGGAGGGGAGGGAGCAGTGGTGCGATGCACACCATCTTCCCTGCAGCTGTCACGGGGCTGGGAGATGCCTCTGCCCACGTCCTTCCCTTCCCTCCCAACACGCTGACAGCAGCTCCAGTGCTCAGCCATCGTATGCACCTTCTTCCATCCTCTCTTTCTGTGTCTATTTTCCACCTGAGAGAGGTCCCTGCACAGAGAAGGGATGAAGTGGAGCAGATGGGAGGCAGAAAACAAGCCCTGTGAGGCAGAGCTCATCCCGGCGAGCTCATTACGCTGCGCTGCTTTTAATCACATTATTGCGGTGTGAAGGCCATCAATACATCACACACATTTAAAATAGAGCTGGGGAGGGACCATCAGCTCCATCAGCCCGAGACAGGCCACAGGAACAGATAAGAATAGTCTGTTGCTGGAAAACACATCACTGGGTTGCTTAGTCAAACGCTATATATAGCAGGGGATTGAAATAACTGTGGTGGCTTTCAGGGGAGCTGATCTGCAAGCCCGGGGTTGCACTAAAACTTGCCCAGTTGATGGTAATGAAGTCAATTAGTGAGGAGCAGTTGGCAGCTGAGGAGACTCGGCTGCCTGAGGTGTGTGCAGTCCCTTCTCCGCCTTTCCCTGCAGATGGACTCAGGAGCCCGTGGCATTACGCTGGGAGAGCACTGGCTCTGTGGCTGAGGGAGCCAGGCAGGGGGAAGGATGCCTGGGGAGCTCCGCTGGCTCCCCCAGCTGGGCAGGTATCAGTGTGTGGCTGCTGGGCTCCAGAGACACGACCTGCTCTGCTGACCAGTGTTTGGGAGTTCCATTTAGTGCTCCTTTTTTGTTTACAGATTTTATATATACGTATCTACACACATGCTAAGCTTCAGAAGCAGCATTGCAATTAGCAAGCACACATGCAGACAGTTCTGCATCTAGCTTGAGTGGGATTTGGTGTGGTTTTAGAGGAAAAAAGGCACAATCAGGGTAATGAAGTACCCCACACTTTCTGCCCTGTCCTGTGTCCTGGAGGTGGCTGTCAATGGTGGTGTGGGACACACAACCCCACGCTGTCCCCAGGGCTGCCCCTGTCTGCGTGCTGCCCCCAGTTTCCCTTGGTCTCAGTCCCTTTCTGGTACTGGGGTGCCTGAATCCCCTCTGCTCTGTTGCCACCACAGATGCAGATGCCACAAGCACCTCCTGCGTGTGCTCCATCTCTCCTCCTGATCTCTGGTGCTTCCGCCGTCGCAGCACGCGTTTCGTTTCCTTGCCCTCATTTCAAATCCCATCACTGCCTCAGCCTCCTAGGAGAGATAAGGGCTGGGGTGGAGGTAAAACCAGGCCCGTGGTTGTCTGCTGATGGCACACGATGTTCAAAGCACCCTTTGTGAACGTGCCCTGGTCAGACTTTGTTGTACATCCTCCCCTCTGTAATCAAGAATCCCAGAGAAGAGCCTTTGGCACTGGTCAGCGCACTCACCCTCGCCTCCCAAAACTGTGGGAGCTCAGTCAAAGGTGCTTGGTAGAGGGGTGGGGAGGGGATTTGGAGGGGCTCTGGAGAGTTCAGCTGGGAGAATGGGCAGAATCCAAGGGGGAGTGAGCATCATCCTGTGCTTGGGCAGTGGCATCTGAAATGAGTGAGCACCACGTTGCCCAAGGAGGTTGCTGGCCGAGAGAGCATCTTGGCCAAGGGGAGGGAAGGGCACAGGAGCACTTAGAAGGTGGGGAACCTGCCAGCCAGACCCCCAGCATTGTCTGAGGTGGGTCTGAAACAGCCCTGGCAGCCAGTGATCAAGCATGACTCAGTCCCTTTCCTTTAACACTGTGCTAAAAACCATGCACAGCATGGACAGAGCTGCAGTGTTCTTAGCACAAGGATGCAGAGTGTTTGGGAACTGGGATCACACGGTGAGATGCCCCCATTTCTGCTGCAGGAGGGTGTGTGGAAGGTGTCTGGTTGTCAGGAGCCCTCCTAAAGGCAGCTTTCCTTCAAGTGGGGCTGAGAAGAGGGCTTGGGAAGTGATTTTATGAGGTTCTTATTAATTTGGATCTTGATTCAGATACCAGAAGTGTTTTCCATATTTTCCAGGCATCCATCTGTCACAGTGATGAGCCCTGCACAGTACTTGTCAGCAAATAAATGAAATGTTCTGGTGAGATTCACTGCATTTAATGCTGGGAGATGAGATCTGGCTTGCGAGATACTTATACCTCATGCTGCTTATCTTATTTTGTAAGATTTTGTCCCAGTATTTTAATAGATACTGTTTTGATTGTGTAAAATAGTGCTGTAGAGCATAAGTAACCGGGCAGAGGTCCCAGGGGTAAGATTGTGGGGAGCAGTTTGTGTGGGAAAGACCATGGCTGAGCTTCTTCCAGGCACTGGAGAGGTTGAGCCCAGGGGCCTAGAGGCTGATGGGGATGGTGGGACTGGTAGCCAGCAGCTAACTGGGGAAGCTGGGAAGCTTCTGGTACCACTGGCTCCCACCAAGCCTCTCAGATCTCCAAGTCACTGAACAGAGGATTCATGTGTAATTGTGATGCTGAAGCTCTCTGGCTCCATCATTAAAAAAACCCAGCGGCGCTGGGGGAATTCAGCATTTAATTAACTTGCCAAGTGGTAACGTTGACCAGAATTATGCAGGAGGACTTCTATTTTAGTTAATTACAGTTTTGTTGTCGCCCATTAGTAAATTAAAACAATTGCAGGGTAAGACCCGGTGGAGGTTGGCGAGCACGGCTGTGGCCACCTGCCAGCCGGTTCTGGAGCTCTGGGGAGGCCGGGCACACCCCCATCCCTGTGCTGACCCCACATGTCACCCACCCTGCCTCTCCCCCCAGGAGGGAGCACGGGCAGCCGTGGGCACAGCACTTGCCACCCCTTCAGCAGAGCTGGCAGGAATTTTGGCCAAATCCATCATCCCCTGATGCCACTCGCATGGTGCACAATTGAAAACTGGGATGGTCATTCCCACTTAGATACGATGCCTTAAATGAAGCTGCCTTCCCTCCGTCCCTCATGTCCTGAACCCAGGGCTCTGTCCTGCTTCTTGTGACCACACCAGCACTGATTGTCTCTCCAGAAACCCACTTTTTCTGTAAGTGCTCTGCAAATCCCAGTGCTTTGGAGGCAAGGAAAGCAGGGAGCCCGAGGAATCAGGGCAGTGACCCTCAAAGGCTGTAAGCTGATAACCAGCTGGGCTGGGCAGTGCCCAGCAGCCTCACCCCCCTGCCTCTGGCTGGCTGTGTTCCAGTGTGCCCTGCCATGCCAGCGCCTCTTCATTTCAGATGGCATCTTAGGTGCACTTTGGTTTCATCCCTCTTGTTAATTATTGATGTTTTCCTCTGCCTGGAGCCCGCTCTGCATCCCAGCAGTGCTGCCCATCTTCCCTGTGTGCCACAGCCTTCATCAGCCCCAGCTCCCCATACCCTGTGCTCCACATGGTTAAACCCCCCTGCCCATCACCACAGCGGTTCTAAGGCAGCAAACCTCAGTGCCAGGCAAGGCCCCATCCCAGTCCTGATCAAGGCCAAGGTTTCCAGCATCTTTAAGTGTGGAGACTCAGACAGAAGCTGCCCTGCCTTTGCCATAAGCTCCTTACCCACTTCCCGCCCCAGCGAGGGGCACCCTGGCTTCCTGGGCATCCAAGGGTTTGGACATGTAAAGCACTAAATACAGCCTAATTATTATTATCTTCGTGGGATCTGGTTAATCTCAATGGGGATTTACAAGCTGTTAGCAAAGCAGCCGCTCCTCCGATGTTTGCATTTTTCTCAGGGGCAGCTTAATCCCCTTGGCCGTGTTCTCTGGGAAATGCCTGAGGCCAAGTTACATGGAGGAGGAAGCTGCTTCAGAGCCAGTCCCTCTGAGAGGGAGCAGAGGTGCTGTGGGATAACCAAACACCGAGCTGATAACGCTGCGGGAGAGGGATGGATCATTTGTCACCAGCAGAGCATGGGGCACTGGCACAAGGCTGGGAGGTGCCTCAGCTTCAGCATCCTCACAGACCCTCTGGGATTTAGCCCCCAGACACATGACAGGTGTCAGTGCTGGGGTTGATGGGGCTGCAGAGTTCTCTTAAAGATGGAACCAAGAGCTTGGAATGATTTACTGGAGGCATTCCCACCAGCACAGGCAGCTTTGCCTGCCTCCACCTTCCCACAGCTGCCACGGGCAGGATTTCTCTCTCCCTCACATGCACGTGGGAGCTGGGCAGCTCACAGCTGCTGCTGCTAGAGTGTTCACTGCAGCCAGTGGGAGCTGTGATGGCAAATGCTGCACTGGCTGCTGCAGCACGGTCTGTGCTCACACACAGCTCCACGTGGCACTGGCTGTGACAGGGATGGGGCTCTCCCACAGCTCGGGAAAATTCACTTATCCCTTCTCTGCTATTCTGCCATAACACACAGTGATTTTCCACAGGGGTTCGGACTGAAGCGCAGGGTGCTGGACTGTCAGCAGGGTCTCTTTGGCATGGGAGACCCCAGAGGTGCTGAAGGAAAAGCCAGGAAGAGAAAATGCAAACTCAGCATACGCCAGTCTCTCAATTTGAGTGTCTCTGGGGCTTGGCTGCCACCTCTCACAGCTGGCAAAGCCCAAGGACCCCCTCTGCCTGCCCTTCCTTGGTTCCTGCCTTCCCGCTGTACCCAGGCCTTCCTGCCTGCTTTGAAAGACGAAGGGCATTTCAGAGCGGAGCTCCACAATCTTTTTGGCACAGCTATTTTTAACAGAGATTGTTCCCTTATCCTCTTCCCAGTGCAGTCCCATGAAGAGTCAAGCTGTCACATCTACGAGAGCAGGATGACAGGGTGAGCTGCTCAAACTGGGGCAGCTGCCAAGAGGAATGGCTGCAGAGTCACAGCTGGGAGGAACCTCAGGAAGGAGGCTCAGACCAACTTGCAGAGACATCAGATCACAGAATCGTAGAATGGTTTGGGTTGGAAGGGACCTTCATCTCATTCCAACCCCTCTGCCGTGGGCAGGGTCACCTTCCACTAGACCGGGTTGCTCAAAGCCCCATGCAGCCTGACCATGAACACTTCCAGGGATGGGTATCCCCATGGAATAGATTAGTACTGTGCCCATCTGGTTGTGGAAGAGCCCTAAGCCTTGTGCTGATGAGATCACACCAGCAGTGACGCCTGCCTCTCCATGGGCTCCTTGAATGGGACCTGATTGGCACTCAGCATCTGCAGTTGGTACCTGATGGCCAGTGTTGGCCTTCCATGGTCTTTCTGGGCTTGAATTTTTCCCTGAAAGGGCAAAAGCAGTTGAGCCCATCACATATGCAGAGCTCCCCAGTCACCAAAGTCTGACAGGTTGGGACATCATGAGGATATGCAATGCCCCATTCAGAGAGGGTGTAAAGGGTTTGAATGAGGCAGGCTGGGTTGTTGAAGACAAGCTGATCTCCTCCAGCTCCTTCAGGACCGTGCTGGGAGCTGGTGTGATGGTGTGGCAGACAGGTATGGGCAGGAGCTGAGCTGAGCTTTGCCTTGGCACCTCCAACCCATGCCCTGTGCATCGTGCCCTCCCCTCACTGCCTGCATCAGGGAGGGAGCTCTGGTGAAGAAAAATGGGATTCCTGAACGAAAAATGAAAGGTCGCGTATTTCCATGAGGCATCGTTTCAATTTGTGTCACACAATCACATTTCCTTCTGCGGCCTGGAATAATTACACAGCGGAGTGGGGCAAGCAGATCTGATTCAGAGGCACGGGAACGGGAACGAGTTCTGAAATAAAAGAAGACAAATGCAATCATTAAGATACAATAGACTGCACTTGCCCCTTAATTAGACTTTCTCTTTGATTAAGCAGTAATTAAATATTACCGTGCTGAAAGGGATTTTTTTAATGGCCCTCCAAAGCCCTAATGTATTCTTAAGATGTTTGTGTGAAGAGCAGGGGCTGCTGCAGGGTGCTGGGAGTGGGAGGATGTTTTACACCGGCCCCTTCCCTGCAGGAGCAGCCCTCCTGGCCCTCTGCTCTCTGGAGAGTGTGGGCCAGGTGGCTGCTCATGGGCTGGATTGCTGCAGGAGTGAAGAAGTGTCCGTGGGAAAGCCCTACTCCTCCTGGCCACTAGCAGCTGCAAGGCATCTCCAGCATCTTGTCATAACCTGGAGACTCCTGGGATGCAGGTGACAAGGCTATCACAGTGCTGCTGTCCCATATGTATGGGATTTAGAGTCATAGATTAGAATAATGGAATTGTTTAGGTTGGAAAAGACCCTTAAGATCATGGAGTCCCAACTGTTATCCCAGCACTGCCAAGCCCACCACTAAACTCTGTCCCTAAGCACCACATCTACACATCTTTTAAATCCCTTCAGGGATGGTGACTCCTCCGCTTCCCCAGGCAGCTTGTTCCAGTGCTTGACAACCCTTTCAGTGAAGAAATTTTTCCTGATATTCAATCTAAACCTCCTCTAGCACAACCTGAGGCTGTTTCCTCAATGTCATTTTGATGAACCTCATCTTCTACAGGCAGACCATGGCCTCTGGGGCCCCAGGGGACACATCTGGCTCACAGCCCTGGCCCCAGGCTGGTCCCACTGAAGACCAAGACCACCTCTCTGACAGCATGAGAGCTCCTCAGGGCCACCCACCCCTTGAGGTTGGCCACCCTGAGCTTTGGGAGCCATGGATCAGCGAAGTCTGGGAAAAGAACCTGGAGCATATTGTGCTGTTAGCAGCAAAACCGAAAAGATTTAAGACGCTGAAACATCTAAAGGGAAGGAAATGTCAGGCCCCTATTCCTGGACATTCCTGGGTGGGTAAAAATAGCCCTTGGGCAACCTGGGGGAGGAAAGCGCTTCTGATCTCTTAATGCAGAGCCCCTGCCGTAGCCCTGTGGGCTCTCTGCCACTCACAGCCCCTCTTGCCTCTGCTTTTTCCAGGCCATAAAACGACAGCTCTTGCTGAGAATTTCACTAGACGAGATTGTCTTGTTCTTTTCCTGCACAGCGTGTACTTTGGGTAATATCTTTGGGAAATTTTGGTGCACTTGTGTACCCAGTATTTTTGTTAACCTAGAAAAAAAGAGCTGTAAGTGTTATGATTATGCTATTAAACCTTTATTGTATCAAAGGAAACAAATTGGAGCGAGAGAGGAGCTGTATGGAGCTGAGAAGTGTTAAGCTACGGTAGTAATCTGCCTTTGATTGTTTAATTTCACTTAAAACCGAAATACCGCAAGGCTGAAGAGTGAAAGAACTGGTGATGCTGAGGGATCGTGGGGGAGAGTGTGCAGTCCCTGTGCTGCAGCCATGGTCCCTCTGGCTGGACATCTCTGGGTTCTGGACAAGGGTAGGGGTGGGTTGAAGCTGGATGTGGATGGTTTGCAGAGTATGGCTGTGATGCTACATCCCCCTCCACGGCCAGTTACTTGGTTTGGGTGGGCCGAGTCCTCTGCACCATTGCCATGTATCCCATCAGCAGAGCTCCTCCCTGAGATCCCTGCTGAGATGAAGCTCCCAGAATTTCAACAGGACTTTTCCTTCCATTCTTTTGCAGAAGAACGAATGGCTGTGCTTGAACTGCCAAACTCAGCGGCTGCTTGAAGGCAGCCTCGGCGACCCTGCCCCGATGCCACTGCCTACCCCAAAGCCGCCGTCCACCGGCTCCCCACGGCACCAGCCGCCCGCCGCCGGCCAGCAGCAGAGAGCGCCCACGCCGGCACCCGCGCCCGCCGAGCCAGCAGCACCTCCCGAGCAGCAAGCCTCGCCCGCCAGGAGCCTCCGGGCTGCCGAGCAGAGCAGGACCCCAAGCCCTGCCCCAGCGGAGAAGAAGCCCCCACCGTCAGCAGAAAAGAAGCCCCCGGTGCCAGCAGAGGAAAAGCCCCTGCCCAAAGCTGCCCCAGAGCCTTCCAGAGTTCCTGAGAGCGTTGCTCCGAAGGGGAAGAGCATCACCCCCAAACCAGAGGTGGAGAGCAAGGAGAGCCGGGCACTGCCCGAGGCACCACGGGCGAAGGAGCAGGAGGTGAGCTCTCCATCTAGTGAGGATCCTGGGGCCAGCCCTGCTTCTGAAGGGTGCCTTGGGGGCTGGGGGCCCAGTTTTTCAAACATATTTATTAGTCCCCCAATGTCTTTACCCCTGGGGCCATTTGCTGTACCATCCCCTACTTGCAGCACGCCCTCTCACCTGCCTTTGTTAGCACAAATTGCTGATGTGCTACTGAACTGGGGGACACAGGGCGACCCCCAGCCTTTGTTCTGAGCTGGCTCCCAGTGGTGCCCAGACTTTTTGTGTGCTCCTTGGGAGAGGTTTTGGGGGGAAGTAGGAGTAGCAGCTCTGGAGCTGCCTGAATCTGACACTGTGTTCTCCCTTGCCTGCAGGACGGGAGCAAGCCTTACCCCCCAGACCTGTCCCGCAGTCCCCAGAGCCTCAGCGACACCGGCTACTCCTCCGATGGCATCTCCAGCTCACAGAGCGAGATCACCGGCCTGGTGCAGCAGGAAGAGGAGAAGCTGAGCAGCACTGGACTGGCTGGGCAGAGCCCTCCCAGCCCCTCCGAGCTCACCAAGCTGGAGAGCAGCATGCGGCCTCTCCTGGAAGGCCGGGGCGCACCGACAGAGTCCCCTGAGCGTAGCAAGAGCCGCACAGAGCCACAGGAGGACCAGCGGCAACAGCAGCGGCCACGGTACCTCTCCATCACCCCCGAAGCCTTCGACTCGGACGAGGAGCTGGAGGACATCCTGGAGGAGGATGAGGAGTGGGACAACCAACGGGAGCGTCGGGAGAGTGCGGAGTCCTCAGATGAGTTTGGCAGCAAGCTGCGGCATGACTATGTGGAGGACAGCAGCGAGGGGGGCTTCTCCCCAGTGCCCCCCCGGACCAAGGGCCAGGAGGCAGAGGTGACCGATGAGGAGTTCATGCGGAGACAGATCCTGGAGATGAGCGCTGAGGAGGACAACCTCGAGGAGGAGGAGGAAGGCTATGGGCGCACTAAGTACAGCGTCCCCAAAGCTGGGCAGAAGACCGAGGCAGAGAAGGGCAAAGAGCCAGCGTCGGCCAAGCGGCGCCTGCCGCACGGTGCCAGCAGCATGTACACAGAGGAGAGCAAGGAGGTGGAGGCAGTGGAGGGTGATGACTTGAGCACAGCCCAGGGTGGGCTGCGGCGATTCAAGACCATCGAGCTGAACAGCACAACTGGCTATGGCCGGGAGATGGAGATTGGCCAGGAGCCAGATACCAGTCTGGACCGGGAACCCGAGCTGGAGATGGAGAGCCTGACAGGCTCCCCCGAGGAGCGCTCACGGGGCGAGTACTCCTCCACCCTGCCAGCCACAACACCCAGCTACACCTCGGGCACCTCACCCACCTCCATCTCCTCGCTGGAGGAGGATAGCGACAGCAGCCCCAGCCGCCGGCAGCGGCTGGAGGAGGTGAAGCAGCAGAGGAAGGCTCGGCATCGCTCACACGGCCCTTTGCTGCCCACCATTGAGGATTCGTCTGAGGAGGAGGAGATGCGGGAGGAAGAGGAGCTGCTGCGGGAGCAGGAGAAGATGCGGGAGGTGGAGCAGCAGCGCATCCGGAGCACAGCGCGCAAGACCAAGCGCGACAAGGAGGAGCTGAGGGCTCAGAGGAGGAGGGAGCGCTCCAAAACCCCCCCCAGCAATCTCTCCCCCATCGAGGACGCCTCCCCCACAGAGGAGCTGCGACAGGCGGCAGAGATGGAGGAGCTGCACCGCTCCTCCTGCTCCGAGTACTCGCCTTCCATTGACTCAGAAGCAGAGAGCTTTGACGCTGTGACCTCCAAGCTGTACAAGTCAGGCAGCGAATACAACCTGCCCACTTTCATGTCACTGTACTCCCCGACAGAGAAGGTGGAGAGTGGTGCCAGCCAGCCCACCAGCAAGCCTCTGAAGAGTGCTGAGGAAGCCTACGAGGAGATGATGAGGAAGGCAGAGATGATGCAGAAGCAGCAGGTCCAGCAGGCCCAGCCGGCCTCTTCCTACAGCAGCACCTACCAGCAGCTTGGCTACCGCAGTACCGAGGGCCAGAACGGCTTTGAGTATCAATATGGCGAGGATTACCGGTACGACAGCGGTCTCACACACTCCTCCCAGCCCGACTATACCAGTGCCCTGCCCAAGGCAGGAGCAGTGTATGAGGAGATCCTGCAGACCTCGCAAAGCATCTCCAGGATGCACCAGTCCTCTTCCTTTGACCTGGCCCTCAAGCAGGGTGAGAAGGTGAAGGGGCAGGAGGAGGCATACCAGGAGAAGCGCTTCCTCAACGCCGAGAGCGCCTATGCTGACCTGCTGAAGCAGAACGGTGGCCCGCTCACCCCTGGCACCAGCCCCACACAGCTCTCTGCTCCTGTCTCCTTTGCCAGCTCCGACAGCAGCACTGGCAAGACTATTCCTGATGTCCGGGTCACCCAGCATTTTGCAAAAGAGGGACAAGACCTAGCCAAGCTCCAGAGTGCCCCGGCAGCACCCAGCCCAGTATCCAAGGCTACCACCACTCCTTATGCTTACAGCAAAGGCACCAGCACAGTGACAACAGCAGCAGGCAGCCCTGGGAGTGCGCTGCAGAGCTACAGCTCACCAAGTCCGGAGGCCCCATCCATAGCTGGGAGAAGCTACACTCCATCAAGGAGCACTGTCAGCTACGGCTCACAGACAGAGGACACCAGCAGAACCAGGACGGTGGAGATTAGCGTGCAGACAGCCAGGGAGAAGCTCCCAGCCGCGAGCGACAGCAAGCCCACACTGCCCAAGACATA
This sequence comes from Aleadryas rufinucha, assembly GCA_013397815.1. NCBI lineage: Eukaryota > Metazoa > Chordata > Aves > Passeriformes > Aleadryas > Aleadryas rufinucha. Next base: position 10,319 of record VZTH01017008.1, on the reverse strand, counting down.
CACCTTCTTCAAGAGCTCCAGCCCTCCGCTCTCACCCACCTCCCCCACACAGAGTCCAACCCGCACCACAAAGGCCACGGCAGAGTTTTCCACGCAGACACAGAGTCCAGTCCTCTCCTATGAGGGTCCTTCTGCTGCTGGCCCGGACACCTCTTCACCCATGGTGGCGCAGGGGACGCAGACGCCGCACCGGGCGGGCTCGCCACGCCTGACCCGGCAGGCCTCCTCACAGGACTCGCCTTTCATGGTGATCACACTGGCAGCCGATGCAGCCAGCCAAACCAAGCCAGTCAGCTCTGGCGCCTTGACATCTCCCACTTCATCCCCCACCAGGCCAAGCCGGCAGCTGCTGGCACATGGTTATACCCAGACACCGGAGCCAGAGCAGCCGGCAGGTGCCTACATCAGAGCACAGCCAGTGAAGGACCATGCCCAGAAAGCACCTGCCGTGACTTCAGCTGCCGATGGCATCACAGGGCTGTACAGCTGGGGAGCACTCCCTGCGGAAAACATCTCCCTCTGCCGCATCTCCTCCATCCCTGGCACATCCCGGGTGGAGCCAGGGCCCAAGGTGCCAAGCAGCAACGCTGTGGACTTACGGACTGCATTGAAGTCTGCCCCCATCATCATAACAGACCAAGGCATGGATCTCACATCCTTGGCCACTGAGGCCAGGAAGTACTGCCTGACCCTGGACCACATCCCAAATCGGCAGTCCACAGCCATCCAGCCCTTGATCATCAACCTAAATGCCCAGGAACAGCCCCATGCCATCATCGCAGCAGCCAGCACTGCCAGCCTGGCCATCGCCTCTCCCATGATCCTCTCACAGTCCAAGCAACCTGTGGTTTATGGAGACCCTTTCCAGAGCCGTGTGGATTTTGGGCAGGGGACTGGGAGCCCAGTGTGCTTGGCGCAGGTGAAGCAGGTGGAGCAGGGTGTCCAGACAGCCACTGTCAGAGCCAGCGGGGTGGCCAGTGGCAAGCCCGAGCCCACCGCTGCCCCCCAGACCAAATTTGCAAGGTACGGCATGCCAGGCCAGATGGCGAAGAAAGACGTGCTCCTCACACAGACCGGTGGGGTGCAGAATGCCGGTGGCCTCGCACAGACCTTCCCGCCAGAGCCAGGATCAGAGGTGTACCGGGCAGTGCCAGTAGAGCTGAAGAGCCAGAGCCCTCTCCTTGCCCTGGGCAGCAAGAAATCCCAGGTGATGATGGTGCAGATGGAGGAGGCGGCGACTGGCCCAGTGACCAAAGTGCTGAAGGAGGAGGCGCCGGCCAATGTCCTGGACCTCACGGGCGTGAAGCCGGAGAGCCAGGTGGCCTGCTGTGACATGGTCTACAAGTTCCCCTTTGGTGGCAGCTGCACGGGTGCTTTCAACCCTACCTCCAAGATGCCAGAGAAGAAAACCGGGGAGGCAGCAGTGGTGCCTGGTCGGAAAGGCACTGGGCCAATGTACGGCAGCAGAGAGCCGGAGCTGCCAGAGACCTTCCCTTACCGGGAGCAGCCAGCCCCAGCACCTGCACTCTATGAGGAACAGAAGTTTTACCCAGCCAGCGCCTTCGGACGCCTCTACTCCTCCATGTCAGACACGAACCTCTCTGAAATCGGGATGAACTACTACCACACAAAGGGGGATCAGTCCTTCCCTGCCCCTGCAGGTGATGCCGCCGTGGACCTCAGCACTATGAAGCACTCCTACAGTGTGGGCTTTGCCGAGGGGGGTTACCTGGGCCAGGGGCTGCAGTACGGCTCTTTCTCTGACCTCCGTCAACCAGGAGAGCTGCTGAGCCACCCGTTCCCCATGCGGAGGTACAGCTCGGCCTCCAACATCTACTCCGACTACCGTTTCTCACACCGGGGGGACCTGGCCAGCTTCCAGGAGTCCAGCCTGGCCCACTACAGTGCCACCACGGCGCGTGAGATCAGCCGCATGTGTGCTGCCCTCAACTCCATGGACCAGTATGGGGGCCGGCATGCCAACGGTCCTGACGTGCTGCCTTATGGCCCCAGCACCGGGCAGGGGGGCACAGGGGGGCTGGCAGCTCAGCAGCAGGGCCCTGTACCCCCCAAACCCAGTGGGATGTACAACCCCACCTTCCCCGAGGGACGGCAGGGCTTCAGCAACCTGGCACAGTACAACGTTCCTGGTGTCCGCCTGGGCGCCATCCGGCAAATGCTTCCTTCCACCGCAACCGTGCGGGCCGCCGACGGCATGATCTACTCCACCATCAACACCCCCATCGCCTCCACGCTGCCCATCACCACCCAGCCGGCCTCGGTGCTGCGGCCCATGCTGCGTGGGCTATATAGACCCTATGGCCCAGGCGGTGTGGCAGCAGTCCCACTGGCCAGCTTGGCCAGGCTGCCAGTTGTCACCCCCCGTGTCCCGCTTGCAGCACAGGGTGTCTACCGCTTCCCGGCCCCAAGCCGAGCAGCCCCAGCCACCTCAATGATGGAGACACCCGTCTACCTGGGGAAGCCCGTTGCCAGCACGGCACCGGCAGCAGTGGGAGCTGCTCCCGCTCCCAAAGCCCCTGCTGCCCCTGCTGCCCCTGCCAGTGGCTTGCAGAGAGCAGAGCCACCGCCGGCTGCCCCCCGTGCAGAGGTGCCGGCAGCACCAGCAGCCCCCAAGGAGAGCGGGCCAGTGGCCACGGCGCCCAAGCCACCGCTGGACGGAGCTCAGCGGGAGGAGCGGGAGCGGGAAGAGGAGCGTCAGCGCAAGCAGCAGGAGCACGTGCTGCAGCTGGAGCGGGAGCGTGTGGAGCTGGAGAAGCTGCGGCAGCTGCGGCTGCAGGAGGAGCTGGAGCGGGAGCGCGCGGAGCTGCAGCGGCACCGGGAGAAGGAGCAGCTGCTGGTGCAGCGGGAGCTGCAGGAGCTGCAGTGCATCAAGCAGCAGGTGCTGCAGCAGCAGCAGGAGGAGCGGCATGCACAGCTGGCACTGCAGCGGGAGCAGCTCGCCCAGCAGCGCCTCCAGCTCGAGCACATCCACCAGCTCCAGCACCAGCTGCAGCAGCAGCTGGAGGAGCAGAAGCGGCAGAAGACCATCTTCCCCACTCCCGTGGAGCCCACTGCCCGCCCACCTGAGGGGCCCACTGAGGTGCCGCGGGTGCTGCCACACAACGGGCAAGCATGGCCCCCACCAGGCCAGACACCCCCAGAGGGGCCCGCTGGTCCCCGCTACCCCCTGCCACAGCGGCCACTCAGCAGCTCGGCCTCGGACATGTCACTTCAAGTCGAGGAGTCTTGGGAGCCCGGCCGGGGCATCAAGAAGAGGAACTCAATGCCACGGCTGCGGGATGCCTACGAGAAGGAGAGCTTTGCAGCGCGGAAGATGGCGGACAGCAGTGTGCAGACGGATGAGGAGGATGGCGAGGAGCGGTACATGCTGTCGCGGCGGCGGCGGACGCGGCGCAGCGCTGACTGCAGCGTGCAGACGGACGAGGAGGACAGCGGGGAGTGGGAGCAGCCCGTGCGCCGCCGGCGCTCCAGGGCCTCACGGCACGCTGAGGCCAGCACCGAGGGCAAGACGGACGGGGCGACCCGCACAGCCAGCGTGGGTATCCAGACCATCAGCGACTGCTCGGTGCAGACTGAGCCCGACCAGCTCCTCCGCGTCTCCCCCTCCATTCACATCACCACCCATGACCCCCGAGTGGAGATCGTGAAGTACATCTCAGCCCCAGAGAAGACGCAGCGGGGTGAGAGTCTGGCCTGCCAGACAGAGCCAGAGCCAGCTCCCCAACCTGGCGTTGTGGTCCCCCAGCTGACGGTGCCCACCACCATCCCACCCTACTCCACCAACCTCCAAATAGTGAGCACAGGCCCCCTGGACCCCCACGCTGTCCGGCAGCAGACCCTGGGCAAGTTTGAGAAGAAGAAGCCAGATCCCCTGGAAATTGGTTACCAGTCCCATCTACCGGCCGAATCCCTCTCCCAGCTGGTGACCCGACAGCCACCCCGCTCTCCCCAGGTCCTCTACTCACCCGTCTCCCCCTTGTCCCCCCATCGCCTCCTGGAGTCCTCCTTCGCCACCAGCGAGCGGCTGAACAAGGCCCACGTCCCCCCACAGAAGCACTTCACCACCGACTTAGCCCAGCGCCAGCAGACGCTGCCGCGCCCCATCAAGACCATGCAGCGCTCCCTGTCAGACCCCAAGCCCATCAGCCCCACTGCTGAGGAGGCCGGCAAGGACAGGTTCTCCCTCTACCAACACCCGCTGCTCCCCAGCTCACAGGTATGTCACCACAGGGAACAACCTTACCCTCAGGGAACAGCCCCAGGAGGCACCTCGGGACATTTCAGTTTCATTAGCGCTGTGGCAATTAATATTTCAGAAGGCCGGCTCCCCGCGGCAGCTGATGGCAGTCAGCAGGCACAGGCGTGCGTGCCAATACCAGCAGCTGGAGGGAGGCCCTGGAGGTCCACTGACTGCACGAGCCTGTCAGCAGGCAGGAGATGCTGCAGGTTGGCAGCATCAGGGTTGTCCCATGCTCCATATGGGTCCCCCTTCTCTCTCAACGAGCCACCACCATGCACGGCTCCATTTAGGGTTGTGGTGGTTCTTGCTCACACCTTTGCACCCGCTCACCGAGGTTGCCTTGGGCAGCCAAGTGCCCAGCCAAGAGGTCCCGGGGCAATTCCTGGGGCAGCAGCACCCCCAGGCTGCCCCAAGTCCCTCTGCCAAGTGCCTGCGGACAGAAAGCATTTTTTGCAGCAGAGGGTATGCACGTGGCCAGCTCAGCGCTTGGCCGGCTGCCACCCCCGGTAATTACTCACGGAAAGCGCCCTGCCTGTTACTTCCATCCTATTTATTGCGCTTTTACATAAACGCCGCTTTCTCAGTGCATGGGGGAACACGTGCACAGCAGGACGCCTCACCCCAGCCTCTAGGGCACGGGAGGAGCACTGCAATGCTTGGGGTGGGACGTGGGGGGACACCCACCTGCCCCCCTGACTACATATCCCTTGGCTTTGCAGGTGGGGGGGCTGCAGTCGAGCTCGCTGGCACGCAAGGTGAAGCGGACACTGCCCAGCCCACCACCTGAGGAGCCCCACGTCCCCCTCGCGAGCCCAGCTGCCTCCCAGCTCTACCTGAGCAGCCTGGCTCCCAAGGCCACCGCGCCTGTCACCAAGGCCAGCCTGCTGAAGGAGCTGGACCGTGACCTGAGGCTGGTGGAACACGAGGCCACCAAGCTGCGGAAGAAGCAGGCGGAGCTGGACGAGGAGGAGAAAGAGATCGATGCCAAGCTGAAGTACCTGGAGCTGGGCATCACCCAGCGCAAGGAGTCGCTGCTGAAGGATCGGGTTGGTGGGCGGGACCACCCCTACCTGCGCTACCCCGGGGATCGCCGCGACTACCTGTCAGACAGCGAGCTGCACAGCCTGCGCCTCGCCGCCTACGACAGCGCCGGCCTGCGCCCTGCCGGGCAGTACCCCGACTACACCGCCACCGCTGCTGCCGCCGCTGCCGCCGCCTCCTATGGCGCCTACCCATACCCTGCCCCGCAGGGCCCCGCCGCCTTCCCGCCACCACGCCTGCAGCACCCCCAGTACCCCACAGCCAGCACCTCACAGGATGGTTTGTCGGCAGCCCCACTGCCCACCTTCACCTCGCCCGGTGGCTTCTCGGCCCCCGGCACTGCATACCCAGAGCTGGGCACCCCAGCCCAGCCAGGCTTCCAGCCCCAAAACCCCTACCAAGCCCCAAGCGCCTTCGCTGGGGCAGCCACCGTGCCGGCAGCACAGCCCGCCCTCTACCAGAGCCCGGCAGACATAGCTGGCGGGCACCAGAAGCCGCGGCAGACCTCTCTGGCCGACCTAGAACAGAAGATCCCCACCAACTACGAGGTCATCGGTGCAGCCACCAGCTCCTCTGCTGTGCCTGACGTCACCTTCAGCACTGCACCGGCGAGCGGTGGCTACGAGCAGTACAAGGCACCCGAGACCCGTCCAGCTGAGAGAACCAGTGCGGCGCCGGGCCCCTCAGCCAGCTACTCTTCCGAGTCCCTCTACACCAGTCTGGAGCAGAACATCCCCCGTAACTACGTGATGATCGAGGACATCAGCGAGCTCACCAAGGAGAGTCCAGCAGTGGATGGGCAGAAAGCAGAGCCAGTGGGCACAGGCACTGACAGTCGCCACAGCAGAGACAAGAGTGATCTAGGGGACACCGAGGGCTCCAGCCGTCCCTGCTGCTACACCAAAGCCGAGGAGGAGTCTGAGGAGGACATCTATGATCACCATGGCCCCGACCATCGTGGGAAGAACAGCTACTACCGGGGCACAGAAAGCAATGGCAGGGTGTCAGGGAGTTCCACCAGCTCGAGCTACTACTATGGGGACAGTGAGTACCGGCACGCCTCACGGATGGACAAGCACAGCTCTGGCGTGCCACTACCGAAGCATTCATCCAAGAACCTGGCACCCGCTGTCATCTCCTCCAAGCGCAGCAAGCACAGGAAGCAGGGCATGGAGCAGAAGATCTCCAAGTTCTCCCCCATTGAAGAAGCCAAAGATGTGGAGTCAGACCTGGCCTCCTACTCAACAACCACCTCGATTGGCAGCAGCAACGTGGCCTCCAGAGCCAAGAAACTGCAGGATGAGATCACCTACGGCCTGAAGAAAAACGTCTACGAGCAGCAGAAGTACTATGGTGTCTCCAGCCGGGATCTGGTGGACGAGGAGGAGCGGGTCTACTCTTCCAGCAGCAGAACCCGCTCCTCTGGCTATGGGGTGGAAAAGTCCTCCAGCCGGGAGATGGGCGGCCGGAGCAAGTCCTATGAGCGGGAGAGCATGGAGCGCTCCCAGAAAGTCAGCTCCAAGCCCTCATCGCTCAGCATGAGCCAGAGCCGTGGGCGGGCGCCCATGCGCTCGCAGCCCTCAGAGGAGGAGAGCCCCGTCAGCCCCATGGGGAAGTCAATGGGGGGGTCACGCACTGCAGGAGGGCCAGGCCCCCAGTCAGCGGGGGACCCCTGCTCCCAATTCTGCTCCAGCCACTCGTTGCCTGATGTGCAAAAGCACATCAAAGACGTGCCAAGGAGTCACTCGTACAAGCACGAGGAGGGCTACGGCATGGATGATGCCCATTGCGTTGTCTCGGACAGCGAAGGTAACGGCTCCCCGTGGTGACCACCCCAGAGCATGGCACTTCCCCGGGGCATGCCCGTCTGCTCGTACGCAGAGACACTCTCACCGCCTCAGTTTGCTTGACACGTGCCTTCCTCCCCCTGCCCTGGGTGTTCGGTGTTAGCCGGTCCCGCACGGTGCCCTGCTGCGCCGCGTCCCATCCCCACCGGCACGTGCTGTCCCCCGCGCGCGTGCCCGCTGCTTGCCCTTCCCACTTCATTGCATGGCTTCCGCCCGCGCAGCCTCGAGCGAGAGATTGACTGTGGTTTGTTTTTGGTTTCTGAAGCCTATCATTTGGGTCAGGAGGAGACAGACTGGTTTGATAAACCCAGGGAGGCGCGGGCAGAGAGGGTCAGGCACTACGGTGGCCACTCTTCCTCGCAGAAGAGACCCCCAGTTAAGCACACCTACCACGATTATGACGAGCCCCCCGATGAAGACCCGTGGCAGCACGACGACTACCCCCAGCACCGCGAGCACCGGCACCACAGGGAGTATGATCGCCATTCTGGCTCCTCCCGGCACAGCGATGAGCCCCCACGCCGCTCGGCAAAGCAGCACCCACGAGAATCTGGCCGCCATGAGCCCCGTGGCCACGGGCCTTCAGCCGGCCCCAAGAAGGCGCAGCAGCCCGAGTCCCGTGCGCCTTACGGCCCCAGCTCCGCTGATTATGCCCCATCATCCCGCCCTGCTGCTCACCACCATGGCACTGAGACCCCCAAGGCACAGAAACCTTCCCAGCCGCACGGGTCGGCCACGCCAGCGCCAAAGTCAGAGCCCCTCGCACACCCACAGCAGCCGGCGGCCAGGCAGCAGCAGGCAGGGCAGCCGGCAGCACGGCAGCAGCCAGCGGCACGCCAGGCTGCCCAGCCACCAAGCTCGGCACAGCCCGAGACCAGGGGCAGGACACAGGGACCCCCCTCATCCCGGCCACCGCAGCAGCAGCCAGGGCCGGCCCAGGCAGCAGGGAAGGCACCGGCCACACTCCACGCACAGCCGGGTGGACACCCAGCACCGGCGGTAAGTACGGGCTTAGCTGGCCAGGCTGCCTCCTGACCCCACAGCTCTGCCAAGAATTGGCACAGCTGGCTGTGGCCAGGGGCTGGCAGGGGAAGGGTTGGGGATGGGCGCCATGGGGTAAAGTGTATCCCACTCATATGCCCACTACAGACACCCCTGGGTGCTCTGGGAGCTGCCATCCCCTCGAGGGGACATCACTATGTCCTGGATCCCTTGCTGCCTCTTTTGGGGTTGTGGAGCAGTGTTTGGGGGTTTTGGTGTCACCTTCCTGCCTGGGCCACCCCCAGAGGATGCTCTACTGGGAGGGTGAGCCCTAAGAGCTGTTTTCCCGCTTCCAGACAAAAGCAGAGCCAACGGACACAACCAAACCTGCAGCAAAAGTGCCACAGCAGCCGGGGAGAGCGCCATCAGCACAGCCCCTGGGAGCAGCAGGTCAGTGAGCCCCAGTGGTACTGTGCCATCTGTCCCCCGTCGTGCCAGCTGCCTGGCACCCCAAAGCTCAGCTGAGCTCCCCCCGCTGGGCCTGTGCTCTGCTAACAGTGGCTTCGTTTGTCCCCCAGCAGACAGCAAGGCCGGTCCGAGGGCGGCCGGGCCACGTGGTCCCGCGGGCATGGCCACGGGGCAGCCCGGCGGGGAAGGAGAGAGTGTCTTCTCCAAAATCCTGCCAGGGGGGGCAGCGGAACAAGCAGGCAAACTGACTGAAGGTGAGGGCTGCTCCCGGGATGGGGACAAGGCAGCGATGCTCTTCTGCACCAAGACAGAGTCAGGCACCTTGGGGATGGCTGGCTGCAGCCAGTGGGATGCAGTGCTCCCACAGTTTAGGGCTCAGGGAGGTGGGAGGCCAGGGTCACTGCGCCGTACTGACACCTCTCCTGGCTTCCCCACAGCGGTGTCAGCTTTCGGCAAGAAGTTCACTTCGTTCTGGTGAGAGAACGGCACAAGGTGAGTGCAGCCAGCACCGGGCACTGTGCGATGGGCTCTCCCTGCCCCATCTATGCCTGATGCCCTCCTCCTCCCTTCCACTGCAGGAGTTTGGGAAGTGAGTGGAGATTTGAGTCGTTGCAGTGGAAAAACCTATGAAGAAGCCAATGAATTCAGCATGCGGCGCCAGACTCTGAGTATAACGGTGAGTGTACAGGGCACCCCTGCACACAAGTCCCCTCTGCCGTGCCATCACTGAGGTTCCAGTGGCAGTGGCACCACTGTCTCCCCAGCACCTGCTGAGCCCTGCCTTGCCATGCTTCCAGCCCCCAGGCTGGGAAAGACGTAGCACAGACCCATCCCCTTCGTGCTGGGCCACTCATCCCCATCTTCATCCCGAAGTGCTGGCCACAAGCCAAAGCGTGGGGGCTTGGCCTTGTTCCCCAGTCTCGGCAGCGCTGGTGCAGACTCTGGGTTTCCAGGGAAGATTTGGGCGGTCCAGGCTCTGCTCCGGGAGCCTGTCCAGCGCGGGGGCGGGCGGGGGCGGCGGCAGCTGCTCCGCCGGCAGTGCCTCTTGGCTCTCTGGGGCCCTGTCGCTCGGGCCAGCGCTGCCGCTCGGCGGGGTCCCTTCCGCGGGGAGGGACTGCTCGAACTAACGCCTCTCTCTCTGTCTCTCGCAAGCTTTTGAAAGCAGGGCGATCCCTGGATGCTGGACCAAACGGCGGCCGAGCAGGGGCCCGGCGGACGCCCCGGGGCGGGTGCCCCCCACGCCTGGCGAGCAGCTCCGGCGCGGCACACGGCGAGCCCCGGCAGCTGCCCCGAGGGGATGGGCCTGATCCGGACCATCGGGTCAGGCCCCGTAGGTGGGCTGCGGCCCTTTCTCAAGATTATACGCAGAGTTGCTCCTTCTGAACCCCAGCTCTGG
>VZTH01017007.1:61160-83849 GCA_013397815.1 Aleadryas rufinucha | reverse complement strand
GGGGTGGCCACGCCCCCTCCTGCCACGCCCCTCGGGGAAGGCCACGCCCCCACGGCAGCCCCTTATAAAGGACCACGCCCGCCCCGTTCCTCCCCTCATAGAGGCCACGCCCACAGCGCCGTGTGGGCTCTGCCGGGAGCGGGGGACTGGGGACAGCGGGGACGGGGAATAACGGAGTTATGGAGCGGGTGGGATAGGGAACAGCCTAGTGAGGGATAGAGAGCAGGGAGGGCCGGGAAAAACCGAGTTAGGGAGGAGGGGACGGGGGAACAGCCAGGTTAGGGCTAGGAAGCAGGGAACAACTGGGTTGGGGAGCAGGCGGGATAGGGAACGGTGTGGGTTAGGGACTGAGGGGAGTGGGGAATACCCTGCTTAGGGAACAGTGTGGGTTAGGGACTGAGGGGAGTGGGGAACACCCTGCTTAGGGAACAGGCGGGATAGGGAACAGTGTGGGTTAAGGACTGGGGAGTAGGGAACACCCTGGTTAGGGAGCAGGTGAGATAGGCAGCATGTGGGAGCGGGAACAGCCGAGTTAGGGAGCAGCCTAGTCAGGAATAGGGAATAGCTGGGATAGGGAATAGGTAGAAGCTGGCAAAGGGAACAGACGGGATATGGAACGGGTGGGATAGGCAGCAGGCAGGATAGGGAGCGGGAATAGCCGAGTTAGGGAGCAGGTAGGACAGGGAACAGCCTGGTTAGGAATAGGGAATAGCTGGGATGGGGAATAGAAGGGATGTGGAACGGGTGGGATAGGCAGCAGGCAGGATAGTGAGCGGGAACAGCTGAGTTAGGGAGCAGCCAGGTTAGGCAGCAGGGAGGATAGGGAACAGGTGGGACAGGCAGCAGGGAACAGCCTAGTTAGGGACTGGGCGGGATAGGGAGTGGGGGGGATAAGGGACAGACAGGGTGCCTGTACCATGTCTGCCCGCAGGTCCCCGCAGGAGGGAGCCTGGGCTACGTCTCTTTCCCATACCTGCACATCGAGCTGTCCTCATTCCCTCTGCTTTGGGTGCTTGACCAGCGTCTCCAAGCTTCCCTTACCTCACCTGCCCGCAGGTGAACCCAGGAGAGCGGGCAGGGACATCCTGCAGCGTTCCCCCACGGCATCGAGGTGCTTCAGATTCCCTCCCTGATGAGCCTTTCCAGTGCCTCCAGGTGGGAGGTTGGACAGGACACCTGCCGAGGTCCCTTCCCAGCTGTGAGTCCCTGTGCAGCGGGCAGTGAGGGATCCCAGGGACAACACTGGTACAGCTGCATGATTGGGCTCTTGTTCTGTACAAGCACCTGGTTTTGGGGTAAGACATTCACAGCCCCCATCCTGCTGCAGAGACATCCTTGGAGGGTTCCTGGCTTTTAGGCTTGGAACACGTGCAGTGCCCTAAGCCTGGCTCTGCCTGGCAGGAGATGCCTTAAAGCTGCTCTGGGTTTTGCTCCATCTCTTTCCAGTGGGTGGAAAGAGGTAACTCAGGTGGATTTTCCCAGAGAAAAGCTGGCAGTAGGAGAGCGATGTCGAGCTGCTTTGGAAAGGCTCTGGGATTTGTAGGAGCTGGGAAGGAGAGGTCTGTGAGGAGAGCACTGGGGGGCTTTGGCCAAACAAGGGACCATGTGTGTCTTCATGTGGATGTGGCACCTGGGGACGTGGGTTAGGGCAGTGCTGGGGGAACAGCTAGACTCAGTGATCTCAGAGATCCTTTCTAATCTAAGGGATTTTGTGATTCCCAAATCTGGGGGTGTCCCAGGAGCTCTGGAAACTGCCTTCCCACAGCCCTGCTTGCCACTGGAACACCCCAGAGCTGGGTGCCTGGGCAACCTTCCTCCTGCAGCTTCCCATCTCCACTTGATGGAGACACTGGAGTGCAATTCCAGGCCTGAGCTGGATCCTCGCCTGCCTAATTTAAAACCAGCCAAATTACTGAGTCTGGGAAGGTCATAACCAAACGTTTTACACATTTCCCATCAAAGTGACATCAGCTCTGCTGACCTGGCACATTTGTGACACCATTAGCGGCTTCTGCTTTGCCCCTTGGCGAGAAGCAATCAAGTTTCATTTCAAGGATTTCTCCCTGGAATTTGCAAACAGCTTAAAAAACCCAGCCAAACAATCCACAAAGGACAGGTCTGGGTTTCCTTAACAGCTCTGTCTGCCACTATCCCAGGTTGATCCAAGCTCTGTCCAACCCGGCCTTGAGCGCTTCCAGGGATGGGGTAGCCACAGCTTCCCTGGACAACCTGTGCCAGGGCCTCCCCACAGCAGCTGGGGATGGTTTTGGGGGGGAAGAGCAAAAGCTTTGGGCAGCATTAACTCATGGAAATGAAAAGTGTGATGGAACAGGCTGGCTTTTCCTGAAGGGACACCAGCAAGGAATGTTTCCCAGAATTTGGTGTCCCCTGTGGACAATGGCCCACAGACACGGCGTTTCCCACGATTCCATGTTCCCTGGGCATGGTGGCCCATGGATAGGTTTCCCAGGATTCAGTGTCACCTGCACATAGGATGGTGGTCTGTAGGCATGGTGCTTCCCAGGATTTGGTGGCCCCTAGGAAAAGTGGCCTGTGGAGACAGTGTTTTCCAGGATTTGGTGTCCCCTGAGGATTTCGGCCCAGGTGCATGGTGTTTCCTAGGATTTGGTGTCCTCTAGGCAGGGTGTCCCATGGATATGGTGTTTCTTAGGATTTGGTGTCCTCTAGGGAGGGTGTCCCGTGGATATGGTGTTTCCCAGGATTGGGTGTCCTCTGGGGAGGGTGTCCCATGGATACGGTGTTTCCCAGGATTGGGTGTCTGCTAGGGAGGGTGTCCCATGGATACGGTGTTTTCTAGGATTTGGTGTCTGCTAGGGAGGATGTCCCATGGATTCGGTGTTTCCCAGGATTTGCTGTCCCCTTGTGAGGGTGGCCCTTGGGGCTCAGTGTTCCCAGGGTCATTAAGGTGTCACCTGGGGACAGTGGTCCATGGGCACGGTGTTTCCCAGGATTCAGTGTCCCATGGACTCGGTGTTTCCCAGGGTTTGGTGTCCGCGGGACCGGGCTCCCGGGGGCGTGGCGAGTGTCCCACGGGCGTGGTGGCCACCCAAGGGCGTGGCCTGTGCCGGTTCCCCGGAGCCCCGCCCCGGGCGCGGTACCGCTGCTGCCGCCGCCGCCGCTCCGGCCAGCGCTGCCACCACCGCCGCTGCTGCCCGGGGATGTACGCCGGCAGGAAGAGGAAGAAGCCGGTGCCCAAGAGGTGGGTGCAGCTCGGGGGCTCCCCCCGTCCCCGCCGGGGCCGGGGCAGGTGCGTGGGACCGGGGAGGGCGAGCGAAAAGCGGGCAGCGGGAGCCCGGCTGGGTCTGGGGAAGTGCCTGGAGCCGCGCTGCGGGAGCAAAAGGGAGCAGCATGCTTGGGTTACTCGGTTTTAATTAGGGTTAATTGGAGCTAACGCTGTGTCGGCTCCGGCACGCTGGTGGGAAAGCAGAAATCCCAAAGATGCTTGTCCCGCGTCCCGGTGAGGAAGCTCGCTGGAGAGTTTGAGCTGCTCAGCAACGATTTGCGGGCTGGGCTGTGCTTTGGTGCCTGCCTGAATCAAACATGCAGCAATTAGTAATTACCAAAACATCTCAATTCCTTAATTATTGATTACCACGCCGCTCAGTAGCTGTTGCCTAACATCCCCCTCGGTGTGTCCCCGGTGTTCCCTGCCTCCCCCGTGCCTTCCCCAGCTCCCAAGTCCCGTCAGCCTGTTTAACCTCAGGTTTTCCAGGTGTAATAAACGTAATAAATATGGAAATAAAGGTGGATTTATACTTCTGGGAGGCTGTGGGGAAGGAGATGGATGAGCCGAGTCCAAGCCTGGGATGAAGGAGGGAGCATCAACACTTTCAACGTGTGGTGAGGTGACCCTGAGCCTCTCTTGGGTATTTATTTGGGGGTCTTACTGTGGAAACATGAAGGATAAGTTGTTTTGCCACAAACCTGTCTCCTGTTCATCTCGGAGTGGTGACTCCAGCCCTCTGGCATACCAGCCTGAGGGTTTGGGCTGGATTTGTGTGGCTCAGGGTGCAGAAGAAGGTATCTCTTTGGAGCAGAAGGGCCCTCGTTCCCTGGTTCTGCAAGGTCAGCCTTGGGAATGGGAAGAGATTATTTTTCTCTGTGCCCGGTCAGGTCTCGGAGCGGGATCCTGCTGGGAGAGGCCAGGCGGAGCAGGGCTGGTGGCAGTGGATGTGCAGCCAGCCGGATGGGATGGGGAGGATGGGCTGAGGGGCTTCTCCAGTCCCTTTGCAGTTTGCTCAGGGCTTCTTCCTTATTAAAAAAAAATTATTAATAAAAATTAGGAGACAAAAGATCAGCTCAGGCAAATTCCACTGTCGGGAATAATCCCACTTGGTACTTGCCAGCTTGCAGAAGGGATACACTTCCTACTGGGGTCCCGTTCAAAGGGCAGCTGGGGAAAAACAAACCTCAGCAGCAGCACAGCCTTTGCCCCGCTGGGAGCTGAGCTGTCCCTCGGCACGGGGGTCACCAGCTTCACCACGAACCCCACAGCATTGCTTCATAACCACTGGGCCAAAGGGAAGGCAATTTTAACACGTTTTTAATGTCTAGACCCAGCTTCAGTGTTTCTGTGAGGCATTTCCCTCGTCATCCCCCTTCTCCAGGCTGGCCATGGGGCACCCTGTGCACTGCAGCTGGGACATGCAGGAACAGAGGTGTTGGGGTGTCCTCCTTGAGCCTTGGGGTGACTTGCTGCTGTCTGTGTCACCCTGTGTGCCTCAGCCAGAGATTTTCAGTGCTTGGCTAGAGTATCCCAGAGATCCTGTTACACCTCAGTGTTTTACCCACTGCCGTGCTCATCTCCAGTCTCATTTCCTCCTCTTTCTCTCTGTTTGGGGCTGGGTTTGGATGGCCAGAGGACTTTAAAGGATATCTGAGAAATCTCAGACTGATTTTGTTCACCTTTTTTTTTTTTTTTAATCAGAGTCAAAGGATTTTTTTTTTTAAATTTTTCTCCTTCCTGGTGCACGACTGTGATTTCAAAAGTGTTTAAGCTTTGTAAAACCCCGGTGCCAGTGTGTTTTACCCAGCTTGTGTGGACCAGTTTGGAGCTGGGCTGTGCCAGCCTCCCTGCGAGAGGGGATATCCCTCCTGATGCTGCTCTTACAACCCAGCAGGGCTGAGCTTTCCTAGGGAAATGCTGCAGTTTTCCATTCATCCTTACAAGACCCCTCAATCTCCCTCTGATCTGAAAATTCAACAGGCACCTCAGAGCGTTTCATTTAATGCTCATTTCCTCTCGTGTCACGCACGCGAGCGGCCCTGCCAGATGAGATTGGAGAGTGGTGCTAGAGGAGAGAGCTTAGATTGCTGCTAAATACTGGCAGATCCTGTTATCCAGAGCTCCTTCCTGAAGCCAGGATGCCCGAGGAGAGGGAGTTTGTGCTTAGACAAATTCCATCAAACCAAATGAGATGCGTGTTAGGGGCTGCAGCCGAGTGGGATACGGAGCTGGGGGGGTCTGAAGGGTTTTTCTTTGAGCTACGAAATTCAGATTGGCATTAGAAAATGCAGGAGACAGGGTGACATCCAGGACTCGTTAAAGTTATTAATCTTACTGCTGTGCTGGGATTGTGGCTGCAGTGGGTGAAATAGCTGCAGCTGATAGCAATGGGACCTTGTGTAGGCTTTGGGCGGGGAAGGGCTGCTCTCCTGGACACTGTTCCTTCTGCAGCCTGAGGGTTGCCCCCAGGGCCTGAGTTTGGCATCAAATGCTGTTTAGTTTGGAAATGCCCACTGAAAGGGTCAGAAATCAGAACATGGGGAGAAAACAAAACTTTTTACCTTGACCTTTTTTTTTTTTTTTTTTTTTAAATAGAGGCACTTTATTTTCATAGGGTGAAATAGGCACTATATCTCACAGGGTGGTTTAGGGCATAGCACTTTATTTTCAAAGTGCTGTGCCCTAAACCACCCTGTGAGATATCCCTTTGTTTAAGTCATGGAATCTCAGAATGGTTTGGGTTGGAAGGGACCTTAAAGCTCATCCCATTCTGCCCTATGGCTGCCCCATCCCTGGTAGTGTCCAAGGCTGGGCTAGACGGGGCTTGGAGCAGCCTGGGATAGTGGAAGGTGTCCCTGCCCATGGCAGGAGGTGGAATGGGATGGGCTTTAAGGTCAACCACTGCCTTGTGCTGCTGTGGGTTATGGTTACCTTGGCCCCCTGCCCTTTCACTGTTGTGGCTGCACCAAAGGCAGTGCTGGATTTGGAAAGAGCCCGTTGGACAATCCCAGTTTGATGAGCCCCTCCTTTGCCTCTTCCAGCCCCAAGCCACCCCCTGCTGAGGGTGTGAAGTCCAACCCCTCCAAGCGGCACCGGGACCGGCTGAACCAGGAGCTGAACAAGCTGACGGGGCTGCTGCCCTTCCCCGAGGATGTGCGCTCCAGGCTGGATAAACTCTCCATCCTCCGGCTGGCCGTGGGCTACCTGAAGGTGAAGAGCTACCTGATGGGTGAGTGTCCGTGCTGGGAGCAGGGAAAAGCCCCTGGGATCGATCCCCACTGCACAGCTCTCGTCCCACCCCAAGCTTTGGGATGGAAGGTTGTGTTTCCTCAAGGTAGGGTGATGGTGAGTTGTGGGAGCGGGCCCTTGGATGTGGATACTGGCAGGAAAATGTCCCCATGGATGGAGGGAGCAGCCTGGGGGCCTGCCCAGCAGCTGAGACCTCCTGCAAAGTTCCTCCATCTCGTTGGCAGCCATCCTTTATGTCCAGAACCCCTCCTGTGTCACACTCCCACCAGCCCATGGGAGAAGAAGGGAGAGGTGGGTAAAACTGTGTCTTGTTGAACAGCAGCATTTCCCTCTTCTAACTGGAACGGCAATTTAAAACTGAATTAATTAAATAATTGAAAGTTCGTAATATAATACATATTACATATTCCCTTTTGTTATATTCCATATTCTGTATTTCCTTATTTATTCCATATTTGGTGTTCTTATATTTATTCCATTCTTCTTCAACCCTTTATTAATGTAGTTACAGTATATTTAATAAATTATAGCATAGATAGGTGCAGAGCCTGTCTGGGGGCAGTCACCACATTCCCAGGAGTCACCAGGACGTGTGGGCAGGGATGTGTTCCCTCTGCAGTGATGTGGGCTCAGTGGAATGGGTGATGGGCACTGGGGAAGGCAGAGCACGTGAGGCAGGAAGGCAGCAGCAGCTTTTTATATTTAGAGGCCCCTATTGTGTCTTCTCCCCTCTGCAGCCTGCATAAACTTGGCTGCCTTGGCTTTTCCCTCATGCCCACTCCTCTGGGGCCCTCCCAGAGCTCTCTCCAGCTGGGATGCTGGGCTCCAGGAGGAGACTCCTGTGCCAAACTCTCCAGATGGGACCTGTGCCTCTGAGCAGGAGCTGGTTCCTGCTGGATGTGCTCAGCACGTGCTTCCCAGCATGAGAGCTGCTCTGGAAAAGCACTTGGCACCGCAGGCGTTCTGGAGCCCCATTCTGCCGGGCCAATTACTCCCATCTGCCCACTTGCCTCTGATTTCCAGCTCCTTCCCCTTGCTCTGCCCTGAAGTTCATCTTGTTTGACTTCAGACCATCCCAGCGATCCATCAGGGTGGGCCTGGCTCCCAGCCGTGCCTGCTGAAGGCCGGTGCCAGCTCACAGCAGCCTGCTCCTGCTGTGTCCTCTTGGGCATTTTGGGGGGACACCTTGTGCTCTGCTTCCTGCTTCAGGTTTGCTGTCCCCTGCCTCGTGCAGGCTCCTCTCCTGCAGCTGGAGAGTGTGGCATCACCTGGGGAGCATCCCTGTCCTCTCCCCATCCACAGCCCAAGCCTGGCCTTATCTCCAGGCAGGAGAGAGATGGATATTTTGATAGCGTGGTAATTGCCTTATCTCCAGGCAATTGAGAGACCAATTGCACAGCGGGCTCAGGGTGATGCCCTGAGGCTCCTTTTTCCCTTGTGCTGCATTTCTCCAGCCCTAGAGTGGAGATTCCCCGTGTCATCTGCATCTCGTCTGGCTGCTTACACCAGGAGAAATCCGAGAAGAGGCTTCCAGCCTTCTCCATGTTCTCTGGTATTTCTGAGGTGTGGGTACCTCTGGCTTGGGAACACACCTGTTTAATGGGGTGTAGGAAGCCAGGCCTCAGGGTCTGGGGCAGTGTTTGGGGTGGGACAGAGCAGAGGACAACCACAGTGGGTTTGGGTGCTGGTATCAGTGCCTGCTTCCACGGTGGGTACGAGGGAAAGGGACTTGTCATCTGCGTGGGATCTCAGTTTCCACTGCAGGACAGCGACTCCCTGCATCATCTTCTGAATCTGCTTTGCTTTTCAATGCTCTTCTCTGTGCTTTAACGAGAAGCCAGACTAATTAGTAGTTTGCTGGGAATGCCAAGCTTCAGGCCTTAGAGAGGGAAGCTCTTGGAGCTGACTCAGGGTGTGCACCTCTGTAACTCCTCTGTGCCCTGGGGCAAACGCTGCAGGTGTTGCACAGCTCTCTGTTCCTGGCGTCTCAGTCTCCCCTGTGCAAAACCAGGGGGCTCAGGCTGGGTCTCCTGCAAGCTCTGCCCATCAGGCCCAGCCTGTGGTGCTGCTGGGTAGCAGTGACAGCTCTGGTGCTATCACAGCCTGCCTCAAAGGCCCTTTAAAGGTTTTGTCACTCGTGCAAACAGCGACTGAGCCTCGCCGCCAGACTTGTGCTGAGCCCTGTCTGCAAACCAATTTGCAGTGGTTGCTACTTGGGCCTGTGTCTGACAGTCTCCCAGACAAATCTGGAGTGACTTTGCTGATCCCTGTCTCTTTGAGAGCAAGTGCCCAAGGAGAAAAGCTTGTGTCTGTGTTGCCCACTGCCACGATGCTCTGGGCTCTCTGTGGTGTGACAGGAGCCCCACTTGCTGCAAAGAGGGAGATCTCCTGAAAGGTTGGATGGATTTTAGTGCTGAGTGGCTTGGAAAATCTCCAGCTAGCTGGAGAGCTGTGCTGGGGTTCATTTCCTGCAGTTCCTGTAACAAAGGAAGCAGATGCTGGGGTTGCAGATGTGGCTCTGCCAAGGGTGAGCAAGAAAATGGGGCTTAAAATGCTCTCTTTGGTGAAGATGGTGTGATTAAGGAATGTGCTGCCATGCCCTCTTCCTAGGGCACCAGGCAGGGAGGTCTGCAAGAGAGAGGATTGCAGAGTCCCAGACTGGTTTGGGTTGGAAGTTCATCCCATCCCACCCCCTGCCATGGGCAGGGACACCTTCCACTATCCCAGGTTGCTCCAAGCCCCAGTGTCCAACCTGGCCTTGGACACTTGCAGGGATCCAGGGGCAGCCACAGCTTCTCTGGGCACCCTGTGCCAGGGCCTCCCCACCCTCACAGGGAACAATTCCTTCTCAATATCCCACCTTACCCACTCTGTTTCAGAACCCATGGAAAACCTTGTCGTGGTAGGAGACCACACTCTGGAGTCTGGCAAAGCTTGAGACATCTAACAGCTCCTAGCAAATGGTGAACAGTGGGGTACCTCCCCATCCAGCTGACCTGGCTGGAGCAGGATCTTGGCTTAGGAGGTCTCACCAGGTCCTTTCCCACCTCTCTGCTGGTCTCACCAGATCCCTCCCCAGTGCTCTGCTGCAGGGCAGCTGGCAGCAGGTCTCCCTGGGTAATCTCACTGCAATCAGCACTAAATTAGCTTTTCTATTCATCTCCTTGTTTGTTGTTACCGCGGGCCAGAGCTGCAGGGGTCTGGGCCTGCAGTAACTGAGGCAGTGAAAGGAGTCAAGCTCAAATCTGTCCCTGGGCAAGATCCTGCAGGATTGTGTGGGATGAAGGTTTGCAGCAGCAGGCTGGGGAGGCTGGCGTGGGCTTGGGGATGCCAGCACTCCCCAGGGCCTTTCTGTGTTCCCAGAAAATGCTGAGTGACTTTTCCTAACAGTTTATAATCTGTGGGTTTGGCATTTGTTTGTTTCACTTGGATGGCACGAGCCTGCTCTGCTTGGCACCGTGCCTTTGTTAAACAGCTGAGGCAAAGGTTGGTGCTGATTTGACGGGGTTTGGGATCGGATCCAAGAGGAAGATGGTTGTGCGTGGCTTGGTGTTGCTGGAAGAGCTGGGAGCTCCTAGTTTTTGGATGCCAGGCACCTCTGGAGCCTGTTCAAAGAGAAGTGTTTGCCCTGGGTGAAGCTTGTCAACTCCCCATGGTGTAACCCAGTCTGTGAGAGCAGATCTGGCTCTGGGGTTGTTACCAACAACCTTTTATTTTCAGTGCCAAATCCACGCCAGAGGCAAGGGATGTGTTTTAGCCTCCATGGCTGCCTTGCCATGTTTTTCTTTGGAAATATGATGGGCAGAAAAGTGAAGAGATTAGATGACTTTGCTCCTTTTTCCTTCTTTCTCCTGCTTGGAGTTTTTGCTCCATTGCAGGGCTTTAGGAACCTCCTTGCAGAGGCAAGAATGCCAACCCAAAGGGGAAGGATAATGGGGATGTATGGGGCACATCCTGATTCACTGATGCTGGAAACTCTGTTGATCCTGTCTGGCATCTTCCCTGGCTGTGTGAAAGCCTTGCAGTGCTTGGGGATCACACCAGCAGCAGGAAACCTCCTGCAGTGCTCTGGCTGGTGTTGGGGTTCAGGACAGAGCTGGATTTCCCCCTGCTGTCTCAAAAATTACACACAGCCTCCATCCCAGCTCTTTGAAAATGTGAGTGATCACCACACTGCTCCAGCAAATGCCCGGGACTTACCTGGTAACTGCAGGTGGCTTTTGCCATGGTCTTTTTCCTAGAATTAGGGAATCATTAAGCTTGGAAAAGACCTCTTTTTTGGAAAAGACCTGGGCAAGTCCAACCATGAACACAGCACTGCCAAGCCCACGCTGACCCACGTCCCTAAGCACCACATCCCCACGTTAATTCCCATTAATTGTCAAAGATGCACTGCAGGAGATCAGAAAAACCGGGCACAAACAACAGAAGTGTTGTCCTTTTATCCAGTTATTTCTGTTGCTGTGGGTACATTATAGCTTGGATGCACGTTGGACCTGTTTCCTTCAATCCCATTAATTCGTGGCCTCAGCTGCTTTGAGTGCAAGCGAGTCTCAACTGCTCCATTAAAGGAGTGTGTTAAATGGGATGAATTAGCCAGCTTTAATACAGCTTGTCACCTGCTTTGTCCTGCCTGATGGGGGTCTCTTCCTCCTGCCAGCCACTGTTTCCAGTCCATCTTAGCCATTGGCTGTGGATGGTGAGGACTGGGCTGGGTGTGAGCACCAGCTGCTCCACACCACCAGTACTTTGGTGGTAGACACATCTCTTTGAGTTTCCTCCCCTCTCTCCATGCTCCAGGCCTTCTCCCCAGGCCAGGTCATCAAGATGTGTCCCATGGGAGACAGATTCTGGAGGAGTTTGGAGCTCAGCTCTGCAGGAATGGACTGCTCTGTGTTTGAGAGGAGGGGAAGTGAGCACCTTCGGTGGGAGATTAAAAGCCCCTTGCTAAGATCAGTGGGAGAGCTGAAGAAATGTTGCTGGAAAGCACAAAATGGGTATTTCCTGCTGGATTCTGTAGCTCAGCAGCTCTCCCTGCAGATGCTGCTGGTGGACACTGCGAGAGAGCTGGAGACCAGATGCTCTCAGGATGTGAATCCTCTCAAAAAGCTCTCTGCCCTTTTGGAGCTTTGTTTTGGAAGAACTTGTTTCTTTTTGAAATCCCCTGCCAGCCTGCCTTGTTTCAATGCCTTAGAGAGGAGTCAGCCCTTCAAAAGAAATCAAATTTTAAGGGAGAATCAATGTTTCATTTTGAAACTATTAGGCTCTATGGAGTGCAAATTGAAGCCATGTGGTCCAGATGGGATGTTTTTCCTTGGGGATCACATGGCAATCATGTGAGGAGGCTTTTTGCCTGGTGTCTCCCTGTTGAATCTCATCTTTCCCAACCTTTCCCAGAGGTCTCACGTCCCCTGACCTGGCTGATCTACCTCTGAGGGCACAGGATGGAAAAGGGCGGAAGCTGTGACTGATGGAGAAGGTGGAGATGCTGCCTGAGCACCTCCAAGGAGCGCTGAAGGTTTGGGGGAGGAAGCAGCATCCCAGCTCTGTCAGTGATGGAGATGGAGGCTGACTCTGCCCCAGAGCACCCTCTCCACTGCTATTTGTGTCACCCTGTGCAAGACCTGCAGCCAATTACCCTGACCCCACCTGGATCCATGCCCTGGCTGCTGACAGCCTCTGTGGGCAGGTGCTTGTTGTCACTCGGGCTCCAGGTGTAAATACACCCCAGGGAGGCTTTGGCTCCAAATTTGTTGTGAATCCAAATGTGCCAATCCATCAGGGAAAATGCTTTTCCCTGTTGATGGTTTGCTGCAAAGCAAAATGTCCCAGATCCAGCAGTGTCATGTGAAACTTCTTCAGGTTCCAAATCATTTTGGCTTTGAACTTGGGAAGAAACCAAACCAACCTTTAAAACATTTCAGTAGTGAAGTGAGAGCTTCTGCCATGGAGAAAATTACATGTATGGTCAGACTTGGGATGGTTTGAGGTTCTTCCTTGTTTCCTACTGCTCCCCAGCATTCAGAGGATCCTTTCCCTTTGGATCCAGCACCACCTGACACCAGGGGCTGAGATGGGGCAGGCAGTGCTCGCTGCTGGGATGGAATTACACAGGATATGTGAGCTCTGTTGGACCCCAGGGAGCTGCAAGAGCTCGTGGTGGTGGCAGAGGTGGGGTGGTTCCTACAGGGGTGCTGCTTTGAGCTTTTCTGTGATTTTTTTTTTTGTTGAGCTGGCACAAAAGCATGTCTTGAAAATCGTCCTTTTGCTGGATTGAGCTTTTTCAATGATAATCAGGAGATAAAGGACCATGCTGGGGATGTCCCTGGGAGCCTCTGTCCTCATTCCTGTTCCCTGAACAACCAGTTCTGTGTGAGTCCCGTGACACTCGAGGTCCCACGACCAGGGCAGCAGGAGATTCCATGCTGGCTGCACCCAGGGGTGTTGCCTTGAAGGCACCCAGTGCTGAAGCATGAGGCAGCACCTGAATCAGCCTGGGGAGGTCGTGGCAGTGAGCCCTGGGAGCGGAGAGCTCTCAGGTGGCACTGGGAGTGCCACAGCCACCAACTCGTGGTCTGCTTCCATGCACCCACAGGTGGGAGGGAGAAGCCCTGGGGTGGGGAGGAGGAGGGGGAGGAGGCTCTTGGCTTACCCCTTCCACACTCATTTCTTGCCTTCTCACTTGCAGCTACAGCTCCAAAGGTTGGCAGCTGCGTGGATCAGCCCAGGGCCCCAGGAGGGGACAGATGGACGGAGCCACAGGGTGACAGGGAGCTGTTTCCTGAGGGGGAGCTGCTGCTCCAGGTAGGGTGCTGTGGCTTGGTCATTTGGGGTCTCCCCAAGCAGCTCTGGAGCTCTGGTCCCATCTGTGGAGTGAGAGGAGACCCTGCCTTGCCCAGAGCCACTTTGCTGTGATTCCTGTAGGCACTGAATTCCTAGGGACAGAGACCAGTGACACTGCCTGGCTGGGATGGGTCCAGATCTCCATTCTCACTGTTTCCTCTCATCCCCACTGCAGTGTGCTGCCCCTTTGATTATGTTATAGCTCATGGACACAAGCCCCATCCCAGCCAAGAGGTTCAGGGATATCATACAGTGGTGTGGGCATTGATCCCTGAGTAGTTCCCAAGGTGCTGGGTTGGTTCCTTATCTTTAGCAAAGGCCAAGAGGAGAATGTTGAGAGCTGTGGGGCAAAACATCCTGCAGGAGCTCCTTGTTTTGCCCTGCAGGATGTTTTGCCCCTCTGGGCACCTGGGGCATTGCATGAGCTCCATAGGGATGAGTTCACAGCCTGCCTGGGATGGGAAAAGCCCAGCTTCAGTTTGCAGGTTGTGGGGGAGAAAAGAAGGGCAGATGGATGTTGGAAAAGAGTGGTGGACAAAACCAGTGGGTAGTGGGAGCTTTGCTTTGTAGAAAGGGCAGCATTTGTCTCATGAAGGAGCTGTCAGTGAAGCCCAGAGCACGAGGACGAGGTGAATCAGCCTCCCACGACGCTGCTGGTTTGGGCTGCCATTTATAAACGTGAGCTGCAAGGGCCTGGCAGAGAGAGGTCCCATGGAAAAGCTGATTGCTGAACAGGCATCTGGGCACATCAGCTGAGGAGCATGCTGCTCCCTGGGGCTGCAGCGCCAGTCTGTGCAAGACCTTTAATCATTCCATGTTCTTGGCATCTCCTGTGCCTGGGCTTTCACAGAATCCCAGAATGGTCTGGGTTGGGAGGGACCTTAAAGCCCATCTTGTGATGAGCTGCCACGGGCAGGGACCCCTTCCACTGTCCCAGGCTGCTCCAAGCCCCATCCAGCCTGGCCTTGGACACTGCCAGGGCTCCAGGGGCAGCCACAGCTCCTCTGGGCACCCTGTGCCAGGGCCTCCCCACCCTCCCAGGGAACAATTCCTCCCCAATATCCCACCTAACCCTGCCCTCTGGCAGCATGAAGCCCCCTTGTCCTATCCCTCCATGCCCTCTCCAGCTCCCTTGTAGGCTTTCTGGGCCTTCAGTCGTCTTCTCCCACCTGTCCAAACACCAGCAGATGGGTGCTTGGCTCGCCTTAAGCCTGACTTTGGTCACTTCAGCCCTGTTCCTGCAGGGCCCTACAGGCAGCAGGCAGTGTGAGCAGACCCCCAGCAGGAGCCTCCGTGTGGGATTTTGGTGAGGCAGTGACTCTGGGGAGCTCAGTGTGACTTTTGGCAGTGACTCCTGGACCACACGAGGTCCCCCACCCGTGCCTCAGTCCCAGCTGTCTGTGAGTGGGCACGGAGGGGCAGCTGGAGGGCCAGGAGGGGCCCATGGCTGCCCCAGTCCCAGCGTGGAGCTGCTCCTGAGCACTCCCCAGGGCTTTGGGCTTGCACATGATGGCAATTTGTTGAGCCACCAGAGCACTGGCAGGCCCGGGTGACTGAAGGCATCTGGAGAGCTTATGAGGTGTTACTGTGACAGAAATCCCCCAGCTGAGCTGTCTGCTGGCTTTTCTTTTTTCCCTTCCCACAAAGATAATTTTAATCAGATACTGTGATTTGCAGAAGACTCTGACTTGGGGTCCCTCAGGGGGCTGCAGCACACAAAGGGAAGGGCCTGGTCCCTCAGCAAGCTGGATCTGTACACTAGGCTTCCATTTAGGGTGTTCTTTCCCTAATTTCTCTCCTTCTATTCACTAATAAATTAAACATATTACTGTCAAGAGCAGGGGGCAAGAGTTACTATCTATTGCAGTGCTTTGCTTTTGGGGGAAATCAGCCTGAAATGGTCACCAGAATCATGGAGTATCTGGAGCTGGAAGGGACCCACAAGGATCATCATGTCCAAAGCAGAGCCCCACAAGAGTGTAGCTATTGCCAGCTGGAGACAAGGAAACCAACTCCAGGTCCTCCATGAAACCTCTCCTTAGCTGGTGCCTCCTGATGCAGGAGCTGCCCTGCAGTGCGAGGGGCTTCCATGAGGGGTTTGGAGAAAGTGGTCAGTCCAGCTTGGATCATTGCTCGTGCTGGGAACCAAAAACTCCACAGAACTGAGTCTTACGTGGTTACCAGGTGCTGTCCTTCTCCGTGGGGCTCCTTGTTGAGGAGGAAGGTCCCCTCCTGTCCCTGAGTGCTGAAGAAACAGCTGGGGGATTTCATCTTCCAGCAGTTGGATTGAAGATGGGAGAGTAACTCTGGACTGAACTTTTGCTTTCAGGCACTCAATGGATTTGTCATTGCCGTGACTGGAGATGGCTACATCTTCTACATCTCCCCTACAGTGCAGGACTACCTGGGCTTCCACCAGGTGAGCACCGTGTTTTCCTGGCTGGAAACGGATGGATGCAGTCCTGGTCTGGGAAGGAGGTGCAGATGGGGAGCAAAGCTTCCCAAAGGGCAGCAGCTCCTGTGGCAGGGGAAGGAGCTGGAGTTTCAGCATTTCCCATTAAGGACTGAGAGCCAGAGGCAGTGTGCAACATCCATGGAAGGGCTGGAGAACACCAGGAGAATCTGAGCCTAGACAGTGTGGGGAGCAGGGCAGAAAGCTCTGCTTGGCTGTGGTGAGGGAACGCTGGGGAAGCAGGCAGTCCTGAGCAGCCAGGGTTACCTGGACATCGCTGTTTCTACTGCTTCTAGAAAGCTCTGAGCCATTCCCAAGATTTCCCCTGGCAGATCCCTTTTCCTCCTTCCTGATCCATCCCTAGAAGAGCAGCTGCTCCTGGTCCTCACTCTCCGCGTGGCACACGAGGCTTGCGGTGTTTGCCTGTTCTTTGCACTCAATCCCTGCGCCTTCAGCACCCACGAAGGGAAACCTCCTGCCGTGTCCTCTCCTCCAGACACCTGTGCCAGGCTGTCCAGGAGCGGACACTACTCCCTTGTGTCGTTCCAGTCGGATCTCATCTACCAGAGCGTGTACGAGCTGATCCATGCGGACGACAGGGCCGCCTTCCGCCGCCAGCTGCACAGGAGCCCGCTGCCCGCTGCTGACCGTGAGTGCCGGGGTGATCCCTGTGGGAGCTCAGGGTGTGCAGCACAGCTTGGAAAGCTCCCCTTCCCCTTTGGTTTTCCAGCCCTTCCCGCTGAGCAGCCGCTGCCGGCGGGACGCAGCGCCACGTCCGGCCCCCAGCGCCTCCACGCTGAGAAGCAATCCTTCGTGGAGAGGAGCTTCACCTGCCGCTTCCGCTGCCTGCTGGATAACTCCTCGGGATTCCTGGTAATGCTGGGACACCCCATTGTTCCCCCAGAGCCACCTGTGTCCCGCAGGGATGGGAGCACAGCCAGTTCCCACCACCCTGTTTGTTTCACGCCCACGTTTTCTAATCCCCTGTAAGGCCTTGAATTTCCATGGGCGCCTGAAGTTCCTTCTTGGGCAGCACAAGTCAGCAGCAGACAAGTCCCCAGTTGCTCTCTTTGCCATTGCGACGCTCCTCCAGCCTCTGTCCATCCTGGAGCTCCGGACCAAGACGCTGATCTTCCAGACAAAGCACAAGCTGGACTTCACTCCCATGGCCTGTGATTCCCGGTAAGGCATCTCTCACTTTCCCCGTGGCAAAACCCCTGGTGCTGGACAGAAAATGGCCTGGTGGGGACAAGGAACACCTGACCCAGCTGCCATGGCCTGGTGCTTTTGTCCCTCTGCTGCAGGCCCCCAGTAACACGAGGAGCAGGCTAATGGGGCACCAGCACTTCTTGTCTGCTGTGGTTTGGGGCGCTTTGTGGAACAGGGAACTCCCACCCAAAGTGGGAGTCTGGCCACTGGGGCAACTGTGGGGGATGCATCCCTGGTGTCACCGTGTTCCCATGCTGCTTCCAGGGGGAAGGTTGTCCTGGGATACACGGAGATGGAGCTGTGCAGGAGGGGGTCCGGATACCAGTTTGTGCACGCGGCCGACATGATGCACTGCGCAGAGCACCACGTGAGAAGTGAGTGCTGGGGGGCTGCTGGGGGGGTGTTTGTGGGGTCCCTCAAGGCTCTGGCCTGGCTGTACTATTGCTCCTTGGTGCTGTGTGTCCCAGGGCTGGAGTAGCTGTGATAAAGGCTCTTCCTCCTGGATGAGCTCGGGGAGCTGGCAGAGTGTCAGCATCCTGCATCTCCCACCCCCATGGCACGGGCACGAGGTGATGCTCAGCCTCGTGGTGTCTGGCATGTGTCATTTGTCTGCCTCCATGGAGGAGCTCTGTCTGTGCCAGCTCTCTTGTGTCCCTGCACAGTGATGAAGACGGGGGAGAGCGGGCTGACGGTGTTCCGGCTGCTGACCAAGAGGGGCGGCTGGGTGTGGGTGCAGGCCAACGCGCGGCTCGTCTACAAAGGGGACAGGCCCGACTGCATCATCGCCCGCCAGCGAGCCCTGTCGTGAGTACTGCTGGCCCTCTTCACCTGCTCCAGGCATGGGGGGCTGCCCGAGGCACACAGAGGCCGTGGGGGTGGAGGAAAGGGTAGCTGGGGTCAGCACTTTGCAGCGTTTGTCCTCCTGCAGTGTGAGTGAAACAGCTCTGAGGAGGTGGCTGTGGACGTGCTCCTGCCTGGGAGCAGCAGCCCTGCCCTGAGCCATGCAGACCTCCCCATGGGCTCCCCAGAGCCCTCTTGTATCCAGCCCAATCCAGCTCCCCTTTTCCTTTAGAAAAGCCAGGGCAGGGCTGCGAATTCCCCTCGTGCTGTCAGAAGGGTGATTTTGCCTGGCCTGGAGGAGTTGCTCATGCTGTTTGCATCCCTATTTCCCTCCACACTGAAGGAATGAAGAAGGGGAGGAACATCTCCGGAAGAGAAACCTGCAGCTGCCTTTCAGCTTTGCCACGGGGGAAGCAGTGTTGTATGGGAATGGCCTTCCTGGGTTCCTGGACTCGTTCCAAGCCAAGGAGGAGCTGCAGACACGAGCAAACCCGAACTTGGAGCAGCACTTGGTAGACCCCAACTCTCTGCTTGGGGCCATGATGAAACAGGATGCATCCATATACAATTCCCACGCTGGTAACGTGCCTCAGTTCTCCTTGCCAGGTTTGATCCCTGAGCCCGACGGGCTGAGCCGGAGCGAGGACGTCAGCAGTGCCAAGGAGGACAGCGACTCCCTCCTGGTGGTCATCGAAGCCCTCTTTGAGAAGAGCGAGGTGGATGGAAACGTCTGCCAGAGCCTCGGCGTGGACAGCACCGAGCTGCAGCAGTGGGAGGAGGCTCTGCTCAGCCTGGGGGCAGAGGAGGAGCCGCCAGCGCAGGGGCTTGGCGACAGGCCGGGCACCAAGGTGACATCCTGCGTGGAGCAGATGCTCCTCAGGGAGGGTGCTGGGAAGAGCCTGGACTTCCCACGCTGCCATGAGGAAAACAGTGCTGTGGCTCACTTGCAGCGCTGCTGGGCAGGTGACCCAGCGTTCCCAGCACAGCCTCGGGCACCAGGCACACGGGGAGGCCGAGGGGCTGCGGGCTCTGTCACCTCCGAGGGCAGCTCTGCCCAGCCAGAGCAGCAGGTCCCGTTTAGCTCAGCGGGGCCAGCAGCAGGGACTGTGCTGGGTGTCCCTGTCTCCAGCAGCAAATCCCCTGCAGCACTTCAGCTGGCAAACCAGGGGTTCCAGGCAGAAGTAACCCCCTCTGCTCCTGTGGGTAACACTGTTCCTACCGCTCAGAGCCAGCCCGGGTGCCAGCTGCTGGGCTCAAGCTGCCCACCCCCGCTGCACTCTAACACGTTGGTGACTCTGTGGCACAATGTCCCCCTCCAGGCAAACCCAGCCAGCTGCCCATCCGAGGCTTGGATGGCCAGAGCTCCGAAACAGCTGGAAGCTGCAGGAACGCACATGGAGTCCCAGACTCTGCCAGCTGGCAGCCCTGAGAGCCCCCCGGGGGCCGGGCTGTGGTTGCCACCCCCATCCCAGTCTGTCCCTTGTGCTGCCCAGGGCTTGCCTGAGTCCTTGTTCTGCGGGGATGGGAACCTCCATGACGTGGGGGCTGCTCTCCCTGCCCAAGCATCGGCACCCTTCGGAGCCAGGCAGCTGCCAGGGCATGGCAGCTTCCCCAAACAGCCCCTGGCAGCCCAGGTGGAGCCCAGCTTTTCCTGGGAAGGGGAGCAGGCAGTGCTGCGAGAGGACAAGTGGTTCTCCCAGCCGTGGCTCCCGCAGGCTGGGGCAGCCCCTCAGAGGAGCCTCGGGGCAGGGCCAGTGCACCACGGCGGGCTCCTGCTGGGCTCCAGCGCAGATCCCAGCGCCCACCAGATGGACTGTGCTGTGCTGCCTGAGTGCCAGTATGGAAATAGCCTTTTTAGGCACGAGAGCAACTTCCTGAGGGATGCTTCTAAAGCACCCCTTCCCCAGCAGCCGGGCGCTTTGCCTTGCCCCGCTGAGAACCACCCTGGAGCACCCTCCCGCCCCTCGCCAGGCTCGGTTCCAAGGTGCTCAGCAGCTCTCCCTGTGAAGGTGGGGGCAGGAGCACCCCCATGCTCCGGGCAGGGCCCTGGCTGCCCATCAGTTCCCTGCTCAGCTGGGCAGCCCCTCTGTGCCTGTGAGATCCAGCTCAAGGTGAGGTGCGAGGGCTGCAGGACCTGAGGGGTGCCCTGCTCCTGTGGAGGGAGCAAGGGGTCTGCCACGGGTGCAGCCACACCATCCATCCTCTGTGGGCAGCCTGCTTTGGAGCTCACTGTGAACCAGGAGCCCTGTCTTGGAAAGCCACCAGCAGCTGTGAGCTCTTCTCATACCTGCCAGTGGTGCCCCATGCTCCCTGGTCTCTCAGGATTTTGTCTTCCAGTGCTGTCAGGCAGTCTAAGATGAAGTGGTTTGGACTTTTTGTTCCGTGAGAAGTCTTTCAGGGAGATGCAGCTGTGCTGCTGGGGAGGTCTGTGGGCTCTTGGGTCCAAGGAAGGACACTGCTTGCTGGCACATCCCTGTGCTTGGGGCAGCCTCTTGCAGGTGGAGCTGCTGCCTCGCAGGCACGTAGCACTGAACTGCTGTTTCTGAACCAGTGTGGTCTCCTCCTCATCTCCTGGGTGTGGACCACCCTTGTCACTTTGCTGTTTGGTCCCCTGCATCCTCTCTGCCTCCCTGATCCTCTTTCCCTCCTGTGCTCTCCAACTCCTCCAGAGACCACCCAAATCCTTTGGAAAAGGTGTTACCAAGCACTTTGAGAAGCTCAGCAGCATTGAAGGGTCTTGGTGGGAGGTGGAGTTGGTGGGAGTGGAGGCACCTCAGGGGTTTGGGCTCTCCAGCAGCCTTCCAGGGGAATTTGGAAGAGGTGGGTACCAGGCCATTGTGACCTTTCTGGGATGCAGGGCAGGAAAGGTCCAGCCAAGCTCCCCTTGGGTTTGTCACTGGCTTGTCCTTGGCTCCCTCTCCTGTGCTCCGCAGTGCCATGGGACAGAGGAACAGTGGGGGTTCCCCCTGTGGTTCTGCCAAAGCAGCGAGAAGGACAGGCAGGGAGGGATGCAGTGACCACTGGCTGCCTCTCCAGACCCACTTGGTGCCCCTCAAACCATTGGCCTGCAGCCCAGCACAGCCACTTTGTTGAGTTCCCTTTCCTTTCTATATTTGTAACCTAAGATGTGAATGAATTGTTTTTTCCCCACCATGGGGCAAATTCTCCCAGATCCATCAGGGAAACCCACAAAAAAAGCAATGATTGGGGAGGGTGGGGTTGATTTGAGACCGCGCTGGCTTGCAATGTTGGGTCAGAGAGATCAGAGTGCTTGGGCACATTCACACCTTCCCCTCACGCACCCAACATCTGCCTCGCGCACCAGTGTTAAGCATTTACCGAGCAAATTAAATCAGGTAATTAGTGCAGGGCCAGCAGCAAGCTCACCTGTCCTGGAGTGGCCTCCTCTCCCTGGGTCTCCTCCTCCGTGTCCAGCTTTGCCTTGGCTGATGGGGCTTGGGAAAGGTCAAGCTCCTGTCTTCAGGCTGGGAGCAGAGCGCTGCTGAAACGTGCTGGACCCCTCTGGAGTGGCCTAGAGGAGCACCTAGGATGGGGCAAGGAGTTGACTGGCCATGATCCGGATCCAAAAAGCAGCAGGATGGACTCTGCTCACCAGCCTCTGTTGTCCTGACACCTGTGAGACGGTGCTGGGGCGTGCCAGGGGCTCCCAGTCCTGCAAGAGATGGGCCTTGGGGTGGGGGCTCTGCTGCTTGGGGCCGTGACAGACCCCCCTGTGCTCTGTCACTGGTGTCTGATCTCTCTGTACCTCGTGGCTGTGCAGATGAAGCCTGTTCTGGTGGCAGCATCTCATTTTCCGCTCCGTGATTTCTTTGTGCCACTGGTGGCGGCCAGAACGTGCTGAGGAGAAAAGAGCTGTCCGGAGCCTTGCCCCTGCGTCTGGCTGTGTATTAAAAGGCGATTTGCTTTGTACGGTGCTGATGTTTGTTTTGACCCGAAGCCGTGTCTCTCCATTTCCTCCTTGACGGAGCAGGCGCTGGGAAAAGCCTGGCGCTGGTGCTGGGTGTGCGACGCTCCCGTTGTCGCTGTCCCCAGCCACTGTGGGCACGCACGGCAGCAGAGGTGTGACAGTGTCCCCCCTCTGCACCCCCAGACCGCCCTGTGGGGCTGTGGGACTCACAGCCAGGGCTGCACTCGACATTGACACACAGGGTTGTTAAGATCTGACTATTAAAAATTATTAGAAATAAGGGGTGAACAACACCATAAGCCAATGTCAATAGTATGGATTTTTATTTAACGATAAACGTGAGGGGGAGAGAGGGAAAAGAGGGCGGAGAGAAAGTGTCAGAGAACCAGACTAAGCAGAAAAAACCCCACTACTTTGTAGATGTCAGTGATGTTCCGTTGTTCCTCTTCGAGACTCCTCGGTGTCTTGCCGAGGTGTTGACTGCAGACTGCATCCCCCGAGTGGTGAAGGACAGAGTCCACCAAACACCAGGGCCGTGGGGTTTATTCTATGCTGAGGCTACGTGGGAACATCCCCTGTACCTCCCCTGGGGCGGGGAGCTTCCCACTGGATAATTTTGTGGATCACGGGACACCTGGGGACCCTTGACACCTTCTGAGGTGTTGCAGCTGTCTCCAAGTGAGCGTGGTTCGATTAATTACGGCCCCTCAGTCGAGACGGGTACCTTTATCTTAGGTGTGACTGTCCCCGTACTTCGGAACGGAGTTTTCACAGCTGAACCATTATGTGAGGGAGGACATTGGCATGATAAAGACTTACCTCACATCGCGGGATTTGCCCTTATCAGCCTCTCTCCTTATCTGCAAACCCGGGTTGTAGCCTCTGCGCCTGGGAGGCCGCTCCGTGCAGCACTGGCGAAGC
>VZTH01017007.1:30843-59621 GCA_013397815.1 Aleadryas rufinucha | reverse complement strand
GAATTTTGCCATTTCCCCCTGGAATTTCCTTCCCCCCCCCCCGCGAATATTTTGTCCTTTCCCTGCCATAGAATTTAATCTCTCTCCCCCCCCAGAATTTTGGTTTCTTTCCCCTAGAATTGCTTTTCCCCCTCTTTCTAACCCCCATTTGCTCGCTGTGCCGTCTGCAGCTGCCAGGCTCGGAGGGACCTGGGGAGATGAAGTTGGTTTCGTTTGCGGGTTCCGCCGAAGTAGAAAACTCCGGTTTATGCGGGAGGGTGAGCCAGAGCCTTGTGCTGCCCGCTTGGGAAGTTTCCCCATGGAAGTGACTTTTTTCCCCCTCTTAGTTATTATAGACTCGGTGTGCTGGCAGTGGGCAATAATTCCCTGCGATGTGCTTGCAGTTTATTTGGGAGCCTTTTATTTCTGGGAACCGTTCCGCCGCGCTGTAATTGTAATTAAGGGGAGCCCTCGGGAGGGCATCGAGGCATCCCTGGATTCTCCTGGTGGAGTAGCGGCGGCTCCAAACTGCTGCGTTTTCAGGTCACAGAAACACCGCGATTTCTCACTGAATATATTCAATGCGTCCTTTTTCTTTTTTTTTCTTTTCTTTTTTTTTTTTTTTTTTCCCTTTTCCCACTCTCTTTTAACCCCGCTTAAAGGATTGGCCAGTGGGTGAGCTGGGAAAGGAATGGCCTGCGAGAGTTGTTTGCCTTGCAGCACCAGGTCACCGGGAAATGTACCGTTCTGAGATGGTTTCGTTTGTTCTGGTGTTTTTTCCCTGTCACTCCATCTGGTTTAATTCCAGGGCTCCGATTTCCCGTCCGTCTGAGGCTGCGGGATGGGTGGGGCCGCCTCTCTCGGCTTTGGGGCAGGTGTGGCAGGGAAGAAGGGAAGCTTCATCCTTTCAGGTGCGCAAACAGCGATTGCGGACCGAGTTGAGTCGCTCCTGGTGCTTTAAAACAAAATAACAATTTAAAAAAATCTTTAAATGGAGCTCTGGGCAAGCTTATCAACAAAACAATTGATTTTAAGTGACTTTATTTATATATCTCTCGTCCCTGCTTGAGCACTCCCTGAAGGAAGATGGAGGGAAAGCAAGGACAAAATCTGGGATGTGCTGCCGTGGCTTGAGAGGAGAAACAGCTGGAGCAGGTCTCAGGTGTTGCCCGTGATCGCTGACAGCAATTCACCCAGCAGGTTCATGCCAGCCCGTCCCCGGCCAGAATAAATAAATAATTATTGATTTATTAATTATTAATCGTTTTTAACGTTGTTTCCGCATAGCTGATATATGGGGAAGTTAGTACAGGCTTAGAGGTCTTTGATTTTTAAAAAGACAGGTTTTTGTCTCGGGACATGAGGATTTTTATACTTTGTATAGCCCAACGTGAAGCTGTCCCTGCTGCCTCTGTGCCTGCCTGGGGGCACAGCTGAAGGCCCGCAGTTCGGTGACAGCAATCAGAGGATTTAAGGCTGCTCAGTGCTCTGTTGTTTAATCTTTGGAGTGGTTTAGAGACCATCGAGCGCCGCCTTTGCTGAGCAGGGTTATTCACCCGAGCAAACCCTTCCCCAGGCCGATGTGCTGGGTCGGTGGCTCTGCTGTGGCTCTGCTGCCACCCTGGTGCCGGGTGGTGGCTTTCTGCTGGCCTTTGGAGGAGCAAGGGACAGGAGCATCCCGTGTGTGTTTGTCTGCTGACTCCACTCAGTTCTCCCCGCTCACATCTCTCCGGTGTAACACAGCAGGAAGCAGCTCGGTGCCGCGTGCTTGCCGCGTGTGTTCAGCAGCTCTGGGGGAGGAGGGACCTTAGCCAAGGTCTCCTCCTGATCCGTGGTGGGGTGGAAGAGGCTCCATTTGTGATGGGGCAGCACCGCTGTCCTCTGCAAGATTCCCAGGTGCCTTTCCCTTCCCCCACTTTGCAATCCCAAGTTCACACAAGTGCTTCCTTACCGTGGAAGAGGTGAGCTTAGGAGGGGGAGCAGGATCACGGCAGGGATGGAGATGTTGGGAGAGGTGTCCTGCCAGGGAGCTGGACTCGTCCAGCCCATCCCACACCCCATCCTGCTGGAGAAGCAGCACTGCCCAGAACCCAGCACGTGGGCCAGGAGGGCCAAAAGGAGCTCAGGTTGGCTCCCAAACCAAGGGTCCTGTCCACACACCAGTGCCAGTTGATTTAAAGGCTTGTACCTCCTCCTTTCCCATCCAGCTCTCTCCCTCTAAGACAGTCCTCCCAAGTGCCTTATTTCTTTTCCCCCTTGGTGAGCAAATATTTTTAATTCTCATTCGCCACTTTAACCTCCCTCCCTGCTCTGCTGGGGGCTCTTTCAGCACATGGGGTTGGGTAGAGGTGGGACCGTGCTGCAGGGCACCTCCCTGTCCCCATCCCGTGTGCCCCCACCCCGGGGTGTGCACAGCAGGTCGCCCCCGCTGTGTGCCAGCGGCTTATCCCGCCGTGCCTGGCGGGGCTGCTCCCCTCTAATCCCTCCCTGTTCCTCCCCTCGGGGCCAGGGCCCAGCAAACTGCTGGCTGGGGAGGAGGGGTCCCTGTCTGTGCTCCCTCACCTTCTGGAAAGGGGGAGAGAAGGAAAGATGCTCCAGGGGACGGTTTGCTGTCTTGCTCTGCGTGAGGATTTCTTACCAGAGAAAGAAGATGCCTCCAAGGCACCTTGTCATGTGGCTGTCGGGTACCATCTGTGTAGCTTGGGCCACTTAAACCCCTGGTGGGAGGTCAACTGGCAGATGTCACAGCGGCCAGGGGCTCGCTCTGGAGAAGTGTCTCCTGCAGTTTGTTCCTGCAGCGTGCTGGGAAGGTCGCCCACGCTGTGCTTCCCGTCCTACAGCAGGCCTGGCCCTTCTGGGGTGTGAGAGTAGCCCCTGCTGGGCACTCACTTGCCCCTGGGGGCCAGCTGGGTGTCCCCAAGGTGCCCTGTGCCTGTCACAGACCTGTGATTGACCTGTGGGATTTCTCTTGATGTGCTGAACCAAGTCTAGGGTTTATGAGCTGCAGGAAGAGCAGTAGGAAAAGGTCAGTCTGCGGTGCCAGGAACTGCATGTTTGAACCCCACAGCAATGGGCTAACCCTGCCTTGGAGTGGGAATCCTCAGAGATGCAGATGCACCTCTGCCTGTGTGCAGCATCCTGCCCAAATCTCTGGGCTTGGCAGCAGCCTCTGGGCAGCTCAGGTGCATCACTGGCTGGGAGGAGAGGAGACAAAAACACCCTGGCACATGTTGTGGCCATAGAAATTGTTTGGCACCAGAGGGGCTTGTTGGCTGCACAGTCTGTGATTGTGGATCAGAGTTGTTTTGGGCTCTGTGTGGGTTTGGGCTCTGCGTGGGGCTGTTTTATGGGGCTGATTTATGTGGAAGCTTAAGGTTGTGTATGCAAAGCTTAAGCAGTTTTTCTCTCCCATATATCTTTAAGAGATAACACTCCTGTGGATTTTGGGGGCTTCGGGATTTTCCCAGAGTCCTCTTAAAATCCTCGCTGGCTGCTGTAGGATCGATGTGCAGCCTCGGGGCTGAGCCTCACCCTTTGAACTGTGACATGAATCCAGATTGTTATTGCTGGAGCTGTGATGGCCCAAAAAGTGCCTGAGCTGCAGTCAGGTCAGACTGGAAAAGGGCTTTTAATGATATAATGATATAATTTTAATGATATAATTATTATAGACTGTGTAACTGTGCCCCTGAAACCTCTGCTTAGGGATGAGGGCTTGAGATGGGGTGTGTGGGACTAACACTGCTCGTCCTTTCCCGTGTGTGCCCTCCCTCCTCTGGAGATGTTTGTCAAGACCTGCAGAGAGCTGCAGCAGTGGAGCCTAAGGGCTGGTTTAAGAAAAACAAAGCCTTGTCCTGTGATCACTGCGCTCTCTTAATTGCCTAGGTAATGAGCTGAGCTCGGAGGAGCAAATGAAGCTGGTGAAGTCTTGTGACTTCCCTTCGGTGGGCAGTTTTCCTGCTGCCTGCTTTCCTTGCCCAGCGTTTTTCCCTGGCTCCCAGGAAAGCAGCTGGTGGAGCTCCCTGGGGTTCAGGTTCAGCCTGCTCTGCTGCCCACGAGCAACTGGGCTGTCCCAAGGCTCCTGCAAAGGCAGGCAGGGCAGCAGAGCTGGGAATAAACTCCAGACTGGGGTTTTGGGCTGGCTGGAATAATGCTTCCTGCTCTAGTGGAAGGTGTCCCCCTCCACAGGAGGGGAGTGGAACCTGGTGGTGTTTAAGGTCCCTTCCAACCCAAACCGTTCTGTGATGGACACTAAAGCTCCCGAGGGAGCAGCAGTGGGAGAGGGAGGGTTCAAACAGCTCCTGATGCTGCAGGAGGAAGGACACTCTGGCAGGTCCTTGTCATCTTTGTCCTTGTTTAAACTCCTGCACGTGCTTCTCCCTCTGAGACCCGAGTGACACAACCAAAAGCTACACGTAGGCAAGGCCTCCTTGCTTCTGAAAGCACAATGAGATCTTTTAAGAGGCCATCCATTATTAACCACGAGTGTTCTTGGAAAGTGGGGGATCCACACCATTCAGGCAGGGATAAATAATTCATCCGCTTAATGAAATCTTTGCCAACAGGGAGCTGTGGCAGGTAAGAAGTTAAGTAAAGGCGCAGTATCCATTAGGAATTAACAAATGGGAAGTCAGGAAGTATTTGCCAGGGGCTGGAAAATGGGCTTTGAACAGCTCTGATGAGAACCCAACTGATGGTTCAGCAAGGCAGGGAGAAGGCGGCTCTGTGGCCTGGCATCAGCAGATCTGTGCCCACTGCCCTCACCACTTCCCTGACGTTTTCTAAATTTCCAATATTTCCTCTCTTACTAGCAATAAAATGCAGGGAAAACCAATTTTGAGGCGTTATTTAACATGAGGGAGGTGTCCCGAGCAGCAGAGCTGCAGGTCCCTCTGCCTGTGAGCATGGAGAAGTGGATGGGAAAGGGA
This sequence comes from Aleadryas rufinucha, assembly GCA_013397815.1. Taxonomy (NCBI): domain Eukaryota; kingdom Metazoa; phylum Chordata; class Aves; order Passeriformes; genus Aleadryas; species Aleadryas rufinucha. Next base: position 54,714 of record VZTH01017007.1, on the reverse strand, counting down.
GATCTGGAGATCCACTCGTGGGAGTAGAGACTTTACCGAGAGGTAAGACCAGCTCTTCAGGGGATTGGCTCAAATGCTGGAAAGAGAGAGGTGGATAAAAGGCAATTGTATTAAGAAATCAATCAGTGCTTCCCCCAGAGTGGCTGGTACGTGCTGGGGTGTCTGGCAGAAGGCTTGCAGGGAGCACCACTACCAAAATCCTTCTCTCTCCCCATCCCACGACCTGCTCAGACTCACAGTGGCCATGCAGATGGCCCAGCCCTCTCCTGCAGCTCTTGAAGAATCAAGAATCAGTTTGGTTTCCTTCTCCTGCATCAACACCTGGAGCAGGTTTGGGGTCGAGTTGTTTCATTTTCCTCCTTCACAGTCAGAGGCTGATGTGAAACTCTGCTCCCACCAGGAGCTTTTGCCGCCTGGAGGGAAGGGGGTGGGAGATATCCTCTCAAAAATGTTAATTCCTGCTTGGTGGTGCAGAGATTTCCTCGGTCTGCAAAGCCCTGGCAGGTTCAGGAGTTCACTGGCAAACCTGACAGGCAGCGAGGTGTCCCTGCAGCACCACGTGGAACAGCTTCCCAGGCTGGGTGCTGGGGGAAGCACCTGGAGTGAGAGGGAGGAAACCCAGCCCTGGTGGCCCCTCCTGCTCTCCTGGTGACAGCACGGGGCCGGGCAGCAGAGAGGTGACCACGGGGCAGGGAGCATCCTCCTCCTGTGGGCAGGCAGGTGTGGGCAGGGAGCTTGTTCCCCGGAGATGGGAGGGGTTTTCTTCCTCTCAGCTAAAAGGCTTTTTGTGGCCAAATAGCCTGCAGGGCCTGGCAGGAGCTGTTTCTTGGAAGGAATAGCAGGAAAGCTGTGCAAGCCTTGCTGCTCTCAGGTGACCAGCTTCTGTCTCCTCACCTTTCTCCCTCTGGAACAAAGGTGTTGCTGGTGGGCAGGGGGAGAGAGCCCAGGAAAAGTCACTTTTTATTCCCCTCTTTTTTCCTGCAAGTGCCTGTCTGCAGTTCTGCAAAGGCTGCACCTGGTCGTGCTGCCCTGGGTGAAGGTGAGCGCCGTGCTGGAAGCGTGTCCCACCTTTCCCGGTGCCGGGATGTGGGATGTGCGCAGCAGGGAGGATGCGGCGGTTCCCTGGCTCGTTCTGCTCCGTCGGCCTGATGTGCTGTGACAGTTGTGCTGAATCGCTGACCCCAGGGGCTGCACGGGGCTATTTATGGACAGACAGAGCCGGGGGACACCGGGCAGGAGGCCAGCCTGGCGTGGCCGCAGCCAAGGGCCCGTCATCTTTGGGGATCCTTGGGTGAGTCGCGTGGAAAAGGCGCTGCTTGGTGAAGTTCGTGGGGAAACCTCCGTGGGAATTCTGATTTATCCCTCGCACCCTGGTGGTTGGATCCTGTTTGGTGGCAGACATCCCCACGGAGGACAGCGGGCTGTCCTGTGCTGTTAACATGTTTATTCTGGCCCCACAGCCCAGATGCTGAGAGCAAAGCCCATTTTTAGGCAGTGGCTGGGATCAAGATTTCCTTTTGCAGGGGTGATATCAAACCATTAAAGCAGAGCCCTGAGCAGAGGGCAGCAGCACCTTGAGCTGCTCTCCTGTCAGCCAGGTTTATTTTTATCTCTCACCTCCAGCACAGCGGGCTGGGAGCTCACGGGGGAGGACTGGAGACCTTTAATAATTCATAGCTCCCACATTTTGCTCCCAGCGATCGGAAAAGCGAGTTGCTGGAAGGGCACTGGCACAAACCTGCTCCATGCACACCACAGGGCCCTGCCTGGGTGCTGTGGCCGCTCTCCTGCTGCTCTGCCTGATGGCCTGTCCCTGTCCGAGGTTTTGTGTGGGCTCCAACCTGGACAGGTGACCCCGGGTGGTCCCTTGGGGCGGGGAGGAGTGAGGCTGCAGCAGCCTGTGCATGTCCACCCCAGCTCGCTCGGGCCTGACCCACAGATGTACAAACACGTGCTGGAACCTCAGGCCTGGTGTCAGCCCATCCCTGGCCAAGCAGCTCCTGAAACAGTCTGGGCAGGCTGAGCTCAGGGAATTCCCCAGAGCTCCCAGAAGCAGTGGGGTTGCTGCTGCATCAGGTGTTTTTCTCTAAATATTAGAACTGGGCCACACTTTGCCTTTACAGAGCAAAGTTGATCTTTGAGTGCTGTGCCCAGTGGAAGAACTTTGTCCCCAAAGCCTAACTCTGGAACATCCATGTTTTGCAGCATCTGAGATCCTTCAGGATGGGCCCCATGCGGATGGAGGGGCTGAGTTTCAGCAGCTGCTTTGGCAGAGCCCAGGGAGAGCAGAGCCTGTTACAGAGCCTGGTTTTGTTTGTGTGCTGGTGGCTGTTGCCTTCTGACTCGCTGTCCAGTTGCCTCCAGGGTCCACTCGATGCTGCCACGGCCTCTGAGGCTGGCAGGCCTGTGGCACACACAGCCCAGGAGCTGGGAAAGGCGGCTCCAGGAGAGCTTCTGCTCCCTGTGTGCGCTGGCAGGCTGCAGTGGTGCTGCAGCTGGTGCCTCACACCTTTCCTCCCGGGTCCCAGTGGGAGCAGCTGGCTCACCAGCGGCCCAATGCCGTCCTCTGTCCTCGTGGGGCTGGCAAGAGGCTTCCCGGCTTTCCTGCGAGCCCCTCTGTCCTCTGGACAGGCCTGTCATGCACAGGCTTGTTGTCATCTTGCCCTTTAATTGTTATCCACACCAAAATATCCCCAGGATCTGTTCTCTTGGGGAGCACAGAGAAAAGTTTACGGGCGCATCCCTCAGTCGAGCTGAGTGACAGGTTCCCTCATGCGTGTGGATTGTGCATCGACCACTGTCACATCTCGGGTGTCTGTGTCTGGATCCGTGTGTTTTCCATGTTGTTTTTCTCCCACTGTGAGCTGTGGCTTGCCTTAATTTGGTTGAGTAAACCCACTGTGTTGCTGAACTGTAACGAGACATCACTGACTGAGCTGTATCCTTCAAAATGGCTCGTTCCTGACCCCGGGATTTGCTGCAATGCCTCCCGTGTAGGGCAGGCTCCTGCTGCTGTTGGCCAGCGTGTGCCCAGGTGGTCAGGAAGGCCGTGGTGTGGCCACAAGGGCAGGGCAGTGACTGTCCCCTGTGCTGGGCATTGCTGAGGCCGCACCTTGAATGCTGTGTTCAATTTTGGCCCCTCGCAACAAGAAAGACATTGAGGGTTTGGAGCATGTCCAGGGAAGGGAACAGAGCTGGGGAAAGGTCTGGAGCACAAATCTGATGAGGAGCTGCTGAGGGAGCTGGGAAAGGGGCTCAGCCTGGAGAAAAGGAGGCTCGGGGGGAACCCTGTGGCTCTGCACAACTCCCTGACAGGAGGGGGCTGGGCTCTGCTTCTAGGGTTCGGGGACAGGACAAGAGGAAATGGCCTCAAGTTGTGCCAGGGCGGGTTTAGCTTGGGCAGTAGGAAAAATTTCTTCACAAAAGAAGTCAGGCATTGGACCAGGCTGCCCAGGCAGTGGTATTCCCAGGATTCACTGTCCTGGGAAGTGTTCACAAGACCTGTGGATGTGGCACTTGGGGACGTGGTTTGGTGGTGAGCTTGGCAGTGCTGGGGGAATAGTTGGGCTCAATCCTGGCATTTTTTTCCAGCTTTAACAATTCCATAATTCTATGATTCTGATGCCTACCTGCTTTAAGGACACGTGGCTTTAACTGCTTTCTACCTGTAGGTTGTTAAAAGTGGGGCAAAAGGAGGGGGGGGAACCCCCAGACCTAAGCAACTGCGGGTGTTGAGGAGTGGGGAAACACCCTGTTAAAGTCGGCTCTTGTGAGGGGCAAAGCAAAGGGCTGTGGCAGTGTGGTGGCTTCCCCTGCACTGCCCAGCTCTGCAACATTCCAGCTGCTGTGGCAGTGTGTCCCTGCAGCACTGATGTCCCTTCCCTTTCCTTGGTGCAGTTGCCCTGAAGAATGCTGGTGCCAAAGAAGCCCAGAGGGACGGAGGCTGTGGCACCGGACCGGCTCTGGCTTCAGCAGCAGTGCCAGAGGGAGAGCTGCTCCTACAGGTTAGTGCTCCTCACAAATGCCTTCACGGGGTCTTCCTCTTGTCCCTCTTCCAGCTCCTTTGAGTTTTACCCCAAAACCAGGCTGTTCTGTTGCTGATGGCAGGTGATCTGTGATTTCGTGTGGTGTAGCTCACTGGACAGAGGTTTAAGACCTCCAAAGATCACTGGAACAGAAACTGTTGCTTCTTCCCTGCTTTTCCCATTATTCCTGGAAAAAACTGCCATCTGTAAATAGTCCATATGTGAGGAACGTCTTGCTGGATTTCTGATCATGGAGATTCATCTTTTCAGTTTCTGCACCCTCATGTGGGAGTGTGCCAGAGGTGTAACGTGGGAACCAAACTGAGCAAGGTGTTTGAGTGCAGCTTTCAGCATGGGCACACTGATCCTGACTCGAGGGTATTGTCCAAACACTGGTGAAAACAGGGAAGAAAATGTCCTGGAAGTCTGCCCTGATTGTGAGGAGGTGATGTGTGACACTGGGCACACAGATAGGTGCTGATGTGCTCAACCTTTAAACACAGGGTAGGTGGTGTATCCCAGGAGCTCTGATTTTCCCAAGGGGGCTCCTTTGGTGATGCTGGGGACGAGGCTGGTGATGCTGCAGCTGCCACGGTTTATTCGGAGATGCCAGGAGGTCACCTTCTGTCCCCAGACTGTGCGCAGTGAATGGGCGGAGGTCAGGCTCCGGCAGCACGAGGTCCTGCAAGGACACAGGTCTGCTGTCCCCTGCCTGCCTGGCACCTGGGCACGGGCTGTGCCACTGTCCCCTGCCTGCCTGGCACACGGGCACGGCCTGTGCCACTGTCCCCTGCCTGCCTGGCACACGGGCACGGCCTGTGCCACTGTCCCCTGCCTGCCTGGCACACGGGCACGGCCTGTGCCACTGTCCCCTGCCTGCCTGGCACACGGGCACGGCCTGTGCCACTGTCCCCTGCCTGCCTGGCACACGGGCACGGCCTGTGCCACTGTCCCCTGCCTGCCTGGCACACGGGCACGGCCTGTGCCACTGTCCCCTGCCTGCCTGGCACACGGGCACGGCCTGTGCCACTGTCCCCTGCCTGCCTGGCTGTCCTCCAGCACGGGCTGAGCGTGCTGGGCAGCCCCAGCTCCCGTGCAAACGCTCACTCAGCACAAAGTGTAATTACTGTCCTGCCCGAGAGCTGAGGAGCTCTGTGTCTGGCGAGAGAAGTGCTAAAGCCAGCCTGGTTAATAACCAGAAAAATGGGGGTTTTCCCTCAGGGTGTAACAAAACTGCTCAGCAGGGCTTGCTGGGGGTTGATGTCCTGCTCCTCAGCTCCTCCTATAGTTGGGTACCATCCTTTTAGAGGTACCAAACTGGCTCTTAAGAGCTGGTTCAGCTCTCTCAGGGCTCATCTCATCTCTGTGACCCTGGATGTGGCAGGAGCTCAGAACCTGCCTCCGAGGAAACATTCCTGCATACTTATAAACATACTTCCACCTGGTCTGTCACCTCTGATGGCCAAGCTTCCTTTGTCTCTTGGTCCACTCTGATTCTTCCCCTCTCTTCCTCCTGAAGCTGCTCAAAGGGTTAAAGTGCATTTGGCAGCACTAATTAACCTCTGCAGCAGATTCCCACACACTGAGATCAACCCCAGTAAATAGAGAGAGCGTTTGTGCCTGGAATAAAGGGAAGGAGAGGGGGGAGAAACACTGACCTGGACAATGAAACAGGAGTTGGCAGCAACAGTAGCTGGACTTGGCTGAGACTGCACGCCAGGCCCTAATTAGTGCTGATGTCTGTACATTATGAAGTGGGGGAAGCAGGCCAGGGCAGGCTTCCCTGCCAGGTTAGTGGCACAGGATGATTTGGGCTCTGAAAACCCCTAGTGCTCACACTGCAGGAGTCCTGCCTTCCAGAGGGGTCCTGCTGCCAGGGTGTCCCCATGGGGATCTGTTGCCCTTAGGGAGGGGTGGCCATGTGGTGGTGTCAGTGCAGTGACAGCTCTCTGGCTTCTGGGAAGATAAACCAATGATTTTCATGGGTTTTCAGTGCCTTTGCTCTTGGGCAGCACCACGGGCTTGAAGGTGTGTGCTGGGTGACTTGGGATTTTCAGAGCTGGGAAAGGGAGCCACAGAGCGATGTCTGCCAGCTGGGCCCAGGGAGTGCTGCTGTGGGCCTGCTCTCAGCCCTGGCAGCAGGGTGACAAGGTCTCCAAAGGCCCTGGGGGGTGACAGAGGCCTGCAAGGCTTGGTGCTGTGCCTGCAGCATGCGAGGATGCTTCCCTGGACCCTGCCCAGTGCCTGTGTCAGCAATGTTCTGCTGCCTGCCGGCTCCTGCCTGCTGCCAGAGAGCAGGGATGGAAAGCTAGGGCTCCTGGAAAGCAGCAGCACTCCCAGAGTGCTCGGAAAGCTCCTCTGCCCCTTCTAGTCTTCTCTAGATGTAAAGGACACTGTCAGCTAGCACCGTGGTCCCTCCTCCAGTGTCCTGTCCTGCCAGCTTGGGGCTTTCAGCTCAGGGAGAACACCCAAATTACTTCCCAGATGTAGGAATGAGCCCCTCTTGAGGAAGACAGAGTCTCTGATCAGCTCAGCCCATTCCTGCCAGGGAGCCTGGTGCTCCCTTGATTATTGACCTTGCAATCCTGGAGTTTGAGGGGTGGATGGAAGGGCCAGTGAGCTGTGAAATATGGCAGTGTGTAACATTAAAAATGCAGTGGAAACTTCACATTGATGGCTGCCTTTGCTCTTGTCTGTGGGGAGGGCTTGGGGCTTCAAACCCACATGGGCAAAGCAGCTTTGGGTATTTATTTTGTGAAAGCAGAGCACAGCATTCAGCCCTGAGGGGTGTGGGGTGTGCATGAGCCTGGTAGTGCTCCCGAGGAAGTGATCTCAGAGGTGGTGATCTTAGAGGGATTCTCCAACCCAAATCATTCTGTGATGTATTGGCTGAAAGGAAAATGTGCTCTGGGGTCACCCAGGGATTCTGTGGTTTTCCCCCAAGTGCAGGCACCAGACTCAGCCTGAATTCCCTGCTGCTTTGGGAAAAATTGGCTTTTCAGAAATCAGATGTTTTTTGCTGCAATTCCAAATCCAAACCCTTATGCTTCAGCTTTTGGCTTTTCCATTTCCACTGGTTAAGGCCCTTTCAACACTGGCCACCTTGAGGAGGGAGCGGGCAGCAGAGACAAAACCTTCCTTGGCCTGGCTCCTTGCCCATGGACAGTCCAGGCACACCCTGGTCCTTCTCCAGGCCACTCCTCTGGCACCCAGGATGGCCACACGCAGCTGCCAGGCCCCTCAAGGCTGTTGGAAAGGCTCATTTCCACCAGAATGGGCCAGCTCCTGATGATGTCCACTTTCATCCTGCAAGCAGTTCAGAGGTTTTTGTCTGCTCCCTGCACAGGGTGAGGATACGTGTCCAAAGCCAAGTCTGAGTGAATGTTCCTGGGATGGAAGCACAGTTTTCCATCAGTCTGGATTAGGATGTCCTCGGGCAGCTGTATGGAAGAGCTGCATGACCTCGGAGAGGCCATCTGTGGAGGCTCAGCTGCCTGCTAGCTGGGCCAGCCAGGCTCTGGGTGACCAGTGTCCTGCTGGAAGAGTGGTGTGAGCGTGGCCTGTACCTGCTGATGTCCTCTCTCCCGCAGGCACTCGATGGCTTCGTGCTGGTGGTGACATCGGAAGGGCTGATATTTTACTCCTCACACACCATCCAGGACTATCTGGGATTTCATCAGGTCAGTGGGACTGTGACTTGCTGCAGAGAGTCGATTTTTCCTTGGTGGTGGAGAATAGCCCCACGTTCCCTGCAGGGAGGAGGCTCTGCAGGGATCCCAGGGTCTTGGGGGCTGTTTGGGGCTTTTCCTTGGTTTTGGGAATTCGGACCCCGTATTGCCAGACGTGGTCACTGGTGGGTGATAAGGGACTTGATCAGCCCATAGAGAACTTTCCAGCAGCCACATTGATGGGCCTTCATGGGGTTCATGGCCGTGGTGAGATGTCTGGGGTTCCCTGCCCTGTTTGCATTGGGCACTCACTCAAATCCTAGTAAATCCCACAAGGCTCCAGCACTTTGGGCACCCAGGTAACCTGGAAGGCACTAAATCAGATTTACAGGGAACTTGCCTGCAGTCCTTCAGCTGCTGTGGTTTGGTGTCACCCACACATAGCTGGCTGTCCCCAGCACCTGGGGTAGGTGAGAACTGTGCACCTGGGCACAGGGAGCAAGTCCCAGGGCCTTGTTCGTTGGGAATAGTGTAGGGATGGGGTGGCCTTGCTGCTGTTTTGTTCCCAAATCTGTGCTTTCATCTCATCTCTTAAGTCAGCACTAGGATTTTGAGTTATGAGGATGTCACAGGGAAGCTGTATTGGCTCTTTGGGGCTGGGGGGAGCAGGGCAGGCCCAACATGGGCAAGGGGTCCTCAGAGCCAGATGTGCTGTCTGTTCCCACCAGCATCGCTTCTGGGGGAAAATTTCCAACCTCTCTTAGGCAGGGACCTATTTGAGCACCAGGGAAACGGGGTAAGATAAAACCAGCTGGGGCTGTGACAGGCTGTTTTCAGGGGCCACTGGGGACAGGCTGCAGCTCAGGGGTGGTGCTTCCCCTCCAGACAGATGTCCTGCACCAGAGTGTCTTCGAGCTGATCCACACCGAGGACCAGCCGGAATTCAGGCGCAACCTCCACTGGGCCCTCGACCCACCACACACTCCCGAGGGTGAGCCTCCTCCTGAAGGTAAAGGCAGGCTGGCATCCTGGGTGGCACGAGGTGTGCAGCTCCCCAGGGATGCTGGCAGCCCAGCTCCCTGTCACCACGTGGCTCAAGCCGTGGCTTCATCCAAATGCTGTGGCTTTTCCCCAATTTCTGTGGCTGTGCCCTGCAAACTGCTGCAGTGCCCAGTGCTGGGCACCTCCAACCCTCCCTGGGGTGAATCCTTGCTTGATCCTCTCTCAGTCCCTCTCTTCCACAGCGGAGAAGAGTTTTGGCTCTTCTGCTGTCACCTGCAAGCCGGATCAGCTGCCCCCAGAAAACTCCTCCTTCCTGGAGAGGAGCTTTGTGTGCCGCTTCCGCTGCCTCCTGGATAATTCCTCTGGCTTCCTGGTGAGTGCAGACCCTCCGCAGCAGGAGAGGGGCAGGCTCACCACAGGGGTTCATGCCACCTCTGGAACAACCCCCTGGAAAGACCCAGTGCTCCTTTCTGTCCCTGGTGCAGCACCTGCCTGTCTCAGCAAGGAGACTTTCCCTGGTTTTCATAGGTTCGGCCTGTACCTACAGCCTCTTCCTGTGGGTTTTGTTCCTATCCTCTCCTCTCAGAAATGCTGAATCTGGGACAAAAGTGCTTTCCCCCCACGTGTTTTGCTTGGTTTTTCTGTTAAAAGTGTGTCTTAAGACCAAGTAGGTGGTGTTCATCCCTCCTCCTCTCTGCACTGGAGAGCACAGGGTGCCCAGAGAAGCCGTGGCTGCCCCTGGATCCCTGGAAGTGTCCAAGGCCAGGCTGGATGAGGCTCGGAGAAACCTGGGGGTAGTGGAAGGTGTCCTTGCCCATGGCAGGGGGATTGGAATGAGATGATCCTTAAGGTCCATTCCAATTCCAAACCATGTTGTGACTTGATGATTCTATTTACACCAACTCTGCAGACAGACATCTTGCTGTCCTCCTTCTCTTCTCTTTCCCTCCACTTTTCTGCATGATACTGAGCTTTTCTTCTCTTCCCAGGCTTTAAACCTTCAGGGCAGGCTGAAATTCCTCCATGGGCAGAACAAAAGGTCTGCAGATGGCTCTGCCCTGCCCCCCCAGCTCGCTCTGTTCGCCATCTCCACGCCCCTGCAGCCCCCATCCATCCTGCAGATCCGAACCAAGAACCTGATCTTCAGGACGAAGCACAAGCTGGACTTCACCCCCTTGGCGTGTGATGCCAGGTAGGCGGCAGAGCTTCCCGTGCTCCATTCCAGCCATCCCTCCCCAGCCCTGCCTCTGAGCTGGGCGTGCTCTGTGTCTCTCACAGGGGGAAGATCGTCCTGGGCTACACGGAGGCGGAGCTGCGGATGTGTGGCACGGGGTACCAGTTTGTCCATGCTGCTGACACGCTGTACTGTGCTGAGAACCACGTCAGGAGTGAGTCCCCTCGCTGGTCACTTGTGCTGCTGCATGGGCTGGGACTGGGGCAGCTCTGTTGGCCGCTGTGTCCAGCCCAGTGGTTCTTTCCCCACAGGACGCTTTGCTGTGCTGCTCCTGTCACTGCAGGGAGCTCGGGGTGGAGTGCAGTGAGGGGTGTTCAGCTGGGTGGTGTCCCCTGTGTGTGCCAGCCATGCTCCCGCTGTTCCCAGCTGGAGAGGGGCACTGTGCCACAGTACAGCCCTCGTGCTTCCTCCCGGCAGTGATGAAGACGGGGGAGAGCGGGCTGACGGTGTTCCGGCTGCTGACCAAGGAGAAGCGCTGGAAGTGGGTGCAGGCCAACGCGCGGCTGGTCTACAGGAACGGCACACCCGAGTACATCGTGGTCACGCAGAGACCCCTCGTGTACGTGCCAGGCTGGGACGGGGGCAGCCTGGCTTTTTCTGTGGCTCTGGGATGTCCTGAGCAGGGCAGGGTGTTGGGTTTGTCGTTGCTGCTTGTGCCTTTGGAAGGAGCAGCCGTGGGATAGTGCGCTCGGTGCTGTTCAGCCACATCCCCGCCTGCAAGGCCACCCCACAAGTACGGGGTGGTGCTTGGTGATGCTGCAGATGTTTGGGGAGTGTGTGAATGGATGCTGGCTGTAGCAAAGAGTCTGTGGCTTGCAGGGATCACAGCTGCCCACTGCAGAAGCACTTTGTGGGGTGGGTTTGTGCACTGTCAGCCACAGTATCCTCTTCCTGCCCTGCAGAGACGAAGAAGGAGGAGAGCACCTTCGGAAACGGTCCATGCATCTTCCCTTTACCTTCGCTACAGGAGAGGCGCTCCTGTACCAAAGCACTCACCCTCTCCCAGGCTTCCCTGATCCTTTCCAGAGCAAAGGGAAGCCCAGCAAGTGCAAGAAGCCCTCCTGCAGCCGCGGAGGGCGCTCCCAGAAGAACGGCACCGACCCCAGGTCTCTGCTGGGTGCTGTGACGCGACAGGACGAGGCGGTGTACGCCTCCCACCCAGCTCCCACTCCCACCCCTTCCTTCAGCAGCCCTTCCCACTTCAGGGATGTGTCCTTGCCAGGTGCAGGAGTGGATGCCTGGAGTATGGGCACTGCTCCAGTTTCCTCAGGGGGGAACAGAGAAAAAAATCTTCTCAAAGAGAAGCTGCTGGATTTGCAGCAGGAGGACCCTCTCTTGGCCACCCTGGACTTGCTCTCAATTAAGAGTGACGAGAGCTGCTCCAACAACGAGCTCTTCAGTGCTCTGGAGGGCCTGGGCTTGAACGCTGAGGACCTGGAGCTCCTGCTGCTGGATGAGAAAATGGTGATGGTCAATATGGACCCAGACCAGTCCCCGTCCCTGAATGACAGCCTGGTCAGCAACCAGGTTCTCTCCTACCTCCCCAGCCCTCCGGTGAAGGAGCATGAGGGAGGGCAGCAGGTCTGTCCCCTGCCAGGCACATCCCCAAGCCCACAGGGAGGCCCTGGCCCCTGCCACACGGAGAACAAGGACCTGAGGTACCACCTGGCACAGCGAGCAGGGCAGCCCAGCACTGCCCTGGGCCTGCCCCCCGTGCTGCTGTGGGAACAGCCCTTCGGTGCTGTGCCAGGGCTGCTCCCGGAGCTGGCTGAGCAGGAAGAGCCGGCCGGTGGCTCCCAGTGGACACCAGCTGGGGAGGAGACTCTGCTCCGCTTCCTCCAGCCATTGCAGGGCACCCCATGGGACAAGGCCCCCAGCTCAGCCCCGGGAGCCCCCTGCCCGCAGGAGCCCCCCAGGGCCCAGCAGCTGCAGGGTGACTTCCCAGCCGTGCAGCCCCTCCAGGAGGATGCCCACCGGTCCTTCTCCCTGCCCAGCCAGTGCCAGGACCGCGTGGCACTGCCCAGCCGGCCGGAACACCGTCGCTTGCTGATGAATGGGGTGTGTGGCCGCAGCCCCAGCTCCCCTCCATGCCCCAGCCCTTGGCAGGGCTATGTCTCCCCGCTCCTGGGGTCTCCAGCTCAGCCTGGCTTTTACGGCCTCAGCCAAGCCTTGATGTCCCAGCAGCAGGGCTGTTTGGGGCCTGGGCCCGGCGTGCCCCCACAGCGCTTTACCCTGAACGGACTGTGCAGCATGGGAGCTGTAGGCACGGGGGACTCCCAGGAAGAGATGGCTCCATACCCCAGGTTTTTTCCCCCTTCCTACCAGCTTATTCCCGAAAAGCAGCTGAGCCCTGTTCCCTCCGTGCCCCAGCACCCTTTCCCCAGCTCAGCTGCAGGGTGCTTCGGGAGCACCGGCAGCCCTCTGGAGACTCTGAATTCCCGTGGGACACACGCCTCTGCACTGAGCCAGGAGGGCAGGCACAGGGTAAGGGCCTTGCTCTGCTCTGGGGTTCAGCATTTCCTGTGCTGGGAATGTGCCCAGTCAGTGCTAACAGCCCCCTGCAAAATGCCTCACCTCTGTTCTCTCTCTCCTAGCCCCTCAGCGGCTGTGGTTTGCCCAGCTCTCCCATGGCACTGCCCCAAGACCTCCCGCTGCTGGGGGGAAGCCTGGCACTGCCCTGCCAGCCTCAACCCCGGGCAGAAGCGCTGCCAGATCCCCCTCACACCTCCAGGGAGGACTTCTGTCTCTAGGAGAGACAGGGATGGACAAAGCAGGACTGTTCCCTGGGGAAGGAGCCACCTTCAAGCTGCGGATAACAAACCTTCCCCACTGCTGCGCGCATCCTGCCGGTGCTATTGATGTTGGTTGCTTTGGCTCAGCTGGGGGTTTTTGCCCTTTTCCCAGCTTCCCACCATCCTGCTGCATGTGCTGCTCCCATGGAGGTGTCCCTGGCCTGGGGAGGGACAGCAGCAGGGCTGGAGGACAGGTTTCCCAGGGCGCTGGAGCGAGCTGAGCTGTGGTTGCAGGTCAGCCCACGAGTGCAGCCAAAGCGTCACCAAAGCTTTGCATTTACGTGCATGATCCAGCATGGATACGAGACTGATGTGCCCAAAAAAAAGAGACACAAAAGGTTTTCACCTCTGGTATTAAATTTCCTGCCATCCCAGCCAGGCACCTGTGGCTATTGTACAGATATTGTCTGTTTTATGAGGAAAATGAGCCCTGTGTGGTGTTCTTGTGTTGCTCTGGTCCTTCCCCACCCCAGCTTTCCCTGTGTCCCAGGTGTTCCTGTTGTTTGGGATCCAGGTTAGAGCTCCCCTAGCAAACACCCTGGGCTTTGCTGTCCTGTACGAGATGTGCCCAGGTTGGCTGCTAAGCTGGTTTTCTCTGGGTGCTGGCCTCTCAGGTACCTCCAGAGTTCAAGTCTCAAAGTTTTCAGTTGAAAACCAGAAATTTCAGTAAGATAAAGAAAATAAGTATAATTCTACTTAATTGTAAGTACTGAGAGAGTGATATTTTCCCACAGAAAAAACCCCTACAGCCTGTATGTGTGTATATAATATGAGTTGACAGATTTATTTTTATGCCACTCCAGTGGAGGAAAAAACAACCTCTTACCATCCCAAAGCAGCATCCTGTGGAATGGGATGCAGAGGTTGTTTAAAAGATCAGAAACACAGTGACCCTTTAAGAACCCTGACAAAGCTCATCCCTCTTCCTGCTTGCTCAGCTTTGGATTCATGTGAATTCCTATTGGTTTTGCTTCAATAAATGTTTTTGGAGCCCCTCCCTGCTGGCCCCCTGGCTTGGTTGTGTCTCATCCCAATCCTGGAGCATGTCAGGGTTTGCTGACTGCAGCACTGCAGCCCAGGCCCTGCACTGGTGACCTGGGTTGGAAGGGATCCTGAGGAGCACTTGGAGCCTTTGGGATGCACACAGTCCATCTGCCAGCTCCTGCCATGGATGTTGGAAAGGAACTGGGAAATGGGAGAGAGAAGGGTGAGTGTGTAAAAAAATGTGTACAATATTTATATACAATAATAATATATGTATATAAAGTTGCCTGTAGATAATATTGAAATATAACGTATATATGTTTATAAAGTGTTTATATATAGTTTCTACTGTGTAATAGAAAGCATCTTTTAAGACAAAGTAGCTGATTCTTTTCCCCTGCACTGTTTTTTTTCAGCCTGGAAATTGGAAAAAAAACAGGTTTGTTTTTTCTGAATGCTGAATTTTCCAGCATTCCCACCCCTACCCGGCACCTGCTTTTCCTTAGCAAAACAAGGCAGCTTTGTACCATTTCTGAATTTTTGATGGAGATCTGCTGGGAGCATTTGATCTTCAACAGTTTCTGTGCCCTGCTCTGCTTTTTCCTCCCTGTTCCTTCAAGGAGCCGGCTCTGAGCAGCAGCACCCACGCCGAGGGGGACGGAGGGACAGCACCAGAGCGTGCCTGGGGCTGCAGGTCGGTGACTTCCGATTGAGTCCCAGACACTGAGCACAGCCTGACCACTGCCAGACTTCCTCCTCGAGCCAGCTCCTGGATGTGTGGGCAGCCTTTCCATGACCAGCTGCCCTGATGGGTTTCTCCTCTTCTGTGCCACACATCTCCACAGCAGCACGAGGTTCCCTGCAGCCCAGGTGACCTCGGGAGGACCGCAGCCCTCCTGGCTGTGCCAGCAGGGCGCTGTGTTTAGTGAGCACAGCAGGGATTTGTGAGGGCTGTGGAGCACAAGCTGTGGTTGCTGCCGAGGGAGGTGCCCTCTGCTCCCAAAGTAGGCTGGCACATCCATAATTCATGCCCATCCTCACGCCAGCTGCTGCCCGTCCTCCCCTGGGCCTCGTGGTGTTGATTTTTGACACTGGGCTGGCCCACGGAGCTTGGCTGGTGGAGAACTTCCTGCTGCAGCAAGGGAGAAGCCTCTGTCCATCATCCCAGCATCTGCAGCCTGCCCTGAGCCGTGGTGGTCTAAAAGGAGAGTTGGGCAGCTGTGCTGTTGTGCTCTGCTTTGCACATCTGGAGGGAGCACGGTCCCACGGGGCACATTGATCCCCAGGAGCTGGATAAGGCCAAGGAAGGTGTGAGGAAAGAGTTTGGAGAGATTTTGAATCCTAGAATATCCTGAGTTGGAAGGAGCACTGAACTCCTGGCCCTGCACAGGACAGCTCCAAGAATCCCACAGTGTGCTTGGGTTTGGGGATGTTTGTGCAGCTCTAAGCTCAGGAAAGGGCAGGGAGAGCTGTGCTGCTCCTTGCAGCAGGGTGAGAGGCACGTATGGAGGGGCAGGAGGAGGAGAGCAGAGGGCATTTATTTGTTTGCCTCTTTTTCCTTTCCCTTCCTGCCCGCTGTTTTCCCAAATGGCAGCCGGGACAAGGCCCTGTGAGACACAGCCTGCAGCAGAAGGGGGTTCCTGTCTCCAGCCAGCTGGGAGAGGTGACATCTGATAGTGGCTGCATCCGTGAGGCTGAAGGCACCAGCCCCCAGCTGGCACCATGGAGGCCAGGATGTCTCCCAGGGCCCCAGGGCAGCAGAGAGCAAGGTAAATATTTCTCCAGAAGATCAGCCTGGTGTTTGCCCACACCACCTACGTGCACCATCCATTATAGATGGGGGCAGGAGCCGTGGGCAGTAGAGCAGAACACACTGTGATGGCTCCTGCATTAAATGGAGATGAAGGAGCACGTGGGGAGGTGGTGTTTGTTCACACCCAGCCCCTGTCCTCTGTGCTGGTGCTGCTCCGTGCCAGAGCCCTGCTGAGCTCCTGCTGTGGGCCAGAGGAGAGCCATGGACTGGTGCTGCAGCCTGCCTGGGGATACCTGGGACAGCAGGTGGGGAGTTATCCAGTGTGTTCCTGGAGAGCAGCTGAGACACCTTTTACCTCAGCTTCAATTATTAAAAAAACAATTTAGACAAATTAAAAAGTCTCTTAATACAGGGGCACTTCAAAACGTCAGTATTGGAACTCCCACTGCTGAGCTGAGTGGCCAGCCACCTACACAGCCTTCTGTGCCCATGGCTTTCAAGTACAAAGGAATTTAGATAGCAGTCATCTGCCCGAAAAAAATATATTTGTGTATCTTCTTGATAGGTCCAAAGGCTTTCCAAGCCTGGCTGGAAAGATCTAAAGAATGATGGAGCACGTCAGCCATCATCCTGGAAGGAAGGACCTGCTCATGGCTAAGAGGTACTTTGGAATAATGAGATTGTTGTTATTATCATCATCCTCATCATTATTATTTTACCTGGACCTGGGAAAGTGTGATGTGGATGGGCTGAAACTTTCTGTATTATTTGATAAATGTGTGTGGCACAAAAAATAATCTCGAATCTGATGGAAAATCTCAGAATCACAGAATGGTTTAGGTTGGAACCTTAATGCTCATCCTGCTCCCCCCCTCCCTGCCATGGGCAGGGACACCTTCCACTGTCCCAGGCTGCTCCAAGCCCTGTCCATCCTGGCCTTGGACACTGCCAAGGATCCAGGGGCAGCCACAGCTTCTCTGGGCACCCTGTGCCAGGGCCTCCCCACCCTGCCAGGGGAGATTCCTTCCCAGTATCTCTGGTGCTGGGGTCACCTGTGCCTTGTCACTGGAATGCTGTTTGCTGGCTCCAGCCACGTATCCCTGTCCCTGCCTCTTCTCCTGACACAAGGGCTGTTGCTCTGCAGCTGTGAGGACTCCTGCCCTTGCTCACAGATGTACCATTGTTATTACACTGCTGACAGCTCCCAGATGTCTTTCCACTGAGCAGAGGAGTGTTCCAGGGCTGTTTGGTGTCATGGTGTCCTATCTCTGCCTTGAATTTCGCCATCCTCCGCAGTCCTTAATTCCCCTTTTCCTGGCCAGCTGTGGCTGCTAAGCCCTCAAGTGGTTGCTAAACCCTCAAATGCATCTAGGAGGATTTCCAAGCTGAGCAGGTGGACCAAGTGTCACACCTGCCTTGCACAGTGCTCTGTACTGGTGCTGGGTTCCAGCCCCAGCTGTTGCAGCCATCGCTGGTGGGTTTGGCTCTCCAGGGGAGGAAATGTATTTTTCAAGCTTGCCCAAGAACAGTCTGCACCTCTGAGCTTGCTGCCTCTTCTCAGGATGTTTCATGCCAGAAACCCCCTTGGCTTGAGTTTGAAATATCTTCAGTGTTAGAAATCCCAGCCCAGGCTGCTGGTGGCCTGGCCACACAAGGGGAAGGGAGAAGAAAACCCATTTGCAGCTTGGCCCTCTGCACAGTCACTAGCTGGGATTACTCTGCAGAGAGCAGAGCCTGGCAGTGAAGGATCAGACAAACAAGCAGTGTGAGTTCTGCACACAGAGTGGAGGAACCCAAAGGTGTGGATTGAGCTGCAGAGGTGGACAGAAGGAACACCAGAGCTGTGAGGCCAGTGCTGTGCCAAGCAGCCTGGCAAGATCCTGGCTGTTGCTCAGATCCTGTTGCCTTCTTGTGGCATGAGGGGGAAGTTATTTGAGCTAACCTGTGGAGCAGAACAGACACATTGGGCTGGACTCTGCTGAGGTGCTCTCCGGATTGCAGCGATCCCGTGTGACTCAGTTAATCCCAAAGAGCGATCAGCTTCATTTTCCCAGGGTGCCTTTGCCTTGGGACAGGAGCCTCTGCTTCTCCTGTCCTGCCCCTGCAGGAGCAGCAGGGTTTATGGGTTTGACCGTGGGGTTTACAGATGTGAGCCTGCCCTGAATACCTGCCTGCAGCCTACTTTGGAGTTGTTTTCCCAAGGTGTCTGTGTGCCTGTCAGCAGCTGGCTCAGGGATCCTTCCCAGCGCAGGCAGGAAAGGAGCGCTCCTGGGAGCACGGTGGGGTACGGGTGGTGCAGAGGGACTGGGCAGCCCGGCATGGATGGGGGCCCTCGGGGGCTGCCTGCAGGGCACCCCCTGTGAGGCAGGGCAAGCTCAGCCTTCTCTTTCCCCTCTGCAGGACTGAAGGCCCTTCAGCGAAGGAGGCTTTGAAGAAACATGGAAGGGAGGCCGGGCGAGGCTGTGGCAAGCTGGGAGAGGGACAGGCCGAGCATTATCCGTGCTGGCTGCGCTCCTGTGGAGGTAATCTCATAGTTATTTTAGTCTCCAGCTGGGATGCAGCTCTGATCCCAGCTTTTGCAATATCCTGCCAAGCTCAGGCTCCAAATCTGCCCTTGCTGGCTCTGAGCAAGGCGGGACCGCGTGGTGAGAACCTGCCAGCATCAATCGAGGGGAAAGACCTTTACACTGCTCCCTTTTTGTGCCTTGCTGCCCATTTCAGGGCTCCTGGGAAGGGGCCCTGGGCCTTGGCCTTGGTTGTTTGGTTTGGGGTTTTTTCCCCCCTCCATAAAACGCAGATTTAAAGACAAAACTGGAGCATTTGGATCCACGCCTCCCTTTGCTGAGCAGTTCCTTGCTCCCTAAAACCGTCCCACACAAACATGGGAGCTCTCTCTCCTGGGAGATGCTTGGTTTGGGTCTGTGTCCTGGAAACACATGAGAAGGCTGCAGAGAAGTTCAAACTGGAGCTCCTCCCTGTTCATCAGCAGGGCTGGCTGCTCCTCCAGCAGTATTTCTGTGCCATCCTTGGGTCTGGAATAAGTTGCAAGGATCACATCTCCTGGATACACTGGCTGCTTGCTCTGGGTGGCTTCAGCCTCCCTGATAACCTCAGCGATGCTCCTCGAGCAGCAAGGCTGGGTTGAATTAGCTGCTGCTGGTCCTCAGATCCCACATGGATTTGCATCCTTGCCCAGTTTCAACACGACAGTGCTTTGGGTTTGGTGGGTTCTCGGAGCTGGAGCAACAGACACTCTCTGGAGGTTGGTTTGCTTCTTTGTTTTCAGGATGTAAAAGGAAAACCCAGCTGGTTTGTGGGAAAAGGGAGGATGGGAAGGCCTCGGTTTAAAGCAAGCTTTGCTTTCCTAGCCAGGTTGTTTAAGGAAGTCTCCACATCCCTGGAAATAGATTAAGTGTGGCTCCAGGGGCCATTGTGGAGAGGCAGCACTGTAAAAATGCAGATTTCAGGGAGAGCCTTATGCACTGTGACAATTTAAAGTACCCCCGAAGGGCGTTCGCTCAGGCAGAAACACACTTTATTTGGAGCACATCATGGATGAGACAGGAGAACAATTTATTTGCTGGAGATGGGCAGAGGATCAATTAAGCAGAGCAGAGGGCACAGAGCAAGTCAGTTTGCAAAAGGGCAAAGCACACAGGAGGTGGCTACATCCTGTCTGGCTTCCAGGGTGTTCTCTGCGCTGGGATGGAGCTGGGGAGCCAGGCCCCAGGACCCCGAGTGCCGGTGGCATCCCTGGAGGAGGAGACTTGCCTGCCCTGAGGAAGAGGCTCAGTGTGGTGCGTCGTGGGCACTCTTCCAGAGGCAGTGGGTATCCCCTTGGCTCTGCTCTTCCTCCTGGTTATCCTCATCACTGGGGCTGGGGGCGTTTCCCAGTGTGTTTGGGCAGTGCTGGGGCTCAGCTGTTCTGTTCCAGGTCTCCAGGTGCTAACAGCTCACTTGGCTGCATGGAAATACTGGGAAACCAAACCCAGAGCATTTCTGGAGACAGAAAAAGGAATGGTGCCAAGTCCATTTGTGGTCTGGGGGTCGAAGGGGAGGGCTGACTGCTTTGGAATTGAGTTTATCTTTTTTTTGAAGGGAAGGGACTTTGCTTACGTAGAAGGCAAAGTGCTCAGAACTACAAAATCTATCTGGATGCCAAAGCCAAATTTTTGTAATGGGAAAAGGAAATAAAGAATGAAGGAGTTTTTTGGGATTTTTCCCAGAGCCTCTCTGAAAGTGGCTGGGGGAAAAAAGCAAGATGGAAGTCTTAAAACTCCTTGGGTGTGCATGTTTTTGTGCTCCATGGGATGTGCATGAGTTAGCATCACAACTGTGAGGACCACATATGTCCTTCTGAACCTGAGATTTCATGACCTCAAAGCATGTCCTTAATGGCCAAAAGCATCCTTCTGAATTTTGAGAAACCATGAATCCAGCTGGGTGCTCATACCTTAATTGGAATATGAGAAGAGAAGATCATTTCACTGTCTAGTGGGTGGTGGGCAACCCAAAATGGCCACAGGGCTCTTTGTGGGCACAGTTTGGTGGTGGGCTTGGCAGTGCTGGGGGAGCAGTTGTGCTCAAGGATCTTAGAGGGCTTTTCCAGCCTTCGTGATTCCCTGATTCTGTGGTTCTACTGCCATCCTGTGTCACTTGGTGCAGCCCCTGTAACAAGCACAGCCATTCTGCTGCTCCTCATCTTTAAGGACCTGTCCAGAGGGAACTGAGGGTTTCGTTCAACACAGAGGGCCCTCAGTTTCCCCCCTGTGGCACCAGCTCCTAGCAAGAAACTGCTCATAGTTCTGGGCAAGACGGTGGGATTTTGGTAAAAGGACAGCTCTTCCCACTCCCTGGGAGCGCAGGTCCCCGTGTAGATCCTTCCATCGATGGAAACATAACCATTGTACTGTGCTGTGTTCTACATTTGCTGAGATCTCAGTCCCTGAAACTCCTGCTGTCTCCCACAGTGGCTGAGCCTGCCCCGCCTCAGTGACCGTCCCACGAGCTTCCCTTCCCCTCCATCCCGGTCCCTGTGTGGTTGGAAGCAGCGACCCGCAGGCTCCAGCTGGAATCCCAGAGCAGCTTGGGGCAGCCTTCCCTCTGGGAGCCACCCGGCTATCGCTTCCCGAGCCCCGCACTAACGAGCTGTGACACGGGCAGGTCTCCCTGCCTGCACTAGACCTTGGGCAAGCCGCTGCCAGGGGCAATTCCAGGCGCTGGGGTTTGTGGATAACCTTGTCAGCAGGCCGGTTGTTCTGCTTGTTTGGGTTTTGTCGCTGTCCTGACACTGGGTGACATTGACAGCAGCGACACCAGACATTTCCCTGCGAGGTGGCTGGGGGAGATGGATGTGCCTCGCCACCCTCGCAGCCAAGAATCTCTTCCTAATACCTGATCCAAACCTGCCCTCTGTCACTCTGGAGAGCTGCTTGGATTTCATGGGATTTTGGTGCTTTTGAACCACAGCCTGGGGGAAAGCGTTTCTGGGGGTGGCAGGTGCATTCTGTCTCTGTCTTTGCATTATCTCAGATGATCTCTAAGATCTGTTCCAACCCTAACCATTCCACGATTCTGAGGTCCCTTTGGCAGGGAAAATTCTGATTTGCAGCCAACACTTTGCTCTCTGTGTTTGGAAGATGTGTATATTATACACAGGACTGGCAGGGCTAGCCAACATTTTCCTTTAAAAAACAAAAGCAGAGAGGAAACTGGGTTTCAAATGCAATGAATGTTTCCAGGAAAAATGCTGGCATTTTCGTCGAAATAGCCATTTAAAATGTGCTTTGTATTGCAAAAGGAAGCTGGTTTGGGTTTCTGTGAAGAATTAGGTATTTATTTATGATGTCTTCAAGAGCCTATGTCCTAAACATGGTATTTTCGCAAGCTGCAGTTGAAGCCCTTTATGGGTTTTTAATCCTTTGTTTCTGCAGAAGTGGTTTTTTCCTCCCACTTCACGTAAGGTCCCAAAGCCCTTCCTGTGATTCCCTTGTGCTGTTTCCTAGAGTTCATGTTGTGCTAGATGTGTTTCCAATCCCCAGGAAGGCATCATTCCCCCCTAGCAGGGGCAGAACTGAGTCCCAGGGGTTTGTAGCAAGGACTGGCAGAGCTCTCTGGCTTTCTGGAGCCGGGGTGTCAGCAGCCTGGTCCCTGCAGGAAGGTCACCCTCCTGTTTCCCAGTGGAGGCAGGAGGCATGGGGTGCCCGTGCTGCACCCACATCATCTCTCATACTCCATGAAATTTGTGCAGGGGCCTAAGAGAGGGGCATGAGAGTTTGAAGCTAATTGATTGGTTTTTCCCCATGAGCTTTTTGCCCTGAGGCAAAGTTCCCTCAGCCCTAAGACCTGCCCTTTCCCTGGGAATGCAGTCAGACCTCCAGGGTTAAATGCCACACATGTGGCTTGGCCTGAAAATCTCACCAAAGGCATTGCCTTCACTGTGGGGGGGTTGCTAATTGATTTGATAGCACCTACTCCTCTGGGGTTATCTGTTTGGAAACAGCCAAATGCTCCCTGATGTTGCTCTGGAACAGCCTCTACAAAGGCTCTTCCGATGCTTCCCAGAGCAACACCAGAGGAAAAACAGAGAGGGTAAAGGAAAGCTCCAAGCTGCACAAAGCCCTTCTCCCTTCTCTTGAAGGCAGACTGTAAAGACTAGGTGGCCTTTCCCAGGCTTCTGTGTCTTCCTTACATCTGTGGCTGAGGAGAACCTTAAAAAGTGAATACAAGAGAAGACAGCACATGGCCCTCTTGGAAAGAAGGGAATGACGCGAACCATCCATGGCATCTCCCTCTGACTTGATGTGACAGCAGAGCACTCTAAGCACTGTCTCAGGAAACCGAGTATAGGCAAAATATCTGCTTCCATCTCCCCCAGCCCGTCCCCTCCAGCTACAGCTGAGATATGCCTGCAATTCACCGACTGTGTCATGTCTGGCAGAACGGTCTGTTCTCAAAAGTGTCTTAGACAGCTGGAAATGAACTTCAGTAATTGCTCAAAAAGTGAGTGAAAACTCAGCTCTTCTGCCTGCTCATTTCAGGCTGGCAAGGCATGAGAAAGCCATTGTGGCCAACTCTGCTGCAGCCTTTTGCCAAGCCATGTGCAGTTGTGCCCACAGTATCCCCCCGTTTGGCATCCCAGGTGGTGTGGATGCCTTGTTGAGCAGGTGCCGCCATTCAGGGTCCTGCTGTTCCTGTGCACACTCTGATGCTGTTTCTGTGGCGTCCAGAGCCGCTTGGGCAGCAGGGACTCGGCAGCCCTGCTCGAGCAGACATGGCCACCCTCCCCATGGTGGCAGCAGCTCTGTGGGCACAGAGCTCTGTGTCAGGGGGGCCTCGGTCACAGCACCGTGGCCTGGGCAGCCGCGGGGGCCCGGGCTGGCCGCCAGCCGTGCCTCTGCCCACTGCCCCTCACAGGCAGCACCCAGAGGAAAGCCCCTGTAGGGCCCCCTCGCCCTCCCTGTCCCCAGCGAGCCCAGCCGGGGCACCTCAGTGTGGTCTCCAGCCTCCTGCTGAGGCCCGGCCTCGAGGGCTTCTGCTGCAGGCCTGGGAGATGCCTTGGGGAAGCTCCAGAGCAGCCGCGTGGCAGGAACGAGGCCACTGCCTGGGGGCTGCTTACGGCCTCTGACACCCAATTCCCCAGGCCTTCCCACCGCCCCGGCCCCTCAGGCTCTCCCCCAGCCCGGCCGAGCTGCCCGGCAGCGGCGCAGCCCCGACGGAGCTCCAGAGGGGCCGCACCAAGAGGCGCCTGGGAGCCCTCAGCGATCCGGCCAGCAACGCACGGGCAGGAGGACGCAGGTGGCGCTTCCTGCCCGCGACAGGGCCCGTGGCCATCTCCAGGCACCAGTCTGGCAGCGATCCCCGCAGCTCCGGCCCCTGCCCACCCGCTCTGCCGGCACCGTTAAGGCTTCGGCAGAACCACCAAAGGCCGAGGGGCTTCTGCCCATTTTCCCTTCCCCGCTGCTCGCCCGGCCACCTTGCTGAGCACAAGCACCCTTTTCCCCCTCTTCCCCTCTGCCCTGCGGACACCGGGCACCAAAGGAAAGATCCTGGCGGTCTGTGTATTTTAATACAATCTATATTTCTAACCTAACAAAAAATGAAAACGAGAAAATAAAACTCTTAAAGAAAAGAAAAATCCCTCCTGGCTCAGGTGGCCCCAGCAGACAGAGGCTTGGAGATGATCAGTCGGCAGAGCTCCAGAAGCACAGGCAGCCAAGGTCCGAGAGACGTGGCCGTGTCTCCCAAGCCTGGCGCAGCCTACTGTGAAGCCTCTGGAACATGGAGGACTGAGGGCTCTCCAGTATTCCCAGGGCATACAACGTTTGAAGTGCCAGGCTTTGGATGGCAGGGCTGACGTCCTTCCTCAAGTGTTCAAGCGCTGGGACAGAGAGGAACAGAGCCACGGTCAGAT
>VZTH01017007.1:0-30741 GCA_013397815.1 Aleadryas rufinucha | reverse complement strand
GCGGGGCCGGGGCTCCGGCGGCACCCGGCTCGGGGCCACAGGAGCCTGGAGAAGAGCCCGCGCGGCCCAGGGAAGGCAGCAGCGTGTGGGGCGCGGGCTGGCGCCCCTGGGTGCAGCACTGGGCAGGGCCCGCAGCTGCCGGCCCCACGCACTGGGCACCGGGGGCAGGGGGCTTCTCCAGGCTGCGGCTGGGGCTTCCAGGCCGTCCTTACCAGGCGCTCACTGAATTTCCATGGCTGCTCCTTCTTCACCACCTGCTTCAGATGCCTCCTCTTTAGGAACCTTACTGCACAAAGCAGTGTTTCCCGAGAGGCCTGGAGAGCAGCAGAGACCCGAAGGTGCACCACAGCCCAGGGCACAGGACCCACGTCCCTGTGCCAAGGCCAGGAGGAGGCTGCGGCCCACGAGTCCTCACCTCTGCCACATGCCAGTTCTCGTCATGGCAGCAGAAGAAGAGTGGGAGGAGGCTCTGGCGCACATGCATCTTCAGGGGCTTTTTTCCCCTGTCCATTACCAGCTCCATCACGTCTCGGAAGAGGCGAATGGAGAGCAGCTGCACATGGCTGTTGTCCTGTTGGAAGAGAAGAGGGAAAGAACCAGCAAAGGTTTCTCCAGGCCACCTGGGCACAGGCCTGGAAATGCACAGGGCACAAAGTGTCCAGGCAGCACCCAGTGGCCGTGGCTGGGGGCACAGAGCCTTACGTTGTTGAAGAGTGGCCGTAGTGCCTCAGCCAGCTGCAGGGCAGTGGGACTGGATATTAGGGTGGCTCTGTCCTGGAGCTCATTCAGGAATACAGAGAGGATCAATGCAACCACCTCTCCATCTGCATCCTGCAGTAGTTCCATGAGGCTTTGTGTCAGACTCCGGATGCCTTCAGCCTGTGTGGAACACAAAGCTGCTCTGTGAAGCCATGAACTGTAGAATCATAGCATGTCATGAGTTGGAAGGGGCCCACAAGGATCATCGAGTCCAACTCCTGGCCCTGCACAGACACCCCACCAATCCCATCCTGTGCATCCCTGGCAGCGCTGTCCAAACTCTCCTGGAGCTCTGGCAGCCTCGGGGCCGTGCCCATTCCCTGGGGATCCTGTTCAGTGCCCCAGCACCCTCTGGGGGAAGAACCTTTGTCTAATATCCAACCTAACCCTGCCCTGACACAGCTCTGGCTGTTCCCTCGAGTGCTGTCGCTGGTCACCAGAGAGCAGAGATTGGTGCTGCCCTTCCTGTTCCCTTGCAAAGAAGCTGCAGATCGCAATGAGGTCTCCCCTCAGTCTCCTCCAGCTGGAACAAGCCAAGTGCCCTCAGCCACTCCTCCTATAGCTTCCCCTCTAGACCCTTCACTATTTTCATATCCTCCTTTGGACAATCTCTAATAGCTTCATGTCTTTTTTACATTACGGTGCCCAAAATTGCACACAGCACTCGAGGTGAGGCCACACCAGCCCAGAGCAGAGCAGGGACAATCCCATCCCTTGCCCGGCTGGCGATGCTGTGCCTGATGCACCCCAGATGTCCCTCCTGGCTGCCAGGGCACTGCTGACTCGTACTCGCCATTGCAGGATCCCCACAGGTCCCTTTCCACAGCGCAGCTCTCCAGTCTCTCATTCCCTGCTCTAGACACAGCCAGGCTGCCCGTGCCAGGTGCAGAGTCTGGCACCTGCCCTTGTTAAACTTCATATGATTGGTGATTGCCCAGCCCTCAGATTTGTCTCTACAGGGCCTCTGCCCTCGAGGGAGTCAACAGCTCCTTCCAATGCAGTATCGTCAGCAAACTTCTTTAGTATTTCTTCACGTCCTGTGTCCAAGTCATTTACGAACGGCTGCACCACCAGCACCACTCTGGTGCTGCCAGCCCAGCCTGCTGCCGCAGGGCCCAGAGGCCAAGGGCCTGTCCCGAAGCACTCGGGCAGCTGAAGCGCGAGGCAGGAGAGCTGGGAGCAGCTGCCTCAGCACCCCGAGCCCAAAGGGCTGCATTCCCCAGCCCCACGCTGCCAGCGCAGCTTCAGCTGCTGCCCCTTCTCACCACTGAGGGATCTTTGCTGAGCACCACGAGGCCTCTGAGTGCCAGGCAACGCTTTTCTCTGGATTTGCTCTGCAGGCGCCTTGAAATGATCTCCAGGACACTGTCGCTCCATTCCCTCATGTCATGGCACTCGAGCACCTGAAAGGCACAGGGCAGTGACAGGGGAGCCGGCCGGCAGGGCCCCGGTAGTGCACAGGCCTGGGCCCAGGCAGCAGCGGCTACGGGAGGGCAGAGAGCTGAGAGGCAGCGCTGGCCGTCAGGCTCACCTCCACGAGGAATGCCAGG
Organism: Aleadryas rufinucha; assembly: GCA_013397815.1. Taxonomy (NCBI): domain Eukaryota; kingdom Metazoa; phylum Chordata; class Aves; order Passeriformes; genus Aleadryas; species Aleadryas rufinucha. The sequence continues at coordinate 28,432 of VZTH01017007.1, read as the reverse complement.
GCAGGCAGATCCCAGCGTGGCTTCTCTGTGCTGAGCAGCCCCAGCAGGCGGAGCGCAATGCAGGAACACAAGGGGTTCGAGGCACGGCGCATCTCCCTGGAAGGCGGGAAAAGGCACCAAGAGCCTGAGCCGGGGGGGAAAACCTCTCCCAGGACCGCCTGACACGTCTGCTCTTTCCTCACCACCCTGCAAGGGCACCTGGGCCCTCTGGAAGGCGGCAGCTCCTGGGCACCCTCCTCTCCCAGCCCTTTCCAGTCTGCTCAGCCATCCCTCGGTGACAAGGCCCTCTGGCCCACAACCATGGGGGCTGTGGGGGGCATCCCGGGCACAGGGCACAAATGGGGGCAGTGGGGAGAAGGGGGTCTCACCTGGCCAGCAGACCCACTGCATAGTGGTGGGTGTCAGCACGGAGCAGAGCGTCCCAGCCACGCTTGCGCTCCATTGCCACCAGCAAATCCAGACACCGCAGGTGGCGGAGGAGTGCCCTCACAGTCTGCACTGCAAACCTGTGTGCAGAGCAAAGCCAGGTCACGCTGGGAGCGCTGGCTCCTGCCCTGGGGACGTGGGAGAAATGGGATGGAGCACCTGTTGGGGTCGGTGGCAAGGCCGTGTTCCTCCTGGCATCTCTTCCAGAATGTATTGACCTCCTCTGGCATCTCCACTGTGCTGACAAAAACTTGGAAGAGCAGAGCCACGAGGAGGCGTGGGGAATGTTCCGTAAATGGTGCTGGGCACCAGGGCAGGCGGAAAATCTCCCAAACTGCCCTGGTTGCCTGCAAAGGACAAAGCACCCCGAGACAGCGCTCAGCGCCGAGGTGTCCATGTGGCAGGGCCCGAGCGTGGGACGGAGAGACCAGGGGAGCCACAGGGAGCACCGGGCCTGGTGGCCCTGATCCTGCCCCTAGGCCAGGATTNATCCTCCCCCTAGGCCAGGTTTCAGCCCAGCGCCTGAGGCAGGCAGATGCAGTGGGGCAAGGAGGATGGAGAGCTGCTGGAGCGGCGACCTGGGGGCGAGCAAGGGCCACTTCCAGAAACTCACAGCCAGGGCAAAGACTCCTGTTTTGTCCCCGTCGGAGGTGCGCGCACTGTGCAGAGGCCAGTCCTCCAGCACACAGAGCAGTGTTGGCAGCACCTTCTCCACTACTGTTCCTGACGAGGCAATGGTCCTCCACATGATTGCAGCAGCTCTGTGGGATCAGTGCTCTGTGTCAGGGGGGTCTTGGCCACAGCACCGTGGCCTGAGCAGCCGTGGGGGCCCAGGTGACAGAGCCCCGGTGCCCTGAGGGGCAGGGAGGGAGCATGGCGGCAGGCTGGGCGGCTGCCGTGCCAGGGCTGGGAAACAGAGGGCCTGGTGGGTCCTGGAGCTCTCCACCTGTCTGTCAGACCCCATTGGACGGGCTGTACAGGGCAATGGGCCCTAAGGGCTGGTGAGCCCTGAGCCCTCTAGGCAGGTGGCCCCCGTACCTGTCACATGTCGGGGCGCAGCGCAGGAGGGTGACCGCAACATCAGCGGGGTGTGCCTCAGTCAGCCTCAGGATGTCCATTAACATCCTGTCATCTGGAGGTGGACTGGACATGAGCCTGTGGTGCATATTCCTCACGAAATCCGGCACCTGGAGGAGGCACAGGGAGAGCTGGAGAGCTGCCACAGCAGCAGCTTCCCCAGAGAAGTGTTTCCCTTCCCTTCCCACTGTGATGGCCTCAGAGACTGAGGGGGCCCAGCAGACAATTCCTGGGGGGATCCAGCCCTGGCCGCAGGCTGCTTACTTCGTTTGGGTGGGAGACAACTCTCTCCCCAAAAAATTCCAGGTTGGGAGCAGAAGCCTTCCCATTTGCCATGCTCTGAGCAGGTGTGATGCCCATGCTGGCCATGTGCTCAGTGTGATGTCAGGGTTTGCATCCTCCTCCTTTTCCAGGCCGTGCTGGAGGGTCTCTCCCCTGTCCCACCGAGATCTGTCCCTGAGGGCAAATGGAAAAAAAAATGGTTAAAGCCTGTGGACAACAAGGAACAAGGTGGCTGCACAGGGCCTCCTTGCAGCACCACCCTGTCCCATTGCCTCCTGGGGACACCGTGGCCACTAGCACGCAGCCTGCTGTGGCCTGGTGTGTTACAAAGGGCCCTGTGACGTGTGGCCACGTTCCTTCCCACGGTGCCCACTGTCACAAAGGGCCCTTGCACACAATGCCACGTGCCCTGGGGCCTCCCCCAGCCCAGCCAAGCTGCCCTGCCCTGGGACACTCTGGAGGAATAAAAGACATGCTGATGTCTCCTGACCCCACTGGGACACACGGCTGGCACAGACAGTTCTTACCCTCCATAACCATTGGGGGACATATGGGAGCCCCAAAATCAGAGTATTCTGCCCTGAAAGACTCCAAAGGATGATGACTGCACCAAGCAATGAGAAGGATCCACTGCCAACCCATCTTGGTGTTGTGCCTATGACCTAGGAAGATCTAGAGTTGGTTATTACTGCCTGCTTGTTTGCCCTTATTGTTGATGGCTGGTTAATTGCTCAGTTGCTGGTGATAGACCAAGCGTGGTGACCCACAGCAGGCATTGCAACTCACTCACACTGTGCCCCTTTTGAAGGCAGCAGGTGCCTGCACCACCACTCCAAAGAAACTGCTTGGATCGGGACTGGGATCACGGGGTGGAGTGTGGCAGGAGCACCCAGTGTCCCCAGCTTTTGCTAGGAAAGTTCAGACCTTCTGGGTCGGGTTGTGCTACAAACGAGGTGACTTTCCTGTGGTATTTATTGTCTCTGCCCTGTAGGATGAGAGGCCTGTGTGGAGGTTGCAGTCTGACCTTTTGGGACAAACAGAAAACCCTGAAGGAGGAGACTGAGGGGAGACCTCATTGCGATCTGCAGCTTCCTCATGAGGGGCGCAGTGGAGGGACAGCTCTGATCTCTGCTCCCTGTGACCAGTGACAGCACCCCAGGGAACAGCTGGAGCTGTGTCAGGGCAGGGTTAGGTTGGATACCAGGAAAAGGTTCTTCTCCCAGAGGGTGCTGGGCACTCCAGGGAATGGGCACGGCCCCGAGGCTGCCAGAGCTCCCAGGGACGCCCAGGGTGGGATTGGTGGGGTGTCTGTGCACGGCCATCCTCAAAACAATGCATCCCCACAGTGCAGATTCCTTTGGATGAACGTGATTTCTCCATCAATAAACTCATGTTCATGGCCACTGCCTCTCCAGGAACAGACCCTGGCTTTTCAGTCTTATTAAAATTCACAGAAAGCTCTGCTGTGAATATTTTTTCCCTTCCTTTCAAACCGCGAACGGGCACTTCCCGGTGCGCCTCAGTGCTGGCTCCAGGTGAGCACCGACGGCACTACAAGTGCAGCTTGTTAGTGCAGGGCAGCAGGGTAATGATCCCGCCGTGTGTTCTGCTGGGAAAAACTCCTATTTTACAGCTCAGCCTGCCTTTCAAACAAGCGGGGCGTCCTCCCTGACTGCAGACTGTGCAAACGTGCTTGTCTGTGCGGGGATCCCTGCGAAACTCGTCCTGGGAGATGGCCACGGACACTCTCCCAGCCAGCAAGCGCCGCCCGTGTCCTGCCCATGTGCTGGGAGATCGGCAGAGGGCAGGGCAATCCCACCGAAGGATGAGTGAGGACAATTCCCGGGAGCCGGTATCCCGCTGCCGTGCCGTGGGTGGCACACAGGATGGAGAGGAGGCCAGGGTGCCCAGCCGACCTCCCCCCCAGGGAGGGTGCAGCCCGCTGGGCAGGCTCCCTGGCAGAAAACAGACGGAGTGCCAGCGAAAATGCTCCTGGAGGTGCCAGAGTTCCTTCTCTTGGCATCCCTCGGGAGACAGGGAGCAAGCTGTCTGCCCCACAGCGTGAGGGCCATGCAGGAAGCAGCAGCTGAGATAAGCTACCTGGTGCACAGGTGCAAGGTCCACCCGGAGACAGGGGCATCGATAAACACACCCTCCCTGAGCCCAGCCAGCACCGAGCTCTGCTGCCCGGGGCTGTGGCTGAAGGATGTGTGCGTGGGGACCCCGGGTGAGGCCAGCGGTGCCCTCAGGGACCCAGCCCCTGGGGCAGCCCAGGTTTGAGAGGGGAGCAGTGAGTGCCTCCAGGGCACAGCTCTGCTTGGGGCTGCTCCTCGGGACGGGGCCTGAGGGCAGCTGCGTGGTGGTGGTGGTGCCCATCCTCATGGCTGGTCGTGGCCAGCTCCCTGTAACCTTTTTCTGTGTGGACAGGAGTCTATGGGTTTTTTTTGGGGTGACCTGCTGGTTCAGGAAAGGGGGAAGAGCCAGGCACTGTGTTTGTAGAGAGGTTCTGCCAGAGCCCAGAGTACCCCCAGCACTCGGTACCTTTGCTCCTGTGAAATCCCAGGGGCACCTGGGTCACTGAGCTTTGGAAAGGGTCCTTGGCTGCCCAAGGCTGACTGGCTCATGTGCTCTCCTGGGTGCTTGGCTTTCGGGGGTCCTTGGCACTTGGAATGTGGATGCACAGAGGGGTCTCATCCCCCGGAGATGCTCCTTCCCCTTCCCAGCAGATGGGCAGCACAGAAAAGCCCCGACTTTCCCACCCATGAACTGTAGCCAGAGAAATGAAGCAGATGAGCGTCCAGCTGTGCTGCCGGGGTGATGTGCCAGAAAGCCAATTTCTGCCAGGGGCTGGGGGCCAGGCAGGCGTGGGGGAGCTGCACCTTCTGCAGAGGCCTTGGGGAGGGGGAGTGGAAGGCAGAAGAACCGTGAACCCGCCGCCCAGAGCAGCAGCCTCCTTCCTGCAGCAGGAGCCGTGCTCGTAAATAGCAGGAAGTATGGAGAAGCAATTGGAGATGAAAAAATAAATAAATCACAGGAGGCAACTGCCCAAGAGTCTCCAGCCCTATGGAGCACATCAGGAGCAGAGAGGTGCCCAGCAGGCCCCATGAGGGGAGCACAGGGACCTGCAAACCCACACCTGTGCCTTCTACCTGCTGCATCTGGGGAGAGCTCTGACACCTCAAGTTCTCTCTGGGACAGAACCAGCCCTTTCCCTGGGACACAACCCCGGCAGGGGAGAGGAGTGGAGAAGGCCCCTTCCTCCCCAGCTCCAGCAGACAGCAAGGGCAGAAGTGGAAGCAAGCAGAAAGCCTCCAGGGGCCAAATTTGCACCTTGTTTCGCTGCTGGGGGCTGGGGGGTGGGAATTTGGCAGCTCTCCTTCTTTGGAAAGGTTCCAGCTGCCTTAGGAGAGAAATTCCTCGCATAGCTTTGCTGTGAAGGAAGTGCTGACCTGTTCGGGGGCGTTTGCTGAGCAAGTGAAGACGAGCCAAAGGCAGCTTGTGAGTGCTGGGAGAAAATGGCCTGGTTTGCTCATCAGCGGGGTCGGGCAGCAGGTCAGGCTCTCTGGGGGAGGCCGTGCCTGGGCACAGGGGCTTTGTGTGGCACAGGGAAGCCCACGAGCATGTCCTGGTGCTTCACACCTCCAGAGAGATGATCCAACTGCAGCACGGAGGCTGCTGGTGCCACACCGTGCGAGCATCAGAGGTGACCTGGCAGCTACATCCACCAGACACTGGTGCCCAGGAAAACCCCACCATTCCCAGGGCTGAGAGCCAGGGAACACCTGGAGAGCTGGAATCTCGGGGTGGGGATGAGACAGTGGGTCAGGGAGGGGGTGTTTAGCTATGGTTGGACTTGTAGCACACTTTGGGATGCAAGGGACTCACACAGGGCACCGATCAGTGCAGTGACAAAGGGGATTTGAACCGCAGCGGGCGGCTGGGGGAGAGGGCACGGTGGGGCTGAGGTGGGAACTGCACCCCACGTTCACCTCTAAAAATGCCAGCAGGAAAACAAACAGCACAACTGCAATAAATGCGGGAGGCAGATCCGACCTCCTGCAGTGCCAGCAGAGCAGCCAGTGCGTGACTAAAGGAGCGTGCATTTAGATTAGATACAAGGCAGCATTTTTTTAGGGTGAGGCTGGTGGAACACTGGCACAGCTTGCCCGGGGAGGTGGTGGATGCTCCATCCCTGGGAACATTCAAGGGATGGACGGGGCTCTGAGCAGCGTGGAAGGTGTCCCTGCCCATGAGATGACGTTTAAATGTCCCTTCCAACCCAAATCATGCTGGAATTCTGTGATTCCATGATTCTTTGCCTGGACAACAGAGCAAGGGCAAACCTAAATGTGCTCCCACAGCAATACCAGACACCTAAACCAGCTACTCAGGGATTTTAGGGGAGGCTGTAATAAGGGGACACTTCAGCTTGCAGACTGAAGTGTCAGGGATTAGGATGTAAGGATAAAACTTTTGAATGCAGTACATGGTGCCACTCCCCCAGAAACAGTCTGAGAACCACCAGGAAAAGGTGCTGCTCTGGATCTGCTCTGAAAATGAGGAAATGTGTCAAAAAACCCCCGCCAAAAACAACAAACCAGGCCAATCCCAGAAAAAAATTAAGAGCCTGAGTAAAACATGGAGCAAAGAGCAAATAGGGCAATCCTGTAAAGCACCCACACAGCTGATGGGAAGGAAGGGGGAGTACAGGGAAGAGTGATGCTGAGGAGTAGAAGGTCTCCCAGAAGAACAGGAAAGCTGAAAAAAACACATCAAGTCACATAATAGGGACTAGGAGCAAGCTGGAGGCTTGTCCTGCCAAACATGCTCAAACCAGTAGTGACCAGCTCAGCCAGTCTTCTGCAGGGACTGGGAGGTGGGACGGGTGCGCAGGGGTGGGATGGGCACGGTTACAGGGCTTTCCCCTGGGAAATTCCCACTCCCACCCATTCTTCTCCCTCAAGGTGGGAAGGGCTCTTAAATTGGAACAGAAATCCGAGTGGGGTTATCCTGGAGAGATAACCTGGACAGCTTGGAAGTGGCCAACACCAGGATGGGGACACTGATGGTCAGCAGGAGCACGGTCAGGTCCTGTCCTAGGTGGGTATGAGGATCCTCGAGCATGGGGATCCTCACAGGAGCAATCCTTCCTTGGAGCCATTCCCCCTCCCCAGAAGGGAGCCTGTGCATCCTGGCACAGAGAACAGGGGCAGAACCTCATCCAGCTGCTGAGCAGCCTGGAGCAGTCCAGTCCTCAGTGGGGAGCTGGGAATTTCCTTTTCCCAGGGAGGAAGCAGCTCCTATTTTGAGTCTTGTTGGAGCAAAGGACATTGATTTCTCTTTTTCTCTTCTTTCTTTTTTGTCCCAGATGAGTCAAACTTGACCACTCCTCTGCAGACGAGGTGCCGAGTGCAGCCTGGGAGAGAAGAGGTGACAGCCTCAAGGCTGCAGGGACAATCCCCAAGGAAGCAGTGGGAACATGCCAGGCTCTTCCATTTCGGGGCTGTTTCCTCTGTGTTACCTGCACCCCGGGAAAGCAGCACCCACAGGATCCCACAGCATCCCACAGCATCCCACGGCATCCCACGGCATCCCACGGCATCCCCCGGGCACTGCTGCTCCCTCAGGCAGCCACCAGCTGCCCTGCAGCCCGTGTCCTGTCTATGTCCAGCTCCCTGGGAGGCCAGAGCCAGCCACGGCAGCGCTGTGCCTGCCAAGGTGACGGGGATGCTTTCAGGGCTGTCCCCCAAGTGCCAGCCCGGGCTCAGCCCCATTACTCCCTCCTGGAGCCCTTGTCTTGCCTGGCCGGATTTCAAGGCTCTCCCTTGAGCAAGCACCTGTCTGTCAATGCAGGGAAGAGGAGGAACATGTTATTTTACTCCAGTTAAGAATGAACTGCTTTCCAAGTGGTGCCTCTGGAAGGGCTGGGGAGGGGAAGCAGCAATCCAGATGAGTTTCCTTGCTTTGTAGCTGCTGGCCCCGGCTCACACCCAGCAGGGAAGGCAGCCGGTGATGGTTTGAATTGAATTGAATTGAATCGAACTGCACTTTAGGGGGAAAACAGGAAGGTGGCAGGGGCACCGTCCATGGAAAGGAGGGACATCCTGGGAAACCCATCCCAGCCAGGACCTGGAGGCTGTGGATAGCCCCCACTGGCCACAGGAGGGATGTGGAGGGGCTGGAGCTGGCAGCCGGGGTGTTCTAGTGTGGGAGGAGAAGTACTCCTCCCTTGAATGAGCAATTCAGGCATCACAGAAGGTTTCGGGAGCTCTCCCAACCTTCCTGAGTTTGGAACAGCTCTCGTTCCCAGCGAGCCCCAGCCCTGCAGAGGGATGGGGGTTTGGGGCAGGATGAGCAGTGCGATGGGGCATCTCCATGCTCTCCATTGCTGCAGATGCTCCCCACCCCGGCTCCAACAGATCCCACGGAAGCTTTGGGGGGACCAGACCTGCACCCCGCACAGGGGCTCTGGGTGCCCCGAGGTCTGAGGTGGCTGCAGAGCTCTGCCCTCCTCCCGTTGCAGTGCCGGCCCGTGACTGCCGAGCGGGAAGGGAAACAAGTGCCATTTCCCACAGCCAGCCGAGAGGCAGGGACCCAAGGGCGAGCCGCTGGGATGAGGCATGCGAGAAGCATCCGCCGCGTCCCCTTTCCCATGGAATGCTTCTCCCGGTCCTTTCTCTGATGCGTGCTGAAGTATTGGTTTTCCTCTGGAGTGGATGAGTCACGGAGAAAGCCGGCAGGGAGCGGGGGCTGCCCGGCCATCCCAGGTGCCCTATCCGCTGGGAGGGCTGTGTGGGAGGGAGCAGGCACTGCCCAGGGGTGCGGGCAGAGGGCAGGGAAGATGCGTGTGAACCGGAGAGCTGGGGCTGGCTCTGTCCCTGCCGACACCGCGCGGGGCTCCCCAGTTCTGGGAAAGGAAGGGGGGGTCCTTCCTTTGGTGCCCCTCACCCTTCCCCGGGGAGGAGGTCACTGTGTGTAGGGGTGAGCTCCCAGCTGTGCCTCTGCTGAGCGAGTGGCCGTGTCTCTGCTGGCTCTGCAGAGCTCTCAGTTGCCCTTCTCTCTCGGCAATTTCATTGACAATGTCCAGCTTGGGAGCGCGCCAGGCCGGCTCTGTCACGTCGTGATCCGCCAGATGGGAGCTCTCCGCGGGAGCGGCTCCGGGATGCGGCCAGGGCTGGGGTCCCCGGCCCAGCAGCTCTGTGTGCAGGGCTCAGGGCTGTGGGCCGTGCCACTGGAACCTGCCCTGCCCCTGCTGCGCCAGGAGGTGACGGTCTGGGGGTTCCCTGGCCCCGCTCCCCTCCCTGCTGGGCCTCAGCAATCCGTGCTGTCCCACCCCATCCTCCTCGCATCCACGGGTGGGGTACGGGTGGGCTCCAGATCCCGGAGCATTTCTGCTGCCAGCCCGGTCTCCAGCCGCCCCTGGAACACCTCCCGCCCTCTGCAGCCCCCCGCTAACACACCCAGCAGCTCTGGCTGCCGGGGCCAGGCGTGGTGCTGCCCCGCTCCCAGCCCCCGGCACCCCAGCCCGGCTGAGTTCATCCCCCGCCTACAAGGGCAGGTAACGCGCTCCCGGCTCCGCCAAGCCCTTGTGCCTGCCAACTTTCCTCACTGGGGGATTATCTGGATTTCCAGTTGTTCCCACTCCCTGCCTGTGCTCCCTGGGTCCTTCCCAAACGCCCACCTTTGTGGCCGTGCGTGCTTCACCTCTGGAAAGGAGGGATGGTTTTCACGTCATCCCTTGCCACATCCTCGCCAGAGGTGTCAGCTGAAGGCAGGGCATGGTGCTGCCCTTTCCTAAGGACATCCTGGCAGGTCCTGGGCCATCAGCAGACACAGACTTCTGAGCCAGAGCAACAGATGTGGCAGCGAGATGCAAAACCAGCTGCTCCCAGCGGTCCCGAGCACTCACACCCGGAGGCTGCTTTAGCACGGGCAAATGCCGGGAGGAAGTGGCTTTAGCACGGACAAATGCCACATCACAGTGGCGGCCCCAGCCACAGCCTCCCCTTGGAGATCGGCCCAGACGGGACAGCCCTGCCTGTCGGTGGTTTTCTGCCCCCTCTGCCTGCTTCAGCCTTTGTTTTTCTGCAGGGACGCTCGCCAAATACTGTCCTCCGCCTTCTTGTCCTTTATTGCCCCCCTGACCCAATTCCTCTGTCCCCCCCTGCTCCCCAGGCTCCTCGCTGGGTGTGCTGGCAGCGGGACTAAGCAGGACCCCGGAGCCTGTGCAGGCAGCCGTGCCCAAGCCACGTCTCTGGGCCCTGGTGGCAGCTCGCGGTGCCCGCTGGCACTCCCGCCGCTCCCGCCGCTCCCGGGGCACGGCTCCTCGGGCCGCCGGCGCCGGGCCAGCCCTCCCACCGGGGCCGGGAGGGGACGTGGATCCTGGCCATGCCTGCCAGCCCCGGAGCCACTGCCGGGGATGCGCCTGGGCCGCAGCAGACGGCGTTTCCAACCCCTCCTCTCTGCCCGAAGGAGGGAAAAACAGGCCAGTGTCCCGCAGGGTTGCCAGGGTGACATTTTTGGCGGCCGTGCTGTCCCGGCCGCCGAGCTGGCAGGGGCCGTGTGCCGGGAGCTGGGGCAGCCCCTCTGTCCCCACACCGGGGTGCCCCTGCCCGGGGCCACCCAGCAGCACGGGACCACCGGCCGCGGGATGCAGGTGGGAGCCAGGCGCAGGGGCGGGGGGACGGCGGGACGCTGGAGGAGCCACACAGAGATGAAAAATGCCAAAGCTTTGCTGGAGCTGGGAGCCTGCGGGGTAGGAGAGCCTTTTTGGCTGGGGCTTGGGAAGTCTGGGCTGCGAGCTGCAGAGCCACCATGGGAGCACCGCTGGTTTCCATTTGGTCGGCTTTCGAAAGAGCTGCCTCCACTGGCAGCGTGGGTGTCCCCCCTCCCGCGGCGGGCAGTGTTTGTTTGCTTGGGAAAAGATGAGCCTCATTATCTGTCCTGCATGGCTCTCGGACTTTAAAGCTCAGCAGGAGGAGATTTTACGATGGGAAACTGCCCTGGTGTCAGGCAGGCTTTGCATGCAGGTCTGCTGGGGGGACCGCGGCCCTGCTGTGGCAGTGGGGACAGCACCAGGGCTGAGACGCAGGCGAGACAGGAGGGTGGCAGAGGGTGATGTGCCTGAAGGAGCGCGGCCGGGCCAGGCAGGGCCTGGAGGAGGTGCAGCGAGGAGGAAGCGTGGGATGTAACCCTGCTCCACATTCACCTGCAGCAGCGATAACATCGCCGTGCTCCGCGTGTGGGCAGGCCTGGCCGGGCGGTCGGTGCAGCCCCGAGTGTCTGCACCTCCCGGCCCCTGCAGCGCTGATAACGTTGGAAGGGACAGAATCCCCCCGTGGAGCCAAAGCAGCTTCCCAGAGCTGCCCACAGGCTCTCCCGCCCCACTGGGGCACTTATCTACCCATTCTGATCCAAGCCATATAAAGCCAGGTCGCTCTGAACAGGCCTCTGCTATCAGGCAGGATCCTTCTCCATTCTCTGGGAGATTTTTTTTCCGAGCACCATCCTTGCCCTAGGACTCTCCTCCCCCTTGCTCCATGCAGTCCAGGCCCTGCAGCCCCTCCACCCTCCAAAATCCCTGCGCAGAAGGGCAGCCCGGTGACTCAGGGCTGCCACGTGTTGCCTTTTGTGCAGCTCAGGTACTCCAACCTCTACCTGCAGGGAAGGAATCCAGCTGCGGCAGAAGAAAGGGATGGTAAATCACTCAGCATCCAGCTGGGAAAGCATAAATTTAAGAGTCCTGACCACGTGAAAACATTCTGCAGCCAAACAAGAGGCGGCTCCGGTGTGTATTCATGGCCCCCAGACCGGGGTTGTGCTGAGGGCCTGCCTGCCTTTGGCGCCGATGAAAGATTTACAGCCAAAATTCGGAGAGCGGTAGCGTGCCCGTGTGCGAGCGCCGAGCCGAGCAGCTGGATGTTATGGTTTATCCTGCTAGATCCAAACCGTGCCTCAGACTAAACACGCCTCTGCCATCATTAGTGAATCACTTCTACATCCCCTCGAAGTTTCCAGGGCTTGGATTTCAGAAGCTTTTTGCTGCCGCGGGGCACTAAAACGCTGCGGAAGACAAAGCAAGGTGTGGCAGCAGGTTTTGTGGGGATTATCCCGCTGGGATAATCCTGGGGCTGGGGCTGGAGGAAGATGAAAGCTGGGTATGGGTAGGAGTGAAAGTGGGCAGCAGCCCCAGCTTTAACCCCTTTCGCGGCTCGGACAGGGTGAGGTGAGGGGCACTGCTGCCCTGGCTCTGCCCCGGGAGGGTGCCCAGGACCCCGCTGCTCCCCACCCTGGCCGGCCGGGCTGGGTTCGTGGCACGACGAAGGAGGCGGGATCGAGGAGTTCCCGAGCCCCACGCACACGGCGAGGGCGAGCGGAGGGCCAGGAAAGGAGAGCACCGGGTGCCATGCTGGGAGCGCCCAGCCCTGCTCCGTGCCCCGGGGCTCGGATAGGTGCTTGGAGAGGCAATGAGCTCAGCTCGCTGATTCACCCCCTCCTTCAAGACCAGACCTGGCCTGCGAGCCGAAGCCCAGGGGCTCGGTGGAGCAGGAGGTGCCAGGGCAGGTCCTGGGGGTGCCCTTTGGGGGTGAGAGTGCTCCCCGGCGCCCCGGGCAGAGGCGGGATGCTCCTCGGGAGGGATGTTCCTCGGGAGGGATGCTCCTCGGGGTGCAGAGCTGTGCCCCTCCCGCTCACCCGTCCCCGAGAGGTGTCCCTGACCCCCTCCCGGCTGCAAGACACCGCCGGCCGTGAGCGCCCCGGCCCCGGGGGCTGGGGGCGGGCTGAGCCCCGGCCCCGGCTCACCCGCCCGGGGCGGGCCGGCCCTGCCGCCCCTCCNGTGACCGCGGGAGGACCTCGGGGTGGGGCTGGGGGTCGGGGGCCGCCCCGCATTCGGCAGGAGGGGGGCTGACCTCTCTCTCTCCCCTTCCCTTCCCGCAGGTGCCCCCCGCCGCGGCTGCTGCTCGGGCTCTTTGTCCTGCTGGTCCCCGCCGCTTCCCAGGAGCCGGGTAACGTGCACGGGATGCTGCGGGACGCTGGGGAGGGGGGTCCCTGCTGCCGTGCCCGGGGTCCCATGCTTCGTCCCTGTCCTGAAGCCCCCCATCCCCTGGGAGGCTCTCCTCAGCAGGAATGGGGGCTGGAGTCTCCCCTCGGGCCAAATGCTGCGCCCAGCCGTGGTTCCCGAAGCTGGGGGTGATCCCTTTGATGGCCGCATCCCTCGTGGCTGCCGAGCCCGGGGGTCCCGTGTGCTCCATCCCATCAGCGGCCGGGGATGCTGGGGAAATCCCTGGCTGCAGTTCCCCGGGACGAGAGCGGTGTGTCAGGTCCGTGCTGGCGGTGGGACAGGCGGGATGGCGCTGCCCCAAAGTGGCAGTGCTCCATGCGTTAGCGGTTTCTCCACAAGTCCTCCCTGTGGCTGCATGTGCTGGGAAGTGCTGTGAGTGGTCGGGAGCCTCGAGCGGGTGCCCTGGGGATGCAACACCTCCCACACCCTTCTTGGCTTTTCCCTGCCTTCGGGGCTCCCTGTGACATCCCGCTTCTCGAGCCGCTGGTGCGCCGGGAGAGGGGAATTCAGTGCTGACTCAGCTTTCCAGCCCTTCTTTCCCCACGAGGCACACGAGCCGGTTCTCCCACTGCCTGCTTTTCTGGTGAACTTTACCTCCCCGACAGGGAAGCTTCCTGCCGGCTGCCAGGCGGGATGAAAGCCCTCCTCCCCTCGCAGCCGGTCTCTGGATGCGTGCCCAGTGCCCGGAGGCGGGAACAGCCACGGCTGACACAGGCAGTCCCCACTCGGATCCCAGGAACCCCGACTGCCAAAGCAGCTGAGCTGCAAGTGACGATCCAGAAACCAGGACAGAGTGGATTTTCTCTGGGTAGTGGTCAGGCTGCCTTTGGCTTGTGCCAGCATGGTGTGAAGCATCACTCGTGTCCCTCTCTGCCGTCACAGTCACAGGCTGGGCGCGACATTTCTGTTTGTGGCATCCCCAGGTACAGGCGAGCTGGAAGTCGGCCGTGAAATTGGTGGATTATTTATTGGAGCAAGGCTTTGTGTCATCTAGGAACAGCTCTGGCACCACTCCGTGGGCAGCTGGGTCAGCTGTGGAGGGAAGGAGGCCGGCTGGGGCAGTGGGGATGCCCAGCACTCCCAGGGCATGGCTGGGAACACTGGGAGAAGCTCTCCGAGTGCCCCGGGCTGCATTCATGATGCTGCTTTCTGTGGCGTGGGTGCCTCCCCAGGGACCGCGGGAACAAAGCTCCCCTTGGAGATCTGCAGAGATGGGAACATCGTTCCCATGTGAAATCCTGAATTGGCTATTTTAGGTCCCTGGAGACTGTCCAGTGCGGCCGAGCCGAGCTGGAGGGCCGGGCGCTGCTTTAATGGTGGCTACTCAGAGTTACCCGTGCCCTTCCCAGCCTCTCTCCATCAGCATCCCTGGGCCCTCAGGGCTGGCCAGGACCCTCTGCCGAGCTGCAGGTGCATCCCCCAGCTCTGAGCAGCCACGCTGGGGGCCCCAGGAGGTTTCCCAGGCCGTGCAGAGGGGACGAGTGCCGGGGGAGCACGGCCGGCGCCGGTCACCGCTGGCAGGGAGGTGCCCGTCTCACCCAGCTGACTTGGCCGTCTCCCAAAGGCAGGCTGCGGATCGGGTTTTAAAGGAATTCAGCGGGTTGGTGTGGCTTTTTTTTCCTTCTTTTCTTTTTCTCTTCCCCCCCCGCCCCCTTCCCTTGGTTCAATGTCCAAGGACTGCAGGGCCTGTTCTGCCAGCCCGCCTTTGTGATGGCTCCTGGGGAATGTTTGCTCCGAAGGCTGTCCTGGCATGGAGATAACCTTTCTGTTTATCTGCCTGCCTTGCAAATTTGGGGGCTTAGCTGCCCCAAGCCGGGCTGACTTCTTATCACTGGATCTCTGGGATTCCTCGGGAAGGGCACGTAGCCATGAGGAATCGTGTGGGGATGCTGCCATGGGTCTGGTCTGGGGAGCATGCAGGGAATCACAAGTCGGCTGTGAGTGTCCCCCAAGCATGGGCTGGGTCAGACACTGGGGAAATCCCCATTCCCAGGGCAGCAAACCTGTGCCAGGTCCCTGGATAGGGGGGATCAGCTGGACAGGCCACCCCAGTCTGGTGGTAGAGGCGACCAAGCATTGGAACAGACTTCCCAGGGAAGTGGTGGAATCATCATCCCTGGAAGTGTTCGAAAAATGTGTAGATGGGGATATGGTTTAGTGGTGGAGCTGGCTGAGCTGGGTTAGTGGTTGGGTTTGATGATCTTGGAGGTCTTTTCCAACTGTAATGATTCCGTGATTCTGTGATCTTCTCTCACACCGAGTTTCTGTGCATCAGTTTGGGGCTGGGATGAGCCCCAAAAGCAGCCCCAGCTGTGCTGCTGCTGAGGGAGCAGGCAGCACCTGGGAATTCGAGCTGCCTGCTCCCGCTGTTGTGGACAGCAGGTGCTGGAGCTGCAGGTGGAGAGGCTCATTCCTGATAATTTCCATCCCCAGCGGGTTCAGGGTCCTGCTGGCTGGGATTCCTCACAAGCATGTGGCGCTGTGCAAAGCGATTTACAGCCTGTGACACAACTGCTCTGGCATTGGCACCTGGGGGGTCTGACAGGTGGATCAGAGCTTTCCTAGCATTATTTTAGGAATTTCTTCAAAAGGCTGGGAGGGAATTGGCTGTGGGCAGCACCCAGCATGAGGGGTTTGGCTCGGGCAGGCCTGGCACCTCTCAGCTCTGACAGCGTCCTTTGGCTGCCGAGGTTCCCAGCAGGGGCTGGAGGAGCTGGGGAGGATGCTGTGCTCCAGAAGCTCCTCAGGCTCTTCGCCTCCTTATCAGCTGGCAGGACTGCTGTTTGCAAAACCTTATCTGTGCCATGGGAGCTGCAGGGGAGGGGGAGCTGCCCCGGGCTGCCGGCAGCTGGAAGGAGCCGAGGCTGCGGCATCTCCCTGCAGCGCCTCTGGGCTCCTGCTCCATCACCCCTGGCAGGTGGATCCCATCCCTCCTGCCCGTCCCGAGGAGGTGGCAGCAGACATGAAGTGGCCGTGCTTGGACGGCACTTTGGGGCTGGAAATTAGGTTTAAAAAGAGACTGAGTATTCCTGCAGAGTAGCTGTGCTCCCCGGCAGTTTTCTCTGCTTCCACTGCAGCACACAACCTTTTCAAGCCTTAATCCTAATTTTTCCATTACTTCTCCAGCTCTGTACCTGAACTTGGTCCATCCACAGCATCCGTTCTCCCAGAGCTCTTGCCTCGGTTTTGGGTTTCCGTGTGCTGTCTGCTGGCCCAGCGTGGCCATGAGTGAGCTCCCTCGCCACTGCTGCGTGCCCCTGGAGGGATGGAGAGCTCAGCTGCCCTTCCCTGTGGCCACTGGAAAACCCTGCCCACACGCTCCCAGATTCTGGAGAAGCAGGGTTTTTTCTGCTCAGAAGAGCAGCCTCTTGGTGACATTGCTCCCTATTTGTTTTGGCCTGCAGCTGGACTAACCTCTTCTTCCAGTGTTTATGGCGACAAGGCTTGGGTGCTGTTAAACAGCAAATCCGAGCCCTTGCAGAAAACATTTTGCAATCCTGCTTCAAGCGTCATGGCCTGGCTTAAAAAATCCCTGAGCAGAAAAATCTGTGCTGCTGGGAAACTGGCTTTGCTCCTGGGGGGGATGTCAGCACTGCTTTATAAGGAGGTGGGAGCATGTGGAGCAGGGGGTGAGGACCCATACAAGGCTGCGTCCTCTGATTTAAAAGAGGGAGAGGGACTTTTTACATGGGCCTGGAGTGACAGGACGAGGGGAAATGGCTTCACACTGCTAGGGGGGAAGGTTGGATGGGATATTGGGAAGGAATTGTTCCCAGTGAGGCCCTGGCACAGGGTGCCCAGAGAAGCTGTGGCTGCCCCTGGATCCCTGGGAGTGTTCCAGAGATGGGGCTTGGAGCAGCCTGGGACAGTGGAAGGTGTCCCTGCCCATGGCAGGGGGTGGAACAAGGGGAGGTTTAGGGTCCCTTCCCACCCAACCCCTATTCTGTGGCAGGGACACCGCATCTCTCCTGCACCACTCTGGCCTGTCGTGACTGTTAGGGATGAGGCTCTAAGCCCTGGAATAACAATCCCAGCAAGTGCTCTGTCTTTTTTCCCAAACTCTTGATAGTTTACCAAGAAAATAATTAAATTCTGGCATTTCAGTAGAGAGTTCAAAGTGCTGAAGGAGACATCTGGGATTAAGTATCAATGCATATCAGCAGCCCAGAGGTATGGGATTAATAAAACATTCTAACGATTCTTCTGGTGTATCTGATGACATTAGGGAAAGCCTTGGAGAGGAATCCCTTCCAAGAGCGTTCTGCATCTCTCAGACTGAGTGTGCAGCCTGGAGGCAGCTTCTTGGATGTTAGAAAGAAGTTCTTCCCTCTGAAGGTGTCGTGGCACAGGTACAGGTTGATGAGAGAAGCTGTGGCTGCCTCATTCCTGGAAGTGTTCAAGGCCAGGTTGGACGGGGCTCGGAGCAGCCTGGGACAGTGGAAGGTGTCCCTGCCATGGCAGGGCTGGCACTGGATGGCTTTTGAGGTCCCTTCCCACCCAAACCATCCTGTGAAGTTCCACGATGGAGGCGCTCACCCCACGTCCCAGTTTCCTCTCTGCCAGCTGTGGGGTGCCTCTCCCTGGCTCTCCTGTCCTCCAGCCACGTTCCTCATCCCTTGGGTACCACTGTGTGCCCTCGGGAGGATGTGCCCTGTCCTGCTGATAGGTGGGAGGTGGTGCAGGGGAAACCTGCAATGATTTCAGCTGGTGCTAAGTCCCCTTAAATATCCCGGGTTGGGCTCGGTGGGAGGAGGAAGGTTCGTGGCAGCAGCACGTGTGTGGCTTTAGTGCGGGGCTTGGTGAGCCTGGGGAGCTCGTTGCCAAAGATATCACTGAAGCACAAGGAGCTAAACAGGGTTAGAAAGTGGCTTGGAAATTTGTACAGCTGACAGGGGCCCTGGCATTGCCTTACAATGGATTTGGAGCCACTGGGAGAGACAGAGGGAGAGCTGGAGCAGGCTCGAGGGCAAAAACCTCCACACCCTCGAGGCGTGAGCGTGGTTATCAACCCCTTGGGGGTGAAGGGGTGGTTCCCATCGGCCAAAGGTGGGTGCCTTTTGCCTCCTAAGGAGTGCTGGGATGGAGCAGGACACCGGCACCCCCAGGGCTGAGGGCTGGGCTGCTCCAGGGTCGCGGCTCCAGAGGAGTGCTGTGCCCCTGGCTCAGCAAGCAACATCTGCTCCGGAACATCCCGTGTCTCAAAAAGGTTGCTTTTGTGGAATTTTTATTGCTTTTTTTTGGCATCGCCTCCCAGCCCTTCTCTGAGATGGAAATTGGTCATTAGCGGATTTTTATGGTGTTTTTATTTTATTCCCAAGCTCAGTCTGCTGGTTTCCTCCTCCCCTGGGGACTGCAAGATCTGGCTGTTCCTCTGAGCCTGTCCCCAGGTTGTGGGAGGCTGCTCAAAGAGCCTGGGGTGGGAATGGGAGCCGGGAATCCAGCATCCCCATCCCCGTGCTCTTCCCACTGTCACCACAGGCATAAATCTCCCACAGCCCAATGGTCCTTGAAGCTATCTCTGAGTTTGTAATCCCTAAATTATCCACCTGCCTTCCCTCTGGGAAACACAGTAATCAAACCAATTTATTCTTTTCCACCCTCCTCGTTAGTCTGTAACTTAATTGAGCTGGAGATTGTTGACTTTGGATAAACAGCAACTTTTTGATAACCCCTAGATAAGCTGGTGGTGCTCACCTGAGGCGTGGTAGGAAGGCATCTGTACAGCTTAGTCCTTCCCCTGGGATCCCAAAATGCCTCCCAGAGGGGCCAGGACCTTATCCAGGGGACCCAGGACGTGTGGGTGACACAGAGCCCCGGGACACCTCAGTGATGCCGGCGTCTCCCCAGCTGGGTTCCAAAACTGGAGAAGAGCCCTGTCCTGCTGAGAGCTGGGGCTCAGGGGGGCACTGATGGGCAGGAGGGGGTGGAGTAGAAACCTGCAATGATTTCAGGTGGCACTAAGTCCCCTCAGAGTGGGAGGAGGCCCCAGCCCCCGGCGCTGTGGATGCAGGGAGGCGTGGGGCAGCAGCACGCCTGTGATTTTTGGCTTTTACTGTAGATTCTTGGAATGGTTTGGCTTGGAAGGGACCTCAAAGCCCATCTCGTTCCACCCCCTGCCATGGGCAGGGACACCTTCCACTATCCCAGGTAGCTCAGACTTCAGGCTCTGATTAAGCAGTTGTTAGTTCTGCAGCTGCCCTGGGCACCTCTGCCCCTGGAGCTTGCTGTTCAGTCTCTGATGGGAGACCAGTGCTCCAGCCCCCCAGGGCATCCTTGGGATGCGGGGAAGCCTTGGCTGGCTCCTCAGGAGCAAGTACCTCAGCACAGCTTCACCTGGAGGCCTGGGAGGTGCTAACAGGGCATTTCCTGGCAGACAGGTGAGCTGTCCCTGCCCTGGGACCGTGCTCAGGCTGCTCTCCTGCCTGCCAGAGGCCCTGAAGGGCTGGAGGCCAGCTCAGAGATTTGCTCTCCAGACGGCCTTTTGCAGGGATGACTTGGGATAGAGGACGGTGTCACCGTCAGGGTGAGTGGCTCTCGCTTTTCCCTGGATGTCCTTGGGGGAAACGATGCCCAGAAGGGTATCCAGGGCACCATCTGATAGAAGCACGTGGGGTTTTGTATCAGCAACTTATCACAGCTTTTCGGTGAGGAGGTGGATCTGTCAGGCCGTGAAGGTGGAGGGTGTGTGGGGGTCCCGGTGTCCGTCACGGGGGACGGGAATCCTCAGGGCATCCTGCGGGGCCGGGCTGATGCTGACACCGGTGGCTCCTTTGCCACCGTCTCCTGGGGCTCGGCAGAAAGAGTTAAGGGAGCCGCTGGAGAGGGGCCCCCAGAGGCGGCTGCTGGAGGTAATAATCTCCCTTCGGCTCTTTTTTCTTCTCCCCTGCTAATTGCGGAGTTGACATCGTCCCCTCTCATGAAAGGCTCTTTTGTCAGCGCGTTGCTGGGCAGAGCCCGGCCGCGGCAGCAGGTTGTGAGCCCCGGGCCGGCTCTGCACATCCCTCTGCGGCGGCAGGTAGCGCAACAGTGACGGCCATGGCCCTCCCTCCCTCCTGGGTCCCGTCTGGGACACAACCCAACCCCTCACCAGCCACAAAACCCCTCCTTCCCGCCGGCGGGGCCCGGTTCTCGCCCGGTTCCACCTCGGCGGCGGAGGGAAAGGTCAGCCCGTCTAGACTCTAATCCGACGAGTGTTGTATTTCTTCGCCCGGGGTGTCCTAGCAACGGGATTAAGGCCGCGGTGCGGCCGGACACCGGCGCGGTCCCGCTCCGGCCCAGGGCTCTGCCCGCGGCTCCCGGTGCCGAACATCAGCCCAGCGGCCAGGGAATTGGGGATACTGCTGGTGGAACAGGCTTGTGGGGGTTTTATCCACCCCAGCGGTGTGTGGGCCGCTGGTGAAGCGCTTCTGCCCCAAGAAGGACACTAGGCCCGGTTTGGGGGCTGCACTGGAGTGGGATGCTCCACAGCAGCCCCTTGGGACAGCCCTTTACACTGTAAATATGACTCTCACAGGGGAAATGGGTCTCCAGTGCATCCCCTGCACCCCAATGCTCTGATCTCCCTCCCAGAACATCCCCTGCACCCCAATGCTCTGATCTCCCTCCCAGTGCATCCCCTGCACCCCAATGCTCTGATCTCCTTCCCAGTGCATCCTTTGCCTCCCGGTGCTCTGGTCTCCCCATACATCCCCTGTATCCCAGCACCTGGGTCTCCCAGGCCATCACTCCCTCCTGTTCCAGCTGTGCAGGGGTAGCTGTTACCCCCGGCATCCGTCTGGCCTCAGGATCAGCCACAGTGGCAACAACACGGGTAAAAATGTGTCTGTTTGGGTCAGGAGCAAAAATATTTCCCATTTCCTTCATCCAGCTGTTTAATCTTTTTATCTCGCTGCTGCTGCTCACTCACCTGATGGCCCCAGTTCGCCTCCAGGTGCTGCTGGCGGAGCCTCCCCGCCCGTGTTGAAGCTCAGGGCTGCAGCTGGTGCCAGAGCTCAGCACCCACACATCCCATGGCTGGTTCCCGGCGGGTGCCCTGCCTCCGGAGCCCCCCACATCCCATGGGTGGTTCCCAGCGGGTGCCGTGCCTCCGGAGCCCCCCACATCCCATGGGTGGTTCCCAGCGGGTGCCGTGCCTCCGGAGCCCCCCACATCCCTGGCACAGCTGCCTGATAACATTGTCCCGTTTTACTCCTTGTGAGCCTTTCCCCTGCGTTCCCAGCGGCCCCTTCCCGGGCTTTTCCTGCCTTCTTTTCCTTGCAGTGTGGCCAGCCAGGGTTTCTCCCACGAGCTTTCATCTCATCCTTGCTATTCCCCCCATCCCGCTGGGCTCTGACATCCGCAAGTGCAGGGTGCAAAGGGGTTTGAAGAGCAAAGTCTGGGTTCAATCTTTGCTCTGCGATGGAGAGGAGCCGGGAGCTGGTTCCCAGCGCGACCCCAGGAGCTCCTGCAGGCTCCAGCATCCGCCCAGGCGGGGCGCTGGGCCCAGGGCAGGGCTCTCCCCGGAGCTGCTGCTGCTCCGGCTTCGCGCCCTGCAAGCGGCCACACGCTCCAGTGAGGCTGCTGGGAGAAGGGGGGCTGGTTCCCTGAAATCCCAGCTGGCTGCTCTGCAGTCAGTCAGGCTGCAGCTTGCCCGGAGTCCCGGAGCACAGCTCCTGCCTACGTGGGGGTTTTTTTCCCCTGCAGCTGGAGCGGGTTAAGTGGGGTTTTAGAAGCGTTTTCTTTTCTCCTGGGTGCTTAAAACAACAATAAATAAAATCCCAGCCCGGCGAGTGACGCTGCTGCTGCTGCGAGGAAGGGAAGAGGTTTCTCTGCTGATTTATGGGGATTTTTAAATTTTTTTCTTCAACTTTACAGGTCACTGCTAGTATTTGTGGAATTGGCTTTGCTGGAGGAAAAACTGGTTTCCAGCTTTCCTGTTAGGAAGAAACTTCTGCAATCGTGTAATTAAAAGTGCAGAAGAACATAAAATAGCCATACATGAGTAGGTGCCAGAGGAACTGGTTGTGGTGCTCGGAGCTGGGTCCTTTGGAGGCTGTGTGTCCTCTGCCTCCCTCTGACCTTGGCTGTGCTGCTTGCAGCCTGTGGCAGGAAAAAAAAAAAGGCATTTTTTCGCCCTATTTCTGGGCTTTCTGGCTCCTGCACCACCCTGCAAAAACAGAAGAAAAAATCTGCATTTTGAGCATGGGAATGTTTTAATCCATCTTGAGACAGTTTCCAGAGTTTTTTTATCACCTTATCTGGGCTGGGGCCGGCACCAGGCTGAACTCCTGTTAGGCAGGGAATGTTGGGACTCTGACTCCTCCATATCATAAACGAAAAATTATGGATTTGACTCATCCCCATCCTCCTGCAGTGGGACAGCAGCAGCCTGCAGGGTTTCATCCTGGGGGTCCTGGCTCTCCAGAACTTTTAAGGGGGGAAGGAAAACCCTGCTTCCATGGGATTTTTTTTTTTCATTAAGGATTCACTGCTTAGACTTGGGTATTTGGAAGGTGAATATTTTTTAATCTGGGATGACGATGGGGGAAAAGACCCCCTGGTTTGAGGGGTTTGGTTTGGGAGGGACCTTAAAGCCCATCCCATTCCACCCCTGCCATGGGCAGGGACACCTCCCACTGTCCCAAGGTGCTCCAAGGCCCAATGTCCACCCTGGCCTTGGACACTGCCAGGAATCCAGGGGCAGCCACAGCTGCTCTGGGCACCCTGTGCCAGGGCCTCCCCACCCTCCCAAGGAGGAATTCCTTCCCAATATCCCATCCATCCCTGCCCTCTGGCAGTGGGAAGCCATTCCCTGTGTCCTGTCCCTCCATGCCTTGTCCCCAGTCCCTCTCCAGCTCTCCTGGAGCCCCTTTAGGCCCTGCAAGGGGCTCTGAGCTCTCCTCCTTTGACAAGACAAACCCCACCTGGGCACGGTGCTGCTGTAGTGAACCTGCTTCAGCAGGGGGTTGGATTTGCTCATCTCCAGAGGTCCCTTCCCAGCCCCAGCGCTCCGGGATGCTGTGGGATGCTGTGAGTGACGTCCCCCGCGAGGCTCGCCCGGCCTTCCCAGCCCGCCCCCCCTTTGAACCCTCTGGTATGTGAATTTTTGCTGGTGTCAGAGGGTCGGCGGCTGCAAAATCCCTCCCGGTTAAAGGGTGGGAATACCAGTGTGTGCAGCTTGGGATAATTACCAGTTGTCAGCAAAACAATAGTGGCATTGTAGGGCAGGAGCAAAGGGAAAGGGCCCCTGTCTTGAGCGTAATGTTACTTTTCTATTTACGTTGCCATAGTCTTTGCTGAGAAATGGCCCTATTCTTTCTAATCCTCCCCTTCAGGCATGCCTGCTGGGCTTTTTTGTGTGGTTTGGGGTTTTTTTTTTAACCCCTTCTCATCCCAGGGAACAGCTTGTGGGTACCCATCTCTGCTGCAGGGATGTCCTTGGCCCGTGGCATTGTGCCCGTGGGCCGGGCAGCTTTGCTTTGGGATGCTGATGCCTGGGATGGTGCCCGGCTGTGGCATCATCCCTGCACTCAGGAGGGGGCAAACCTGATCTGGGATCTCCATGCAAGCAGGAGCACAATTTACACCCCTGCTTGTTGTTGGCATCTGTCCTGTTACAGGTGGTGAGCTTCAGTGCACTAAAGCTATTTATTGATCTCGTAGTTTGCTTTAAAACCGAGTGACTTGTAGAAAAAGGGAATAGTTGGTCAAATGCTGGCTCTGGTTGTTGGTTGGACAGGGGTGATGTGTGTTCTGGCTGCGTTCTGGCTGCGTTCTGGCTGCGTTCTGGCTGTGTTCTGGCTGCGTTCTGGCTGCGTTCTGGCTGTGTTCTGGCCTCATCCAGCTCCTGCTGGCTTTCCCCAGCACTCGCATGGAGCAGCAAAGGATCACCAGCCTGTTTGACCCCTTTACTATCCATCTCCAAGGGTGTTTGGACTTCCTCAAAGATCTAAGCTTTCCTGCCTAAATGCTTGTGGAGGCATGGTGGGGAGAGGGGGCTTTCAGCCTTGGCTGACGTCAGGTTGTCATCGCTCACCTCGGTTTCAAGGCGTTCCATTGATTTATCTCTCGCTGTGGCGCTGGGGCGTGCGCAGCCGGGCGGCTTCAAGGCCTGGGTGACGCTTTCCCTGTTCCAGTGGCCCCTCATCCAGGCTGTTGGTGACCCCCAAAGGGCCTGCTGGGCACCTCTCCCCGCCGTGTCCCCAGCTCGGGGGCCCGAAAGGTCTGACGTGGAGCGCGGTGCCCCGCGGACAGCCCGGGATGGGACGCGATGGGATGTGACAACAAAGCAGGACGGCCAAGGTCGGCTGCCTGGTGCAGAGGAAGCTTTGCAAGGAGCCAAAACTTTGGAAATGCTGCCAAAGTCAGCAGCACAGGCGAACTATTGTCTGAGGAGTGCAAAGAGGTGGAAGGACCACGGAGCGGACACGGAGTCTTATTACGAGCACAGCCGGGGGCTTCCAAGCCAAACAAAGTCCCCTGCGCTGCAGGAGGGCAGCGCTGACAAGACCGGGGCTGGTTGGACGAGCTGGAGATTGCAGCTGAAATCCCAAAACAAACCCCCCTCCCGGATCCCCCTTTTCCTTCCCGTTCCCTACGAAAACAGCGTTCCTCGCCACCTGGCCCCGCAGCAAGCGCGCGAGCCTGGATCCCGTTTGCCGCACGCTGCGCTGAGCGCGAGGTTAATGACCTGCCCCGTGGTTTTCCTCCCTGAAAATCCATGGCCAGGCTCTGTAAAGCATCCCTGAGCTGGGGCAGTTGCCTCCTGCAGCAGCCCGGGCCGGCTGGCACCCAGCACCCCTGGCTGGGGCGGGGGCAGGACGGATGCTGTTCCGGGGATGGAGGCCGTGCTGCTCCGTCGTACGACATCGCTTGGTAGCTCTTCTGTGTTTTGTTTGGTGAGTTTTGTTTGGTTTTTAAGCTGCGTTGGTTTTTCTTTGCTTCTGAAGTCCCGGAAAACAGCTGGGAATGGGCAACTCCCAGTTTTTGTTGTGTAGGCTTCGAAGATGGTGCTGGGTTACCTGCTGACAGTGCTTTGTCACTCCGGGACATTGGAGCGTTAAAATCCTGGCATGGCTGAGGGGCATCACTGGCTTGGAAAGCTTTGTTTGAGCTCTGGGGACATGTGCCCCGCCTGGGTGCCTTGTCCTCCTTCAGTTTTCAGGTTGGGATGGCATCGAGTAGGATCATAAACCCTCCATCCCATCCTTCATGTCCCCTCATCCTGCTACAGAGCATCTGTCCAGAGCCGGGTGCATTGACCTCCCTGTATCCCCGGGGAAATAGGTGCTTGGGAATGGGAATGCACTTCCTCCCTATCCCTCAGGGAGACGGCAGCCAACCCCCCCTCCACCAGCTGCCTGTCCCGAGGGTGGTCACGGTGCTGCCAGAGCCCCCTCGGCTTCCTGCCGAGGCAGGAATGCCAGGAACTCGATTGAAATTTGGGGCTCCCCGGCTGAGCCAGAACCGTGGTGGGGGGTGAGGAGCGGGGTGAGTCTTCCCCTGCCCAGCGAGCAATTAGTCTGCAAGGTGATTTATTGATGCCGCGGAGGATGATCCAGGGGGTCGCATTCCTTCCCTCGCCTTCCCTGCCTTATCTCGGGGCTGTCGCTTGGCCCCGGAGGGAGGTGAGTGATGGGAAGCAGAGGCGTGGCCCCGGTGGAGGCAGGATGAGGGGCACTGGGGGCTACAGCTCACCCCCAGCTCACCCTATGTTTCAAAGACCTCCCTGGGGTTCGGCTGTGCCCACACATTGGTGGTCCCTCTGCACCATCTCTTCTCCCCAGGAAACCTCACGGGGTGGCCAAAGTCACCAATTCTCTGCTCCCTTGTCCATGTGGATGGGGCAGAGCGGGACACCAGCGCCTCTTGGCTGTGCCTTGTCCAGCCCTGCTCAGGTCAGGAGCAGGAGGAGGCTGTGGATAATGACAGGGGTCTGGGCTTGGCCGCTCTTCCTCCCCTCCCGGGGCTATTTGATGGCTCCCCAGGCAGTCGTGACATTTTCACGGTTTATCTTGTCGAGGAATTTGCCGGGAGGATGTTTCTGGCTCTCCGTGAGTAAATGTTTAGGAACGCTGCGGTCCCGGGGGCTCCGTGGTGTTGCACAGCCAGAGGCAGGGGGAAAACGCTGTCCCGGAGGCAGAGCCCGGCAGGGTGGCACCTGTGTCATTCCTGGGGCTGTGCTGGCTGCTGTCACTCCTGCCAGCTCGGTTCCTGTGCATCCTTGTCTCCGGCCTCCGCACCCCCGTCCCCATCCCTGGCCGGACGCCCGCCCATGGGCTGGGTGCCGCTGCCTCTCTCGGGGGCTGTCCCGGCGGGGGAGGTCAGCGGCCCGGGATGTGGCAACATCCTCGGCGTGCGTCTCCGTGAGGGCCTTTTGACTGCTGTTTGGGCTTTTAGATGGGGAACGGATTAGAATCCCAAATGTCAATAGGGTTTATAGATACCATCTGCTGCTGACAGCCCCCGAAATTTTCTGCTCGGTGCGCGAGTGCTCCCGCCTCCAGCTTTCTGGCTGTGCCGCTGTCAGGGCTTCCTTTCCCTTCCTTTCCCTTCCTTTCCCTTCCTTTCCCTTCCTTTCCCTTCCTTTCCCTTCCTTTCCCTTCCTTTCCCTTCCTTTCCCTTCCTTTCCCTTCCTTTCCCTTCCTCTCCCTTCCTCTCCCTTTCCCTTCCCCTGGTTCCAGGAGGGCTGTGCCCTGCGGGGTGCTTCCCCCGGTGGCTCGGTCTCCTGGCATTCCAGCGGTCTGGGATCCTCATCCCCGGAGGTGTGAGCGGCAGGAGGAAGGAGGCTGCAGCCCGCCCGTGCTCGCTCCCAGCCCCTGCCCGGAGCTCTGCGATCCCTGGGATGGCCGCCGGGATGGGGCCGGCAAAGTGGGGTCTCCCGAGGAAGCGTCCGCGCTCTGCTCAGCCTGAGGCTCCCTCTGCTGTCCGTCCGTCCGTCCGTCCCTCCGCCTGTCCGTCCATCTGCCCGGCTCTCGCTGGGGACTCCTTGGGCTGTGCAGGAGGAATTGCTGAGCTGGGCTGGGGGCTGGGCTGAGCTCTCCCTGTCCTCTCCCAAAATCCTGCAGGGAGAGCAACCCCGGAGAGAAACACCGGTGTGCTTTGACCGCGGATGAAAGGCTGCAGGTCTGAATGACAGGCTCTTTTTTCCTACTTTTTATCTATTTTTCCCTACTTTTTATCTATTTTTCCCTCTTCTCCCCCCTTTTTTTCCTTTCTTTTTTCTCTTTTTACCCCCATTTTCTCTTTTCTGTTTCCTTTCTTCTCCTTTTTTCCTCTCTTTTGTCTTTTTTCTTCCGTCTCTTTTTCCCTTTCTTCCCCTCTCCTTCCCCTCTCTTGCCTTGTCCCCCTCTCTTTTCCTCCTTCTCTTCCCCCTCCTCTCTTTTTTCTGTTCTTTTCTCCTTTTCCCCCTCTTTCCCCCTTTTTTTGCCTCCTCTTTTTTCCTCTCTTTTATCCTCTCTTCTCTTTTCTCTTTCCTTCCTTTCCTACTCTCATTTTCCACTTCTTTCCCCCCCACACACTTTCCTCCACTTCCCACTCTTTCCTCGACTTCCCCAATCTCTTTTTCTCTCTTTTCTCCTTTCCCCCCAACTCTCTTCCTCCCCTCTCATTTTCCCCTTCTCTTCTCCCCACTCTCTTTGCCCCCACCCTCTTCCCCCAATCTCTTTTCTTCCCATCTCCACTCTTTCCCCCCACCTCTAGTTTTTCCTCTCTTTTCCCTTTTCTTGTCCTTTTTCTCCCCTCTCTCTATTCTTCTGGCCCAGGACTGAGCCCTCAGTGGCTTCTCAGGGCAGCCTCACCCCCTTTTCCTGAGGAGCCATGCTGCAGCACCAGATGCCAGACAGCTTTGGGAAGATGCAGCCAGCCTGTTTGGGAGGGAACTGTGGCCAGGATGAGGGTCCAGATTTGCTTTTCAAGAAGTCCAAGGTTATGACAAGCTGGCAGCAGCATCTCATGGAGTGTGCAAAGTGCTTTTTGGGAGCCTTTACCCTGGAGGAGGCTGGAACAGGGGGTTTTCCCTGCCCTGCCAGCAAGCCAGCTGCCATGGCTTCTCCCTGGGGGAATACTTCTCCCAAATATTTCACCAGCTGGTGCATTCCCAGTCCCTGCCTGGCTGCTTGCTCAGTGGCAGAGCTGGTTGCACTGGGCCAGGATGCTCTAGTGCCACCTGTGCCACCAGCCCACCCTCAGGACACGCGTTTTGGAAATCCCTTTTTTCGGGGATGCCCCAGCCCTGGCTCCTTCCCGGGGAGGTGTGCAGTGAAACGAGGATCATCGACTTCACGAGGGCGTCCCACGGGACTGCGGCTCCACTCCTCTGTCATGAGCCGCCTAATCCCGGCAGAAGGGAGAATCAGGGATTTCTGTGCCTGGGCATCCTGTCTGCACACGCTTGGGGTACCCCAGCAGGGTGCTGCTGCCCAAATCCTCCTGGCAGAGACCAGGCAGCTCATGGTGGCATGTGATGCTCCCCGCTCTGGGATGATGCACAGCTCTGGGAGGGGGAGGCTGCGGGAACACCAGGATTCTCCATCCCACCGGTGGGAATGGGGGCAGCAGTCACTCCTGTCCCTCTCACATGTGCCAGGGACACCAAGGTTCTCCATCCCA
>VZTH01017006.1:0-59569 GCA_013397815.1 Aleadryas rufinucha | reverse complement strand
CTTCCCTTTCCTTCCCTTCCCTTTTCCCCCCTTTTTTAAAATTTTTATAATAATATTTTCATTTTTTTTCACATCAGCCACAGCATCCACATATTCCTTGGAGTGTCTTGCTGTGACAGATAATATCCTTGTGCCACAGGCCAAAGCAAAATCCCAAGCAGAGGAGTTGGGAACACATTCCCTTTCCCAGAATGTGCTGGCTAAACCAGTCTGAGAGTCACCAAAACGCTTTGATTAAGATAAAAACCAAAAAAATGTCCAATTTCTCCACCAACCAGCAAAACCTCTCAGCACTCTCAGGCAGCAGCTTTGGCTCCCTTTGGTTCTGTGCCACGGCAAATTCAAGGTTCAGTGACCCATCCCTACCCACTGGCTGTTGGGCAAAGGATCAGGATTTATTAATTATTATAAAAGCCAGGGAGGGGGCCCTCCTAATTAAAGACTCTGAGTGTGACTCCTCATTTTCCACCGCTTGCCAGCTTGCTGTACCTGGCTCTGCTCAGATGACACTCAACCCTCAGCTTGGAACTGCATTCTTGGGAGAAATTAAGGGAGGAAAACGCAATAAAAAAATCTTCAACCGCTTGTGCAGAAAAAGGGAAGGTGAAAAAGAGTGTAATTGTTCAATTCAATAACGGGGGAGACACAAAAATGCCCTTTTCATTAATGTTGTTGAGGCTTAAAGGCTGAAATTTGGCATGGAACAGCTCTGGAGCCTCATATGAGAGGAAACCAAATGACTGATTTATGGGCACTTGGAAATTGCTTCCCACTCTGGCTCATTAATGGCTAAATTGGGCTTAGTCCTCATCCAGCAACACTCCATTGGCCCGGGATGCTCTGGCCATGAGGCCCCTCCGAATTTCCAGCACTGGTCAAAGCTGCATCAAACTCATCATTATTATAAAACCCAAACTATTTAAATACATTAAAGGAGTATTATTAATGTGAAATTCAGGCAGCATGTATGAGCTTAGGAGATGATGAGGGGCTGTGGCAACGTTTTTCTTCATGGCCAAGACCTTCAGCAACAATTTCCTAAGAAAAAAGAACAATTTTGTGAGATAAAGAACTATTTTTGAGAGAAAAAATTGTATTTCTTCTTATCCTTGCATTGCAGTGACAGCAAAAAGACAGGTTTTTGTCACTTTGAAATGATTTTGCAATGAAGTAAATCCCTGATTTACAAAAGTTTAGGACATCACTGGGAATAAAAGGTACTGCTGCTTAATTAAAATGTACTTGATGGGTGGAAATCAGCATTCAAAGCACCGAGAAGTTACAGCGGCAGCGACAAACGAGTTTGTGTTTTGTGTTGCAATTTACTGCCAGCAGCTCTGCCTTCCCTGGGCCTTGTGATGTTCCAGGGAATGGGCTGGAAATTCAATCCATGCCCAATATGCTTAACTTGGGAAGGGAAAAGAAAGAGCACCCGCTGCCTGCTCCAGTCAGTGCCCCCTGCACGGGCTGCCGAGGAGCAGGGCACACAAATTCCTGATTTTAATGGATAATGGGTCTGATTTACCCTGGATAGAGGAATATCTGAGCAGGGGAAAGGAAAGGAAAGGAAAGGAAAGGAAAGGAAAGGAAAGGAAAGGAAAGGAAAGGAAAGGAAAGGAAAGGAAAGGATCAAACTCCCAGTTAAAAAATATCAAGAGAAAGCAGTAAGAGTGCTGTGAGCAGTTGGAGCTGAGGAGCATGTGGCTACTCCAGAGGGTTTGATCTGTGATCTTTCTTCTTTCCTGCAGTTACTTGGATGCTCCGAGCTTGGATCCCACCAGGGCAGAATGCTGATCAGTGTGGTTCAGTTTTTGCAATGTTACATGTCATACATTAAAAAAAAACAATAAATACTCAAAAAAATTAAAAAATATATTTTAGAAGTTGCTAATCAGTGAAAAGGCCACCCTCTGCAAAGTGACCTATTTCTAGATATGAAAATAAAACTACAAAATTAGAGTGGTTGTGGTAATATTGGGATGAGTGTAGTGGAAGAGCAGAGACCTTCATGCTCCCTCCCAGCTGCTCAGCAGGAGCCAGGCCATGGCTGTGCTGCCATCCTGATTCCAGCCATGAGGAAAGAGAGGAAAATGCAACTCAGATTCACAGGTGAGGAGAAATCTCACACCCTGTGCTGCCATACTTAAGGAAGTGACCCACTGGTGGGATTTGGGACAGAATTGATGGATAAGGAAAGGCATTCAGGGCTGCAGGATAACAGTAAGGACATGCAGGAGAGGATTGGCTTCTGCAGCCTCATGTCAGAGCAAGAATCCTCAAAGAACGGGGCAATTTAGCAAGTCAAGTAATTATTTTTTTAAAAAAACCCTTTCACCTGGGAAG
Organism: Aleadryas rufinucha; assembly: GCA_013397815.1. Lineage (NCBI taxonomy): Eukaryota > Metazoa > Chordata > Aves > Passeriformes > Aleadryas > Aleadryas rufinucha. Next base: position 57,226 of record VZTH01017006.1, on the reverse strand, counting down.
GCAGTGACAAGGAACCACCTGCAATCAGCTTCCCCTCACCTTTGTGTGGTGGAAGCAGAGGAAATCCTGCAGTGATATTACCTGTGCTAATGTGAACAGAGCTCAATCCACGGGAGGATAGGTGAGCAAACGTGGGTGCACACAAGTGCAAGCCCCAATTCAAGAATGTGTCCCTGGTTGCCTGGAGGGAAAAAACCCACTCCTGGCAAGTGGAGAATGCATTATCTCCATAATATAGCTGGGAGACACCGGAGGAAATTTCAGGATCAAATATTTGTACACGGGTCCAATTTATTAAAAGCAAATATTGACCGTCCGGTCCTTAAATATTTTAAATAATTTATTCTAAATATTTTGATACCGGAGTAAATTAATGCTAAAGCATTTCTTTGTTTGTGCCAAATCAGTGCTTCCCAGTAGGAAGTTAGTCCATCCTTGCAAGCAAGCTTTCACTCTCAGTAGGCAGTCCATTTCTGTAGAGTGCCATTAACTTAATTTCAAAAAGAACCAGTAAAGGTATATGGAGCAGGCAGTAATAGCATGGAAAATATCCAAAATTACTAGACCCCAGCAACAGAAATTCGATGCCATTTTCATGCACTAATAATTTGTAGTTTACATATTGAAGGTAACTATAAACTGACTACTTCCTTGGTTAAGTCTTGCAGGTAATTGCAAATATGTCGTTAGTGCTGTACCTTTCCCCATGTGAGAGCAGCATCTCCAGGAGAAACAACAGAAAGCACAGTTTTCACTTCATTATCCAGAAGAGTTCTGGAGTTTCTTTGTCACCGACAATATTAAATGTACTTGTGATCAAACTATAAAAGTGTGGAAATTTTTAACTAGATTTCATAACTAGAAATTGTAACATTTTGGATATTCATGGCTTTCATTTAAGTCAAATCTTGTTTTAATAATGCAGATTTGATGAATATGCTGAAGTACACACATGGAAAATTATATATTCCAAATCAGAAAAATCTTTTAGAGCTCCCCTTTGTTTTTGGCTGAGAAATTCAGTGTGTGGAAAGAACAGCATCAACACAACAACGTTGTTTACTCTTGGGTGTAATCCAAAATAATTTGTATGAGAAGTGGGACACAGACTTTCCTGTTCCTTCAAAGGTTTTCATGAAGAATTCTGTATTTCTACATTTCTGCTGCCCCACGAGCTGCTGGTTGGATGGTTTTCATATGCAAAGCAGTTGCAGCAAGGAGGCTGGATTTAAAGAGATGGAACGAGGTGGCTTTTCATTATTCCAAGGTTACCAATATCCCAAACCCCTGGCACTGTTCAATCTGCTCATGGTGATGGACTTTTGGAGCCTGTACCCAAAAGTTTTGCTCACAGGGGGACAGAGGTGCCTTGGAAGGTGAAGGGACAATCTTCCAATCTGGTTAAATCCAAAGGAAAACTCCAGCTGGTTTCATTTCTTTCTGTATCAAGATCTCCTTTCGGGACAGGAGTTTGCTTAGAAAAGTGAATAACAGAAAATCCTGGGAAAGGCTTCCAACCACTCCCATAGCTCATTTATGCCAATCAGCAGGTGCTCTCCCTGCTCACAGAACCTACATTTCACAGTTCAACTCATAATTCAGGAATTTTCACTATTTGAGTCTGTGATGCTCTTTAAACTTTGCCGTGTTTGTCCTGTTGGACATTTAGGGGTCGTGGAATCACTTCGGTTTCCAATCACTTAAAATGTTTGTTGTAAAAAAATTGATTGTGCCTCCCCTAAGGGACCACAGAATTTTTTCTGATAGATAAAATCACAGACCAAGATCAGCAACGCATCAAGATCTGTAATTAAATGGCTTAATTCTTCATCTTTTTTTGGTAAACCAAAAAAACTGCTCTGAGACAGGGCCTTGCTTGGAATATTCAGAAAAAAAAGTTAGAAAGAGTGTGAGAGACTGAGAACAGCCCTTGCAAAATGGGCAGTTTCCACCCGTTTAGCTGGAGCCCAGGTTGTGCCGGCCGTGCCAAGCGGAGATCCTGCATTTGGCGGAGCAGCAGGAGGCGACTGCAGCGCCGGGCCAGCTCCCCGTGAGGAACATTGCAAACTGCATTTTGGGCCTGGGAGCACGAGCCAGCACAGCAAATTAGGGGATGTGATCTGCAAACCACAGGACAGCATTGCTGCCCTCAAAAACAAGACATCCAGGAGGCATGAGGATGCCTCAGCGAGAGAATATCAGTAAAAATCTTTTTGCTCATTGACCGTCCAAGGGGAGTTCACAGCAAAAGGCACTTTTGACCGATGTTTTAATTAGTAGATAAATTGACTTACATCAAGTACAAGGTTTGTTGCAAGGATCTCAAACTAACTCCCTCTGTTCACCTTCCCAGTGTCCAAGGCCAGGTTGGAAGGGGCTTGGACCAGCCTGGTCCAGTGGAAGGCGTCCCTGCCCATGGCAGGAGGCTGCAACTGGATGATATTGAAGGCCCCTTCCAGTCTAAACCATCCCATAATTCTATGATATATGGACCTCAATGACCTCAAGAAATCTGATCATGGAAAGGAAGTTACAGCCTTTCATACTTTGGAGGTATCCAATGCCTCTGGACCCAATGTCCTCTTAAAAAAAAAGTTCAATTCCTTCCAAACCAGGGCTTTGTGCCGCTGGATGTTGGACATGGAGTCAATCCTTCATCCATGAAGGAGAGGGAAGATGTCCCTGTGTTCTCCTGTGGGTACCCTGACCCTGCTCCTCCCCAGGGCATGGGAAGGGATGTAGAGGCTGAGAACAGGAGCATGGAGTCCTGACCCTCCCGTCGGGATGCCCTGTAGGCAGCGGAGGAAACGGAGTAAGGACAAGGAAAATTGGATTTAATAATTGCCACTAATAAAGGGGCAAGCGCAGAGAGCCAGCTCTACGCTGCCGGCCAAATTAATTGCTCAAGGCACATTAACAGTGTATTAGTTAACACATACACTGTGAGTAAATTGTAATTAAGCTAACTAACTAAATAATAAATACGTAGACTTTGTATGACAATCGGTCCTTGTAAAAATCCTTTCCACACCAGTGATAATTATTGACTTGCACAACTTAAACTGAAAAAATCCCAACTAATGCCCATATATTTTAATCTTCAGATTGGCTTGGATTGGTATTTTTATTTTTTGTATTGGTAAATGAAAGAATGATGTCACCCAGCAGCATTAAGTACTATTAAACAGGCCATAACTAACACTGGGTGCATAAATTATACATAAACTGACACTTTTATGCACTTTGTGAAGAATTGCTTCATGGGTTATGCAATCTTTTCCAAAACAAGTTCCAAGGAATAACATCACCAGTTATGTTTCATAGCTACAAATTGGTAACTGAATTAACATTCATTTATTAAGTTTACATGGAGAACTCCTCTAATTCAAACGCTCGCAGATTATAATTTATTTTTATCCAAGGTATAATTTTTCATCTCTTGTTTTTGCCAAAGTCAATACAACCTCAGCCAAACTCTGGTTCCAGTTCTCCATTTGTACCCTCCTGTTCTTGGCTACTTACCTAGATGAGTCTTTTCTAGCTGGGAAGGTAAATAAATGAGCTTGGTTCACTAAAAAGAAAAGTAGTTTGTAAAATTTTGAATTTCAACTATGGTTCCTGAGTCAATATTGACAGCTTTAGGATCCTACTCCTGCAATTTAATAAAAAAATAGAACAGAGAATCGCTTTTGCACATATGGAACTTGAACAACTGATCTGCCAGCAGAGGTTGAATATGGTATTTTTTAATAAACTGTTTTATTTCTCCTATCCCAGTTTAATCTGCAAGTCAAATACAGGCACGCTGTGGAGTGGGACAATATGAAAAGACCTTTTCTCCATGAATAAGCTGCATGAAAGTCCCAGAAAGGACTTGTCTTCTGGGACACAGGCTGCTGCAGCTCTTAAGAGGTTTACAGTAGCGTAGAGGAGATTAGAGGAGACTGGCATCATAATCACATGGAATGTTAATAAACAGGGAGAAGAAAGTGGGGAAGGAGAACATGGATAAAGAGATAGAAGAGCAGTAGAGAGGATAACAAGTGTTCTGGCAGACCTTGTGCAAATGAGAAGGCATTTAAAGAAGAAGGGACTAACTGTTGCCCAGAGAGGTTGTGAATTCCCCATCCCTGGAAGTGTCCTACAAGGTACAGACACAGGTTCTGGTCCAAAATTATGTCTAATCAGTCACATTAAATAATCCTTCCTTTGTCATACTCTTCATTATTCACTTGTTCCAGATCCTTCCAGGAATTTTATCTTCCAAACTCTGAAAATCCATCATTTTTTAAAATTGAAGAGAAAATGAGTTGTTAGAGAATAAATCCACCCTACCTCATTGCAAAAGTATTTAAGCAGTTCTTTTTCTTTGATTGTTTAAGCTTTGGAAGGGGCCACCCAGGGAGGTTTGGAGTGCCCATCCCTGGAGGTGTCCAGGGAAGGCCTGGAGGTGGCACTCAGGGCTCTGGGTTGGGGACAAGGTGGGGATTGGGCACAGCTTGAGCTCAATGCTCTGGGAGGGCTTTTCCAACCTAAATAATTCTGTGATTCTGGGATTCTGTGAATCAGTCAGACCCTATTCCATGTGCCTGCGTGCTGATGGCTAGAACAAGGCTGAGGTGAGTAGGACCAAGGTGCAGAAACAACCAGGTGAGGCTCTTTGACCTGTGGCACGCAGGAGAACAGGTAACCACGAGTGATTGAACACCTTGGATCTATTAAACCTGTTAAACATGGCTGAAGCCTGAACTCGGCTGCTAAATCATTCCAGAGTTTGTCTTGCATGGATTGAAGGGAGAGGGAAATGAAATATATAAAAAAGCCATCAGGACTGAAATTATTCTTTAACCTCCACAGCCTTTAAAGTGTTTCTCAAAGCCTAATGATACCTTGTCATTTTTCTGATTTAATGCGCATTTGTTCAGGTTGGCCTGGGCCAGGGGGGTCCTGGTTCTTCACAGACAATTTCCATGGTTGGGAGAAGGATGTTTCAACCAAATCCAAGCAGCTTCTCCTAAGCAATGTACCTAGCATTAGGGAAAGCAGAAATTTGTGAGTGTAGAAGACTTCATCATTAAAAATCCCTAGTTCAGCCTAGAAAACAGTGGAGTTTATATAAAAACTTGATTTCTTGCCTCTTCTTGTGTTGATTTTACCTTCTTTCCATTGCAAGAGCAGAGCTGTCACAGTAAAGATGTGTTGATGCCTTTTAGGCTGTTACTGGAAAAAATAATTATAAATCTGCCAAATACCACCAAAAAAAGAGTTGAATTTAACTATTCTGTTTCTCTATTTCCCTAATTCAGGACTGAACTTCAAAACCTTGTGGGACTATTTATAGAAGGCAGTCGGGATTCTGCTCCTTCAGAAAGAAAACCAAGGATATAAAATATAGCGCAGATATATTGAGAGGGCTTCAAGATGTGAAATGGAAAAGTATTCTATGTATTACTCCAAAAATGAGCGCTTCTATAAAGCAGTTTGAGGATATTATTTTGGTTTTTCACTGTTTCTTGTAGCTGCCATCTAATCCAATGGATTAGATCATCCAGGGCTCTAAATGAAACCCAGAAATTCCTTTCTTTGTCAGTGCTGGAGCACATTCCATGCCGGGTCCCAGCTGGATCTGTCCTGGATGCGATGCTATTCAATATTTCATTAACAACTTGGATGACAGAAGAGAGAGCAGACTTTGGATGACACCAAAGTGGGAAAGATCGGGAGTATTAAAATTCCAAATTATTTTGGAGCAGCATCCTAATGATGACATTTAATAAAGATGAGTGTGAGGCACTATATACAGGAAGAAAAAAACCAATCCACACAAATACAATGGTGGAAGTGGTGTTACAAAAAGGCACAGAACTTTCTGGGATCTCTGCAGAGCATCATTAAAGCCTTAACGAAAATAAAGTGGCTGTTTCCTGGCATTAGCCTTTAAAAATAAGATGAAGAAAAACTGGGGAAAAGTGCAGAGGACAATAATAGGAAATTATAAACATTTGAGAAAAGCTGTGATGAGTTTGCTTAGTCTAGAAAGAGGAAGGAGACTCTCAATACTATTTTAATTTTAAATATATTTATGGGCATGCATATGGAAGCAAACACATGTAAATCTTTATTTTAAATAAGGTGACAAGCACTTTTTTCCATGTCCAAAGAGTGCTGGACAAGAAGTAACAGGTTTTAGCTCGCAGGAAGGGAGTTTTTCTATCTGAAAGGATAATTAGGCACTGGAGCAAATTACCAGGGGAGATTGTGAAACTCACTGGCAATTTTGAAGAACAGATTAGACATACATCTGCCAACACTCGTGTAATTTTAGTTGGTCCTGGTCCAGGGCACAGAAGGAAAAGGGCCCAGATCCATCTTGCCTGATGGGAGAGACACCGAACTCTGGGAACTGGCCGTCCTGGGAACCTCTGATGGGCCATTTGAAGGGCAGAGGTGTTAAATTCTGTGTATTGCAGAGCCAGAGGTGACTGCATTCCTCATCCACTTGCTGCAGTCAGCTGGAATCAATCTGGATATGGGCATATTCCAGCATGGAATCCAGCTTAACACCCCCTCCAACCCCACCAACCTCTCAGGGCTTCTCTATATATTGAATCAAATATCCTGACTGGGAATCTATTCCTAACACAGAGAGGAAAATGGACATCCAGGATATATGGATTTATTTTTGCATATATCTGCACCCAAAAAGACAGGTCTCAGGAGAGTGCAGTCAAAATAAAGAGTTGCAGTTTAAAATTAAGGCTTAGAGTTTAAAACAGTTACAGATTAAAATAGAGCGTTTCAGTTTGCAATAAATACTTGCAGTTTAAAAATAAAGACTTCCAAGTTCAGTTTCAGCCATTTGCATAATATTCAGCAATTAACCAAAAATAAGAGCGTAAAAAACCAAAAGTGGTTCTGTGCCTGAAAATAAAATGGGTTTTGTCATGGCAGCTGTACCTGGGTACCTGCAGCTTCCACAGACATCCAGCAAAATCCCTGCTAAGCAATCCCAGTGGGATTCCTTGGCAGGATGTCGTAAAGGAACAGAAATTTTCCAATATTCCCTCCTTCTTTTACAATAATATTTTATAATAATTTTGTGTTACTACATTGAACACCCCCCCCCCCCCCCCCAAAAAAAAAAAACCCTCGTGCATCAGGGGCATATTCCCTAAATAACAGCCTGGGCTTAAAATGTCTGTCCAGGAATTCTGCCCTTTGCTTCCAGACTAAATGCTCCTACACGGCCTCCTCGCTGGCCAGGCTCGTGCCCATCTGCCGGGATGGCGCGGTGCCCGCGGCAGGTCGGCGTGCCAGCTTCCCTGGGTCAGGAATGCCAGGATATGACAGCGGTAGATGGACAACCTGCCTCGTGCTGCCACGCTCTCCCTTCCAAAATCAGCTCTCCTCAGGCTGGTTCCGCGCATCGGGGATTGGGCAGCGAACGGAAAACACCTGAAGGGAGCGGGAAACGTGAAAGGTTTGGGGGTGTTTGCTCTTTCCAAAAAATCAGGCTTCTAGGAAACACAGAAAGCTCATTTGGGATGTTAGATGTTATAAAAATATTGCCCACAGGAATGCTCTGAAAGCAAACCTTTGGCAGGGATTCAGTAGCTGCATTAGGCAACTCGTGGGCAAGAGGATTGCTCCCAGCTCTCCCTGGCCAGGACTCCCATTTGTGTGGGAAGTGCCTCTCCTCTTCCAGACTAATTAATAAACCAACAGTATTGACAGGCTGCATCACCCGGAATGGGGTCAGTGCAGCAGGGCTCGCAGCACGGGGGTGAGGATGCTCAGCTCTGTCTGGCTCCAGGAGCAGCTCCTGCCCTGCCCAGGTGGGATCAGAGGGAAGCCGGTACCTCAGAGGGGGTTTGGGCAGAGGTAGCAGATTGTGTGCAGAATTCCACCCCACAGTCAGGGTTTGCCCACAAAGTCAAGGGAAGGCACAGGTTGGACTGGGCTTGGAGCAACCTGGGATAGTGGAAGGTGTCCCTACTCATGGCAGAGGGTCAAACTGGATGGTCATTAAGGTCCCTTAAAGAACCAACCCAACCCAAACCAGTCTGGGATTCACATCTGAGCTCTAAAAACCCTTGCACTTCCCCCTGGCAGTTCCAGCTCTTTTGGAGGATACCCATCTTCCCCCCCAAAAATCAGGATGGCAAATCAGAGCAAGAAGAATCCTAATGAAATAATGTTAATATCTCCTCCAGGAGGGAATACCTTCCTGAGGAACCACGTCAAGAATGCACCTGGTCGAGTACTCCACGGCTGTGCTCCAGCCCCAAAGACCCCACGTGCGCATTCTCAGCCATGTAGAAAATTATCCCCCGCAAAGCTGGTCACGTATTAAACACCACATTCCCGGCTGTTTTCCGGAGCCTGACATGAGGGAAGGTGGACACGCCGGGAGACAGAACGAGTGTAGATCATTACAGGAACCGCAAAGGGCGCAACTGTGAGTGATGGCGCCGTAATGGAAAGCCGGGAGTGTGACAGCGGGAACGCCGCTCGGCTCCCGGCGATCCCGCGCAGCCCACGGACACCACTCCTCCGGTAATCCATCATCGATCCCGCTCCTGATCCGACCCTGGAACGTCTGCCTACCTTTTAGGCTCGCCACCTGCGACATTCCTTGGAAATTCAGGGGACAAGGCGAAAGCGTGAAGCAGCAAAAAGCCGCACGTGGATCGAACAACGCCCTCCGTGTTTCCCGTATCCACCTTCCCCTGTGATCACCTCCTTTTATATCATGGGTTATTATGATCTGTATTTCCACAGCTCGACATTAACATCAAAGCTCCACTGTGCCAATCACAGGAGCTGATTGCTGCCTGACAGACAACCAAAACCAGGGATTTGGGGTGAAAATGTAAGGATAGGGGCAAGCTGCCCCAAGTGACATCTCTGCCTGAGCACAGGTCTGGATGGCACCGTGGCTGAGGGCACTGTAATGTTTTCCATTCTTTCCAGCCATACAAGCAAAGGAAACCATCCTGCTTTGTTTTATTAAAGTCATATGTTATTCTGGAATTCTGTGTTGCTGTTATTCTGCCTGCTTAGTCTGGCAGTCTAAGTATATTTGAAAACCAATAAAATAAAATATTACCAAAAAACATAATACTCTAGAAATCCACTCCCTTCTGTAATTACAGTTTAATGTCTAACATACTTTGTGCTTCACATTCAGCAAACTTTGATACAGTACTTAGACAGAAATTATGGTGCACCAGAGTAACATACATTTGCTGGCAATGAAAATGGGAAATAATTTCTCTTTTATAATTAGGGGATGTCTGCAGGATGGAGGTGCTATTTGTTTGTCATCACAGAATATGCCTGCCTTGTGTCAGGCAATCAGTTTGACATGTGGAGTTAACTTTAGGTTATCCAGACCAGGCACAGGCATTTGTTCTCCATTTTCTCTTCTGTCTCACAGCAAGTCCTAAACGAGAACCTTTCCTGGGCATGTTACAAGGAAGGGCAGCATTTTCTTGTAAGGAATGTTTGTTTGCTGGGTTTTTTTCAATCTCTTATTCTCAAAAATACTCTCTTAGCAAAACCACAAAGAGACATATTCCTGAGCCACTCGAAGCAGGAGACCGCAAGCTTTAACAATCAAAATAATAAAAATTGCTGCTCTCTTATGATGGGGAAAAACTTGGGGTTTGCTCTTTTGCCAGCACTTGTGGCATATTTCTAGACATGATGTTGGTAATATAGACCGTGTGAACAAAGTTTGGAAGGCAACATCTTTTTAATTGAATGGCTCCAGCGGTAATTATTATTTGGTCTCTCGTTAATTAACAATTTACAAATGGCAGCCAGCACAGTATGGTTAAATTACTTCTTCAAGATGACTTAAAGCTGGAAAAGGGTTGCAATTGTGTTCTATCAGAATTTTACCTTTTTTTTTGTGCTGGTAGTTTCCCTTTGACCCTGTAAGAGAATTCAGAGATCGATGGGGGAAAAAAAAAGAAATGGTGTCATCTCTGTCCTTGCCACAAAAGTTTCCCAGTGTGTTCACAGGCAATTTCCCACCTCCAGGAGCAGACAGTAATCACAGCTGAACAGTGTTTTAAAATCCAGTCTTCTTCACTTGTTTAGGTCCAGAAAAATAAATTTAACTCTCAGGTTTCTCTCCTTTACACAGCCAGAGCAGACAGCACATGGCTTCTTTCAATACAGCCATTCCCAGTGATCCCAGTAACGTACCAGGATCAGCAGAGCTGGGCAATCCCTGGCTCTTCTCCTGCTGAATTCAGTCAATGATTCAATTATTAATCCTCCAAATCATAGAATTGTGGAAAGGTTGGAAGGGAGCCTAAAGCCCATCCACTTCCACTCCCTGCCATGGGCAGGGACACCTCCCACTGTCCCAGGCTGCTCCAAGCCCCAATGTCCAGCCTGGCCTTGGCCACTGCCAGGGATCCAGGGGCAGCCACAGCTGCTCTGGGCACCCTGTGCCAGGGCCTGCCCACCCTCCCAGGGAACAATTCCTTCCCAATATCCATCCTAAACCTACTCTTTGTGAGACTGAACCCATTCCCCCTCATCCTGTCACTGCAGGCTCTTATAAATCATTTCTCTCCAGATGTTTCAGCTCTTTGTGTCATTGTGAATTTCTCAGCTCCAGTGCTCTGGCAAGGCCAAATTTTCAAAAGTGGCCTCAGAAGTGGAAAAGTCTCTGCAGGGACATGATGGAAGAGCCACTGCTTGGGACAGAGGCAAAGCAGTGGTGGTTATCCCCCAGGGAACACTCTTTCTGGGAAGGTGAGGTGTAGGGAGCAGAGTTGTTCACCTCCAGTTGCTGTGATCATGGGGAAAACCGAAGAGAGAGAACTGGAGCTCCCTGTCTGCTAAATGTGTGCAAATTGTGTCCTTTGTGCCTACATCCAGCACCAGCCCATGCAGGATGGACAGGATGTGTCACTACCCAGCAGGAATGTGCACATGGTTTGGCACAGGGAGATGCGAGGAGATGAGAACACGCACAGATTTTTAGGCACCCTTTTAGGGGCTGCTTTGGAAACGTGGATCCTTCAGCAGGTATACAAAGAGGTTATCACAACTACCTGGCATTTCCTCCAGATCAAGAAATACAGTCAGGAGAATCATGTTTCATCTTTGTGGTTTGGGGGTGTGATCACAACACAAACGGCATTTAACAAACACAAAAAGCAGCCCGGGTTCCTGCCCTCACACTGACAAGCAGGAGAGCATTTCTTGGGTCCTGCTTCTCTCCCAGAGTCGTTTTAGCCTGTCAAGCTCAGCACAAACTTTTATGTAGAAAAATAAAAGCCGGTTTATTTTCTGAACAATCTCATTAATTCTTCTGCAGGATTTCACCAGCGTACTGACAATTTCTTCCCAAGGAAAAGAAGGAGCTGGCAAGCAGAGGCCGCCGCTTTGGTCAGGGTGCAGCTGCAGTTCACTGCTCCTTTCTGAAAGCAAGTCCTGCAATTTTACCCATTTTTCCCCAAGGATTAAAGTGGAAAAAAAAAATCCCAGCAAGATCTCACCATTGTCACAAATCCAGAAGGAAATAATACCTGGTGGGAAATGAGACAAAACGTCTTATCTTGAAGTCTGGGCCAGGTTGCAAAGACTTCCCAAGGAGGAATCCAGTCCCTGGTTTATTGGGAATGATCAAATTTATTCCTTTAGTTATATATTAATTTTTTATAAACATGCTGTCCTAGAAAATCAGTACAGTTAATCCTGGCAGTGGTCTCCCACACGCTGGTGACAGTGGCTTGTCCCTGGGAGCAGCACACCAGCCTGGGCTTATTTCAACTGGAAAAGAAAACTTTGGAGAGTGGCAAATTTTTTGCAGATGACAGAGTTTTATTATGTGTTAGCAACAGCAATCCAAGAAACAAAGTTTAGGGCAACATCCAAAATAGCTGGCAGGGGGAGTGTGCTCATTTCATTGGTTTTAGCACCCTAAAATCAGGTTCTAACTTAGAGAATTTGAGTGAAAACAAATGATGGACAGAGCTCTCAGTGAGAAACAGCCAGGCTGAGAATACCACTCTGTCCCTGGGTTTGGGGGTGAGGGCTCCAAATATTGAAGGGAATCTTTGGGTGAAGTTTCCACAGGACAAAGTAGAGCCTGGCTTCCCCATCCTGCCATGGAGCTGAAGTCTAAATGCCAATTAAACATCTCCTCGTGGTCCTGGGCCAAGGGATGCAGATGTTCAGGCTCCCTCCCTCCCTCCCTGCCATGTGAACAGCCTGGGAAAAGCGTTACCCTGACAATGCTGAGAGGCAAAGTTGTCACTTTTTCTGCTGCCCAGGAGTGAAATAATAAATCAGAGCTCCACAAACGGCGCTGACAGGGCCCAGCTCGGTGACGCGCTGTCCGTGGATTGCTCCACGCCGCGGGATAACGAGGGGCACAGAGAAATGCCAGCTGTCACCTTGGCCATCGTGGCATCAGTGCAGCCAAGCTGGCAGGAGGGTGAGTCCCCTGCTTCTCAAGGAACACCCAGGCACCCCTGAGTGGTGGCTTGAAGCACAGCTGGAACCACTCCCATGGGAGCAGGCTGGGCACCCCTTTGGCAATATCTCCCCTCAGCCCAATGCTCCTCAGATCCTCTAGATCAGCTCACTGGTTTGCTGCTTTTTTAATAATTTAATTGCTTTGTTTTCCCCTTTTTAAATAATTTAATATTTTAAAATGCTTTTCTATTTATATATTTTTTAAAAATTGTTTTATTTATTATGGTTTTTACACGGATACCAATGTTGTACAGCCAGTGGCACTCAGGATGTTGCAGGATGTATTCACTGAGGAGCCTGCAATATGTCCCATTTTCTTGTAGGATCACAAGAAAGACATCCCTGGGTACCAGATATTGTAACACATGTGTGAAATACAGACAGTGAAATTCCCAGTGCTCAGCTAAAGCAAGGGACAAGGTCTCGTGGTTCAACATGGGTTCACCTAGAGCAACTAAAAGACTTCATGACAGAAAAAAAATATTTAAAGTTTTACTCTCTGGCAGAGGGTTAAATACCTGCCATGCTAGACCAGAGTTTCTCCACAGAGCAGTGGGCAAACCCTGCCCCTTTCACACCCGGGAGTGATGCTCAGGGTGGTCCCTACAGCTCGTCCCTGCATCAACTCTTTAATCACACAACGAGGATAAGCCAAGGGAACCCTGTCCCTCAAAGATCACTCAGAGCTGAGGAACCAGTGGGAAGAGAGGAATGCTTAGAAATTCACACTGGGGTCTCATGTTTTATTTTTCCTGAGGAGGAAGGAGCCGTGGCACCGGAGGAGATCAGTGATGGAGCCCGCGCCTCGCTGGTGGGCAGCGCCCGCCTCTTCAAAGGGAGGTGAGCCCCCAAAAGGCCCCATCCCGCTGGCTCGGGGCAGCCAGGCTCCTTTCCCATGCCTCCAACACCATCTCACAGGCTGCAGCTCGGGGTTTGATTACCCTTATCATTATCTGGGCTTCCAGGGCTACGTATTTTAATAAGAGACATAAAATGATCCGGTCTGCTCCGAAACCCCGCCACAGCATTTGTTTCAATGACCCCCTGTGGTTGTGAATTCGGCAGATTGACTATGGGCTGTATGAAGAAGGATTTCCTTTTGTTTGTTCACAAAGCATTGCCCTTTAATTTAATCATATGTCCCTTTGCTCTTGTACAGTTCGCTGTACTCTGCCCATTCCCCCTCCCCTCCCTGGTTTGTTTTTTTTTTTGGTACAATCTGGACATCTCCGACCATTCCAGTGCTAGCTGTAATTATTTCTCTTAATTCAGTTATTAAAAAATGTCTGCTCGTGGCAGAAGCATTGCGGATCTTTAGTCAAATTGATACAAATATTTTATTAGGATAATTAACAACCTTCAGCACAAGCTTGTTTGGGAGAGCATTGGAGAAACTGAGCGGGTCTGAAATTCGAAACAGATGCAGGACATATTCATAAATAAAACCAGAGCAAGTCAAACTGTGGCCTGCATAATAAGACATCACTCACTGTGTTTGCTATGTATTTGCAGACATGTTGTTAGCTGCATTTATTACAAAAGTTAGGTGCTTATTTGGAAGCTTTCACTTCTGTGAGCTTGTGATACTTTCTGTAAAACAAGAACCATAAATCATAGCGCTCCGGTTTGAAACCCGTGCACCTCCAGATAACCAGCACTTGTCAGTAGATTGTCTAAACCAGAGGATTAGCCAAAATACAGATGGAGAGGAAACACAGACTGTTTGCGTTGAGTATTTTGGCCAAGAGCCCAAGGAAATTACAATCGATATGGATATAGCATTTCTGAAGAGTTATGTAGCAAAAAGTGCAAGAAAATACTCTGACAGAGAAAATAAATAAAGCTGACAGAGGCTTAATTCTCTAGATCCTGTACTGTGGATAAAAATTAGAAACATTAAGCCATTAAATCATTTCAGCAGGACTTTAAACAATAGGAGCAGACTCGCCTGTTACTGCACAAGTTTAGAACCGTCTCTTTTGTGGACTAGATAAATATTCAGCATTGCAACTCTAACACTTCCCACACTTCCCATACACTGCATGACCTATTTTCCCAGTCCTTTTTCATGTGGGACGGGTTTTAAATAAAATAGAAATTCCTCTTGCTTCTTACAGATTGGAGTTGATTAAATATTCTACTGATAAAGGGTAAGCAAATGTCAGATTCAATATAATAAAAAGAGAAATGAGAGTTCATACAAGCAGCAAAGCAAACAATCCATTTTCATACTTTATTAGAAACATTTATTGCCATAATGACTGCATTATACTAAGCAAGCAGGTGGAAAGGTGCTCTGTGCAAGATATTCTCAAATATCTTTATTTTGAGGATTTTATATCTCCAATATTTAAACAGATGTTTTATTCCCTATAATATAGTCAGAGTATGAAATGCCGTAATTTCAGTTACTGCGTAAGGATCAAAATTGTACTTGAAGATCACGGCCTGTCATTGTGATTTCGGCAATAATGGTAGACCATTAAATGCTCAATTTTTCTGCTTTGACTTTATATTCCCAATGGTGAGTGGCTTTAGATGTAGACGGCAGAGCTCGGCGCGCGCCGGCAAATGCTCTGCCCAAATTTGCGGAACGCGTTGCGCGAGCGCTTCCCAGTCACTCCGCTCCCGGTACGATTTTATCGATGCGCAGCTCTGACCCGGGGCCCGAATGGAAATGACAGAGGTGGCCAGCTCTGCCTCTTGCTATCAAACAGCTGGCACTCGTTATCTCAACGAACGGTGGGAACTGTACTGAAGCAGATCTGTGTTCAATAAGGCACCGGTGCCACCAGTGCTGCCCCTGGAACAAGAATGGGCGCTTGTTTCGGGGCTTGACTTTCTCTTAATTTGCCAAATCAGGAGGCCCGGCCAGCAAATAGTGTGACAAAAGATTTCATTATTATCCTTCATTTAATTTAAGAAAGAATTTAACCTATGTTCAGTGCTCAGGGCCCAGGCTTGCATTCCTCCTGCAGCCCAACTTGCTATGAGAGACAGTGGGAGCACGAGGCAAGCAGGACTCGCTTCACTCTAGGATTCTCATTATTATTTCTTTACATCCCAGGCGTTTTATTCTCAAGGATTCTTCTGCTTTGCAACAAATTTTGAAATATGTGTCAGTTCAAGCTTAGGATAAGAGAAAGAAAAGCCTGGCATGTTAACCAAGGAAATTTACTACCCAGTTTCTTCTTTTTATTAACAGAGATCATTAAGACATCAGTTTTTCCTTTTACTGGCAGCATTCCACAGCCAGAGTATTCACAATGTCGAGGACACTTTCATTTTGTAATCTGGAGGATACAGTATATTAATTTTCAGGATTTATCACAAGGAAAGTGAAGTCATACTAAGTACAGTAGGTGTAACTAACTTTCATGTCAAAAAAGCTGTAAAGAGTGCCAGAAGCTCTGCTGGGCTAATAATAAGCTAAAAGGATATAAACTTGATTAGTCTCACTTAAGAAGCAAGAAGATAAAGTAAGCTTGAAAAGGCCTTTGCTCTTCCTTCAACTTCAGTGGGTTGAAGAGAATCATGAAGCTTATCACCATGAGATACTCGCTATAATGCCAGTATAGTTATTAGTTATATGTTAATTTATGCTCTGCTGTGCCCAGCCGCTGCCACACCAGCAGAATCTCTAATTCTGTCCAAAATCTTTGCAGCATCTCGGTGCTGTCACACCGTGTCACATTCCCTTAAGTGCACCTTGCACAGTGATATAAAACCTCCTTATTAAAAATTTCCAGCTACTAGAGGAAAATTGTTCCCCAAATGAAGGATCAAGGATGTCCTTTCCCTGCTCTTGAAGGCTGTGGACACTCTGGGGCTGTGCACCCTCCACGCTCTCCACTCTTACAACAGGAATTTGGAGAGGAGAAGGCTCCAGAGAGGCCT
Organism: Aleadryas rufinucha; assembly: GCA_013397815.1. Classification (NCBI taxonomy): domain Eukaryota; kingdom Metazoa; phylum Chordata; class Aves; order Passeriformes; genus Aleadryas; species Aleadryas rufinucha. The sequence continues at coordinate 40,825 of VZTH01017006.1, read as the reverse complement.
CATTGTGGCATTCCAGTACTTAAAAGGGGCTCACAATAAGGAGGGAGAGTGAATTTTTGCATGGGCAGACAGTGTTGGGATAAGGGGAAATGGGTTTGAACTAAAAGACCAGAGATTAGGTCAGATATTAGGAAGAAATTCTTCCCTGTCAGGGTGGGGAGGCCCTGGCACAGGGTGCCCAGAGCAGCTGTGGCTGCCCCTGGATCCCTGGCAGTGCCCAAGGCCAGGCTGGACATTGGGGCTTGGAGCAGCCTGGGACAGTGGGAGGTGTCCCTGCCTATTGCAGGGAGGTGGAACTGGATGGGCTTTAGGCTCCTTTCCAACCTAAACCATTCCCTGATTCTATTCTATGATTTGGAGGATTTTTGCTGCTCTGTGCCAGTGCAGGGGTCTGTGAGATCTAAACCAGGACCTGGGGCTGGGACAATGCCTTGAAGTCACCAGTGCTGTGGGGTCTCTGCAGCTACCACAGGGTCCACTCTCTTCAGTAAAATCAGCCTGAGGATGAACTGTGGGTCCAAAATTAAATTGCTACAAAGATATTTACTGTTAGACACTGACTGCTGATGTTGGTTTTATCTCAGTTGCTTAATCATTCTACAAATAAATGCAGCAAGTTGGACCCAGCTGCCAGGGACATTTCAGAAGATTAATGCAAGAGTGGAAGAGCAAGTTTGCTGCAACTCACTTTTCTAAGGGGAAAATGCACCAAAATCCACATATTTGCAATTAGATTTTAGTAAATTATAACCACACACCAGTCTTGGGCTTACCCCTTGCTCTTGCAGAATATAGTTGGTATGTCTCTTCCAAAAGTCTTTGAGCTTGAAGTAGAAAATGATGTCAGGAAATACTTGAGCACCTGGCTCTGACAGTTGCTTGCATTTCCACACCATTACACAGCCATACTTTTTTTAACCCCTGAGAATTAAAACCAGTTAAGGAATAGCACATCTTAGTGTGTTTTATTAACTCGTCTCACTGTGTTTTCTCCATCCTCACTTAACCTCTGCTCCCCAAACACCCATTGCTCCTTGAAGTTGGCCATGACTTCTCCTTTCTCATCATTTTCTCAGAGCCCACGAGTCTCACCCCACCCAGGTAAATCAGCAGTAACTTGATTGAAAAGTGGCTTCTGGTCACTCAAGATGAAAATCAGTCCTGTTTGGCATCCAAGCCCAGGCAAGAGGACACAAACTGGGGTTTGGACTCCAGGAGAAATGAGATGGACAATGACTTTCCCTCCCCCAAGTGTTTCCCCAAACAAGCACGTTGTGACAGGAGCAGTCTCCTAACGAAGAAAAACACTATTTTATCAAATGTAAATTGCAGCTAATGGTGCATATGGTTCACACTCTGGTATTGATTATTATGGATTAAGAGGAATTTTGGCATGGAATATAGCTGGAGTATGAAGTGACACCTGTGAATTGGGATTCTCCATCAGGTGCCATGTAAGTACAGCACCACAAGTGCTGGGATGTGTGGAATAGACACCAGGATGAAAACGGGAACCGGTGCAGGAAATGCTTCCAGAAGGAATGGGCAGGGGAGGGGGGAAGGAGGAGGGAATGAGACTGAGGATGGGAGGGNTTTGTCAGTGGTTCACTTTTGTACTATTGCATTTATTTTACCTTTTTCCCTATTAAATTGTATTTCTGACTTGGAGTCACTGGTTTGCTTTCAAACCTGTACAGGGACAGAGCAACAAATATGAGAGGTGACAGGGCAAAGGGAACAAAGGGTGCAGAGTGGGGCCTGGGTGAGCTGCTCTTTCAGATGTTGCTTTCTTTAAAAAGTGTAAAATATATTTAAAATCATCAACAGAGTGTTATTTAGGCAGGGCACACTCCAGAGGTCACCAGGCCTTGGGATGTCCCAGGGAAGAATGAGAAGAGGGCATGTGCCTGCAACACCTACACAGGCAGGTTAATAAGGCAAGAGGCAGCCAAAAAACTCAGCGCTCTTCAAGATTCCAGGCCCAGCTCCAAGATATTTTCTCCCCCTCTCTATCATAACCTACATTATCACATTTTATTCCTTTATTGTATTTATATTTTTGCTAGAAAGAGATAAAGCTGCTGCTGTAAATTAAGGAGAAGTCAAATATCTCAGTTTTGAGAGATATTTGATTTTATTTCCTGGGTTTGGACAGAACATAGGAATTGTATTTGTATAATAAATTATTCACTGCATAAACCACAAAACATGAAAAAAAAAATAGCAAGGAAAGTGGATCTTGGCAATTACCACATTAAATGAGTTCCAATAAAACCATATAGAGAGTGCAAAAGTTTAAGCCTTTCTCTACATACATGAAACTGCTTAAACAGTTTAAAATTCTTTTCCTCTTAGTATTAATTTTTATACTGATATCAATTTCTGGGTTTTCCCTTATTTATTGCATAAATCCAATATTTTTAACTGATAACCTGTATGCAGAACAGCTAGAAGGTCCAGCAGTTCCCTGAATTCCAAGAACCTCACCTAGGCTGCCTCCAAAACTTCCTTCAATGTGAGGTCACAGAGTGACTTGAGTTCACAGCCTAATTCACAAGTGACTCTGAACCCAGCCTGTCCCTGCCACAAGAGGAACATCCAGCTTCAAAAGGCACCCTCAAAAACGTTCAGCTTGATCCAGGCTTCAAACCACCCACTTCAGGAATGATGAGGACAACAGCTGCAGCTCCGATTTGTAGTTGACAAGGGAAGAATGAGGTTGCTGAGTGGTCAAGATTGGAACAGGATGTCCAAGGAAGTGCTGGAATCACTGTCCCTGGAAGTGTTCAGAAAGGTGTGTGGATGTGGCACTTGGGGGCATGGTGGGCTTGGCAGTGCTGTGGAAACGCTTGGAGCTGATGATCTTGGAGTGTTTCTCTGGGTCGGGTTTGTCTGCTTTTAGGATTCACCCGGACAGGGTGCTGGGTCATCTTGTCTAGACCATGCTTTGCCAGGATAGTTTAGACTGGATGATTCTTGAGCTCTCTTCCAGCCTGGATTTCTCAGAGTCTCTGATCTCCTGGAAACACCATTTGGAGAAGCCATTCAAGTGCCCCACCAAGAGGAGCCAAGCCCAGGTGATCCTCAACACTTTGGAAACCAAACCATGATGTGGCCTTTGGTGACCGAGCCCCACTCCCTACCTGTCCCCAACATCCCACAATGATTTAAGCACCAAAACTCAGCCACATAATTAGCAGAAGAAACCGAGGGTTTCTGCTGTAAGGCTGTGATTAAATTAGCCATTTATGGATTTCTGAGAGAAAGGAGACTAAAATGTTTTATAGTGTAGTTAAAAGAACCAGTGAATGATTCCCTCATGTTGAACATTTCCTAATGTCAGAAGCAGGGTGGATGACACAGAAATCATAAATCCAATCGAGAAGTGTTAAAAATCACTTTAGTCTGCCAACTTACTAGAAATCCAATAAAATGGTATGGGAGAATTTATTTGTGTGTGCAATGGGTATGTGTGGAATTAAACCCACGGAGGTGTCCGTGTGCAACACACGCGTGACAGGACGAGGTTCTCCATCACCCACGTATCCCAAATGGGGAAGAAATGGGATTTGGGAAAACTATCCTAGATGCCTGACTTGAGGACAGAGGGATGGCAGGATGGGGGTGGGTTCTCTGGGGACAATTCCGTGGTTGGTGGCCCCATTGCACCCTCACGCTGGGAATGGCCCCAGAGCTTCCCGTGAGTTGCTATTTATTTTTGCATGTTTATTTTTCACTTCACTCGTCCTGTTTAATGTATATTAACTCACATTTTGCCTGCATGGAGTGGGACTTTTAAGAGGCATGAAATGACAAAACAGGGCTTTGTTTTCCAGCCAGATTCCCTCCGCCTGCGCTCTGCCGGTGTCTGCCTCGGCTTCCAGCTCCATCATCACATCCAACAGAGCCTGGGGCAAAGCTGGAGCAAAACACCCAGCGCATTCAATTTACAAACAGAAATAAACACCTTTTCGGCAGGTTCTACATAATCACTAAACAAAAACCAGGGGAGACAAAAGAACCCACCCACAACGCAGCATTTTTTATGCCGTTCGTGTGCGGCGGTGACCCTTTATTTTCTCGAGGAAATAACGCTATTACGGGGAGATGTCTAGCACCGGGCTCCCGGACGGCGTCTCAATCTCCCTGTTTCCCGAGGAGCTGGTGGCGTGGCTGCCGTGTCACACCTCGGCAGATTGCCTGGCTCCGTGGCTGCTCCGTCCCCCGGCACGCCGGCGTCGCGCCCCCCGACCAAAGCCGTTCCTCCCCGACCGCCGAGGCGCCCAACGTTACCGAGAGGGCGAAAATGAATCAGATATGAAAATGTCTGAGGCAATAAATTAACACACAGCAGGGGGGGTGATGGTTTAATCCCTTCTAGTCCAAACAGTACCTGACACCCATTACTGCTACAGGAGCTGGGACACCGTAGCGGTACTGGAGCGAAAATGATCATTCCCAGCGGATTTGAGGCATTGCAATCGGTATGTAATGGGTTCTGGGAGAGAACCTGTGCAGGGGTTTATGGTGTTTGTACACAGAATCCAGGTTAAACTGCCACGGTGTTTTCTTGGGCTTCCTTGTTTTGATTAACCCAGAAAGTGGGGGTTTAAGTTCTAAGTTTAAGCAGAACTTTACTATTTTAAGTCTTTGCTGAGCGTCTGATAATAATTTCTCATTATTCTTTCAAAGGCCAGTAATGTACAGCTAACACTCCTAGAACATGGAACATTCCTGTCCTGACTGGATACATTTATTTGTAGAATGATTAAACAACCAAGATAAAATCGACATTAGCAGCCAGCATCCAACACTAAGTATCTTTATAGTAATTTAATATTTACTGTGAGGAGCCATAACACCTATTTGAAACTCGTCTACTGAAAGTTTCAAAATGCATTTTTTAATATGACTGACGTCTCTTTCTGCGAGAGTTTCTTCCAGGAAAATAACACCCGCTCCGTTTTTAACGTTGATGGCAGATAAACAAAAATGTTGTTGCCAAGGACTTTATTGCAAAATTAAATGTCCTGGGAAACGTATTTAATTTGCTGCTTTGCCTAATACCATGCCAAGCTCTCCTTTCAGGTACACCCATGTAAACCTACCCAGACTTGAGGTTTTACTGGAAGGCCGGGTTTCCTTGCTTTCTGTTGCACACATATTGAAACTAAAGAAACCTATGAGCTCATGGACAAATTGAGAGAGCACTTAGATACTTCTTTCCCCTTTCTTCCCCTTCTTGGCTGAAATTCTGAAATATGAACACTGGATGAAAAGGCAGAATTCAGAATCTGAGCCTGCTTCATGCATCCCACATTTATCTGCTCGGCGCAACGCTCATTTTTCCATGAAAACAGCCAGCCGCTTGTGACACCGAGATCCTCTGACTCCTTCAGATAGACAATAAATAATTAGGATATGAAATACATAGACCTATAATAAAGGCACATTCATGTTCTGTGGGTCAACTGATAGGGCTGGTCACCAAATTCATTGCAAGCAGCTGCAACCTGCCCATGGTGAGACGGGCTGGGGACAAATGGATTTGGCTCCAGTGCTCAAGTAAATACAACATAAATCCATGGTGTGCACTGAAATATCAGGTTTCAATTTTATTTTTTGCCCAGGTATGAAATAACCATGACTATGTGAAACTCTGACCTCCTGTGCATAATGTGGTGTTGATAATTCCCAGGCTATGCAACCCAGGATCACTGTAGAGATATTTGGGGGCAAGAAGTGAGGATATGGAGCCTACCAGACCTGCAGGTGCTGGAACTGCTTCTGAAGCTCAAAGTCCAGCACCCCACAAGCTTTTCATGGCTGGTTCTCAACCATGGTTCCTTATGGCATGGGGTCAGCACTTCCAAGGGTTGTGGTTCTGCTGGCAGTGATTCCCACATTCCCCTCAGAGCTGCTTAAAAATCCAGGCTTATAAAAATGGTTTCATCCTCCCAAATTCTATGGAAAAATACGAAAATATGAAGATTTTGGTGAGGAATGTCTCTGCTCAGCCAGGATGGCTGTGGAGGGGTGGGTGTTGGCTGCCAGCAGCCCCGACCTGCTCTGGCAGGACACGCTGCTATGAAAGCACCATTCATCTCCCGGTGATGGACACTTTAGAGCAGCCTCTCTCAACTGTTTAAAGTTGAAAGAGCATCCAACCCTTTTGAAGAAAACCTACAGATCACCTTGGGAAGTGTCACCACAACTGCCTCCCTCAGCAAGCCAGGGCCAAAGCGCCATGCGCTCACCGCTTGCCTCTGCTCCCTGTTCAGCTTTTTGTCCTCCTCAGAGCACATGGGAACATGTGGCCACCCCAAACGTTGGTCCAGGTCACTTCTCAACATCACATGGTCCACCAGTGGCTCCAGGACCACGAGGAAATAAAAGTAGGCTGCAGTATTGAAGAAATTATGTATGCCCACATTTATACCTAACGAAATCTCAGCTGTAACAGATTTGATTCCTCACCTCTTTGCAGCACGTACAGAGCAGTTTGCACTTGGAAAAATCAGAACAAACTCGACATTAATGCTGCCTCTCTGACAAGGTAGTTTTATATACTCAATTACCACCGCATTATCTTTCATCTCGACTATGTGTGAAAACAGTAAGGACCAAATATATTTCACTTAGGGTTCCTTCATTCCAAAGACTTTGCCTTTGTCTTCCTTTACCCTATGCACTGACAGCAAACTTCATGAATTAACTGGCTCGTGGTATAACTCATGCATGGAAATCCAATATAACCTCTTGGCTATGAGCAGCAACACTTCGCTTATCGTACACTAAAAGAATTTTTACTAGTTAATTAAGATTTGTTTGCTTAATTTTTTTCAGGCGGTTGGGGATGTTGCTCCTCTGTCACTTGGCTGGGAAAATCGTGATGTATACACTGTATAAAAGTGCCAAAATAAGAAATGTGTAGACTGCAGCGTCTCTGGTAGTAAATCTTTTTTGTAATCCTAACTTCATATTTCCATTGAATTGTTCCTCTCGAGCTGTGCAGACAGTTGAAGTATTTGAGTGCAGTCACATATGCTTTGGTGCTGCTAACAGCCCTAAAGTTGGTAATCCTGAGGCACAAACGGGGCCGGGGATGCTGGTGGCACTCCTCGGGCTGCAAAATATTACAGCACACCTTATATAGTGCTTGCTTTCGAAATTTCCTTTGCACTTTGTTTACTATATATTCCAATAGTGTAATATTAAACAAAAACAGTGTGTCCTGTGCCAGAATGATTGATTACTACACCGTGGCAAGGTCACCTCCTAGGAACAGGCTGAGTGCAGTAAGGGCTGTCTGACTCATACAGTTAACACTATATCCGCATTGTATGAATGTCACCAGCAATCCAGTGATTTATTGCTTGGAAGGCTCTGTTCAATTTTTTCTGCCTGACCAAATTGCACATTTTCTAGAAAAAGAAGCAAAAATATTTCAGCACATGGATTACCCCAAGTCCTCATTTCTCCCACTAGGTTCAACGAGTCTTTTCAAAGATGCTGATCATCAAACCCTCATATTTTTCACTTTTTTTCCACCCTTTTCTGCCAGATATTTGGCAAAAAAAAAATGATTATTGCACTAATGAAAAGGTGCAGCAGAAGATTGAGGGGTTTTTAATCAGATTTTGGTAACATCTGTGGGCCAGGAATAAGGGCAGCTGTATGTTCTGTTTCTTAATTTTAGTAAGATTTACTCTGGGTATAAAATGTTAGCCTGAGGCAAAATTTAACTGGCTTAAAAGAAAAGAAATGATAGTCTTACAGAAACGACCCAACTCAAACTGTTTGAAAACAGTGACTGAGATTAATCCCTCTCGCTCTAAGAAATTCCTACTTTCTGACAAAGAAGATATAATTATAGATTGAGAGAAACGGCTTTCAAAATTAACATTCCAGCAGACCCCAACATAATAGATACATTCATTCCTCGTGTATCTGCATGGAAATCAAGGGAGATACATCATGTTTGAATCCGGGCTTTTATTTTTAGAACATGCAGCGCGTCTGCGGCGCGCGGCTCCGAGCACGGAGGGAGAGAGGGGACAGCCCCACACCCAGCCAGGGAACCACACTGGGGGTCCAGCTGCTGGGCATCTCTGCAAACCCAGGGCCAACAAAAGAGGATGGGTTTGGGAAGGTGCTTGGGTGCCTGGAAATCGAGGTAGGTGCAGTGGAGGTGAATGTTGTGGCATTTTCAAAAATCACCCTTTTCTTCTGTAGGCATCTGTGTCTCATCTGCATCTTTAGGTGTTTGGACCATGCCTTAAAAAGCTATTTTTAGTTTCTCCTTCCATCTCATGCCACCCTATCATTAGACCTCTCAGGAAAAAAAACCAAGTCAACAGGAAATCTGGGGTTAATATAACCCTTTATCTCAAAGAACAATAAAATCTGGCTGGGTGATGTATCTCAACAAATGCTACATAATGCATCAATTAATGCTGCGTTTATCAAACTGCATCTGACACCAGAACTGGGACAGATCAGCTCTCCTGAACCCCTCACAATTACTCTACTTTTTCTGTTGTGGCAATAAGTGTAACTGTGCTATGAAACTCCCATTACCTACCTGCCCTTCAAAGTGCTCTCTGAGCATCATCTCAGAGGCCACAATTTGGGAAGCAACAACTGGAACCATCTTGAGATATTAAAGGCTCTTCCTCTGCTCTTGTTTATACCTGCGAGCCAATTAAGTATTTTAATTTCAAACGGGAAAGAAAATTAATCTGGGGTGAAAGAGCACGGGAATCTACGCTTGTAACTTTAGTCTAATAAACCCCAAAGTGTTCCAGCTCAGCAAGGATGGGTTCATGGATTCAGCTCACCCGAGTGAACAAACAGAAGGAAGCAAAACAAAGCCAAACCCGGCTGCTCCAGCCCAGCACACCCCAAACACCCCCAGCAGAGGGTGGAGCACGGAGCCCCAGCACCCCAGAGCTGCCAGGAGCTGATCCTGCAGCAGCTCCGTTCCCGCCGCACGTGACTCGGGTCATACTTCATCTTCTAATTGATACCTGCCATTGCCTCATAACTAACGATGACTAATGGTAATACCCAGAAAGACAAATAAAAGCTAATGCAAACCCGGGGCCGTGGTGCGGTTCCCTTTGGAAAGCTCCCGGGCCATTAGGAAGCAATTGGAAGTGGAGATTGATGTGCCCTGGGGGTTGCTCCCAGGGATGCGGTGCATCTCCAAACCCCCGGGGCTCCGAGGGGGGCGATCCCAGCCCTTCCCAGCTGTGCCAGCCGGGGCACAGGAGCACGGCCGGGCCACCACAGCTCAGGACACACAGCCCGAGACACCCAAACACTCGAGGAAGGCGGCGTCCTGCAGCCACAACACCTTATTTTCCCTGTTTCACGTGTTTTTTCTTATTTATCCACTAAACACTGTGCAACAGTGCGGCTCCCTGGATGTAAAATACCAAGGAATTAGATTCCCAAGCACTGTGGACAGACAGTGGCAATAAACCCATCTCCTTTTCAACAGGTAGCACCCTGCACGAACAACACCAGACTGGGTTTACAACAATGTGACACAGCTTGGTCAAAAATGCTGATTTTTCGAGAGAGTCATCTATAGCATTTTGGAAAAGTTATGCTTTTTTAATTACAAAGTTTATGTCACCCAGTGCAATTTTAATGTAATGAAACATTAAACTGGACCTCGTGCTTGATGTAAGATAAAATTATTCATTGAATATTAGACCACTAGGCCACCTACTGTTCTTTTACAAATGGTTGAACTATCACGGGGTTACAGAACTTAACATGTAAATTGCAGCAGAAGTTATAATTTCTGTTGCAAATCCCAAAAGACTGTCATTTAAGTCAAATATATGAGTGAAATTTTGCCTCTGTGCCATAATAATGCAGGGAAAATGACCAAAACCTGAACACTTTGAAAGTAATTATGAACCCAATAATAATGCATTTGTAGTTATTTAATCAAGAGCCTTAAAAATTATTAATAGCGAGTTCTTCTTATACAAATGGAGTTTTAAACACTGGCATTTAATTTTAGGGATAGCAATACTTGATCTAGGCCATTAGTGAGATCTTTTGTAAAGCCAAGCAGCCTGTGCCTTTCAGAGCCATTCCTGCTCATCTCTGAGTTCATTACTCTCACATGAGCGAGGGCAGCTTTGTAAAATAATCTTTCTTAAAGTGAATTTAATATTTAGCTGCACACTGAAAATCTTGGGTAAGTTCGCTTAGATTAAAAAAATCGGGGGTTGAAATCCCCGCACGGAGCAGATTTGCCCGGATCCTGCTCGGAAGCCCGTTCAAATCCACTGGATCGTTTCCCTTCATCCCCAAAGCCTTCGGAGCGGGTGTATAAATAGGAGAGGGCAGTTGCAGGGAAATTATTCGCAGAGCCTGAGCTGCCTCCCAGCCGCTGCCGAAGAGGAATCTGAGCAGTGACTGTGCATCACCCTGAATCTGTAATAATAGCACCTTTCCTGTCACTCTTTGTCCCTTCATTTTTAAACGTGATTGGGTCAGGAGCAGGCAATTTACATTTTTATATAATCTTTGCTCAGGTGATTCAGCCGCTCTGAGGTTTTAGCATTTTGTGTGCAGCTCCGGGTTTCGCCTCCCCTCCCGGAGCATTTCCATATGCTGGGGGTCTGCCATCCTCGCAGCTGATACAGATCTATTTAGCTTCTCCCCCTTGCCATACCTGCAGCCTGTAGCAGGTTGTCAGGGAATGAATTTTCATTTTCTCCCCCGTGAGTCCATCACGTGGCTGTCACCAGAATTTGCTCTGTCTGAACTCCTCCATCCCCCTGATTTATGGCTGCTTGATGAGAGGTTGGAGGGCTCTCAGTGTAGCAGTAATCTGCACCCTGGTCCAGCACCCATCTAAAGTTAGGATTTCCGATCTAAATATTTAGTCCCCGCGGTACAGCAATCATTTACGAAATTATTAAATAACTTTTCGTCGGACCCAACACCTTCGGGATATTTTTCTAGGTCAATATTCATCAGGAGACCCCGAATGTAAAGGTTAAGTGCACATTTCCTCTGCCAAATAAGAATGAATTTCAAACCTGATTGATTCTGGTCATGGAAACCGTAAATACTTACTCCAAATGGTAGATAGGTTACTAAGTCCACTCATTTCCACATCTGATATCGATAATACTCTGCTTCCCCCTTATCAGCCCCTCTCATATTTCACCGGCGCGAGCGGCGCGTGGGGAGCCGGCCGAGGCTGTCGGGGCTGGCTGATGGCCCCTGCCTTCCCCCGCGCCATTCTTCAGTGGTCCTTGAATCTTTCACCCCTGTCACTCCTCTTTCATCATTATCTGAGGTGATCGGTCAGCCCTGTGCCACCACCTGTCTCTTCGATCCGATGCCAACAGTGCTCCGGAAAACTGTCACTCCCGAGCTCCTTCCATTTATAGTGAGTCTCATTAACACCTCTCTTCCCTCTGGCCATGTGCCACTACAATTTAAGATGACTGTTGTTACTAAACACGCACAAAAAAAATATGTTGAAATAGCGTTAAGAGCCTGATTTAAATCTATTAAAGCCTGACAATTTGGAGTTAAAACCTCCCTCAGTGTCTGCTCGTGGTTAGGGGGGTGCATATATTTTGTGTGAACGTATTTATACCTGGATAAATATCTGGATATGCATGTATTCCCCCTCCCATGGCTTCCCTCAGCCTCGGCACCGCTCCTCGTCTGGGAACAAACGCGCTGCCGGCCCCCAGACACAAAGCCCGAGTAAAGAGGATTTATGCCGGGGACATAAAGGCGGCTGCGGGAAGGGAGAGGAGTGGGAAGGGAGAGGAGCCGAGGCGGAGGCTCCCAGGTGATCCCGGGGACAGTCGGATCCAGGGCAGCCCTGCCCCGCTGGCCCCGGTCCCCCAAAGAGCCAAACCTCCATTTCCAGGTGGGCAAGGGAGCAATCCTGGTCAAGGGGACGGGATTAACCCCATGTGTGGGGCTGCCTTCGCTTCCTTTACCTTGATTTTCCTGTCCACGAGCAAATGGAGATGATAATGCCTCAATAAAAACTGCAGTCCCAGAGTGCTTCCCTGGGAATGAGACCACAAACTCATCCAAGCTACCCTTACAGTGAAATTATTTTAAGGTTTCAGGCACCCAAAAATGCTTAAATGGTATGAGCAGTATCAGGAGTGTGGTCAGTCTGTGCCAGGGAGGTTTAGGTTGAATATCAGGGAAAGGTTGTTCCCCCAGAGGGTGCTGGGCACTGCCCAGGCTCCCCAGGGAATGGGCACAGCCCCGAGGCTGCCAGAGCTCCAGGAGCGTTTGGACAGCGCTGCCAGGGATGCCCAGGGTGGGATTGTTGGGGTGTCTGTGCAGGGACAGGGGCTGGGATGATCCCTGTGGGTCCCTTCCCACTCAGGATATTCTGTGATTCCATGAACATCCGAGCTGTGCAGGCACATGGTAAATATTTTGCCACACCATTCATGCAGTTTCAATCCTTTCATGAGTTACAGGAGCTTTTAAGGACCTCAGATGGTTTTAACTGACAGCTGTTTTCACTGCAATACCTTCACCCTTAGAATGAGCTGGGATTTTCTTCTCCCCACTCTCCAAAACCAGCCCTTGTTCCGATGGCACAAATGAGAAAAGGGATTATAAAGTGAAACCAAAGGGTTTGGACCCTCTTTGAGGACCAGGCCAGCACAGAAGCATTTCACAGAAGCCCTGCTACCAGGGACAGGCAGGGACAGGACTTTGCAGCTCGTGTGTGCTCCCATGTCCTTGCAGATGAATATTCACTGCCATCACCAGCCCTCAAACTTGGAGGGAAAACTTTCTATGTGGAAAAGATTTTAAAGCATTTGAACAGGCTGTCCAGGGCAGTGGAGTCCTCATCTCTGGAGGGATTTCAAAGCCATGTGGATGTGGCACCTGGGGACACGGACAGTGGTGACCTTGGCAGTGCCGGGGAATGGTTGGACTCGATGGTCTGAGAGGAATTTTCCAGTCTCAACAATTCAGTGATTCTATGACACAACCACAGCTTCTCCAGCATGGCCTGGTGCTTATGACCAAGCACCTGCCTAAGCCTCCACAAGGGACTAAAGGAGATTTCAGAGCTCAGAGGTTTGTTCTGCTGAGAAAATGACATTCAGAAAGCTGAAATTCAGCGGGGTGGGTAGCAGGGGGCTGTGCTGTCACCTGCTCACATGGGCCATGGGGCACGTGTGTGGGTTTCCACATCTGAAGTATTCCAGTGCAGTCACATTTTGCAGGCAATATAGCACTCATACAGTTATCGTGGTTCTTTTTGAAAATACAGCCTAAAATCCTGTGTGCTTTTTAGGAAAACCCAATTTTAAAATCAAGCAATGGGATAGATTTTATCATTTTTTAAGTCTCACCATACTAAGAAGCTTTATAGCAGCTTTCCAATTTAAAAACAAAACATAACATTTTTAATTGGGTTGGATTCAACCCAAAACCTCAGGTGTGACCACCCCAAACTCACAGAAAGTGCAAGAACCTGTATTTAGAGATAAAGCTAAATTTTGCTCCTTGATTTTGTTTTAATACTGAGCAAAATTTTCATATTGGACACCCAAGCTTTGGTTAGGTTTAAACCAAGAAGAAAAGCTGCCTGTACAGAGATCCATGCAGATTAAAGTCTCAGGGAGAGAAGGGCAAGGAGCACCAGAAGGGAAGGAGAAAACAATCTTGTATTCCTTTTTTAAAAAATCTTTTTAAACCTACCAAACATTTCCATACGGATTGAGATCTGGAATGCCAAGCCTGAGTGTGGAGTGAATTGTTTTTGCCAAGTTACACGCTGTGGAAAACAAACCACTGTGACAGAAGTACTCCTAGGAACTGCTGCACGGATGGGGCTGCTGGAACAGCCTCCTCCAGGCAGGGTCCTGCTTTTCCCAAGCTAAATTCCCAGTTTTCAGCTGTTCCCTTCTTGTGCACATTGTTTGCCTGGGTGAGGTTATAGCTAGTGATGGTGCTGGTACATCTAACACCAACTCACTGTGCTCAGGATAAACCATTGGAATAAAGCATTTCCACAGGGCAGGTTTAGATTAGACTGGGAAGGAATTCTTGGTTGTGAGGGTGGGGAGGCCCTGGCACAGAGCAGCTGTGGCTGCCCCTGGATCCCTGGCAGTGCCCAAGGCCAGGCTGGACATTGGGGCTTGGAGCAGCCTGGGACAGTGGGAGGTGTCCTTGCCCTGGCACAGCCCTGCAGAAATCATTCCATGACACCAGTGGTGCCTCCACGCAGAGCCTCCACAGCATCACATGTTTTGCAGGATCTTGTGTCCCGTCAATGTCAGGAACTGGATTTCTGGCCCTGAAGTTTCCTCGGAGCATTATTGATCAGGAAATCTTGTTCTGTGACCTGGAACATGTCTGTCAGCAGCGCTTCTTAGCCTTACAGTGTCCAAAGTGGCAAAGGAAAGTTCCTGTCATGAGCCTGGGGACAAGTCCTCACTGCCAGTTCCAGAGGGTACAAATAACACCCAAAGGCAAGCCAGAACACAGGTACTTTTCTCACATTTTCTTTTCCATATACATAAAAACTTGTTAAAACAAGAAATGCAAGGACAAATCTTCAGCAAGGAAGGAACTGCGACAGTATTTGAAGATGGTAATTTGAATTATGCATTTCTGGTGCACAGAGTTAGATTTTTTAACCAAATTTTCAATTTCCTTCTAATCACATAATTCATGTTTTAGGTGTCTCTCGATCCAGAATGAGTTTGAAGTACCGGCCTTGCACATCCCAATCCAAAACCTCACCTAAAATCTGCCCTTAGAGAGGCTGTGGATCTATTTTTACAAGAAAAAAAAATCCTTATTTGCAGTCTCTGGCTAAAACATCAGCAGATGATCAGCACATGCCAAGAGTGAGCTGTTCTTAAACACAAATGAGCACAGGGAGGATGGCAAATCCCAGTGCTCCCAGGAGCATTCCTGCTTCTCAGTGCTTCCAGACTAAACAAGGTTTAGGTGAAGGTACCTCCCTGCCTCTACAACCTCACAGGTTTTGAACAAAATCAAAAGAAAAAGGTTATGTTTGGCTGAAAATCATCTGCTGTCACAGGTCAAGGGGGTTGGTGTCTCTGGGCATCGAGATCTGTACAGTGCCTCTCCTTTAGCTGTAGGGGTTGCTCCCATCCAGTCAGAATAATGAATCACAATTAATTCCTATCATTAAAAGGGTTATAAAGAATTTTTTTCCACAATTTCAGAGAAAAGAACTTTCCAGTAAGCATTTATTTGATGCGCAGTGTAATAAAGTTTTAGGTTCAACCCTACTATAAATAATCATCAGTAATAGCAGGAAATAATAATAATAATAATAATAATAATGATAATATTTCCAGCAAAATCCTACTCCCTTGACAAAAATGCTTGTGCTGACCACAGCTCACTGATTGATCATTAATTTATTGGGAATTGGGTACAGGAGGGTTTTGCAGACCCTGGTGCATGAGGATGTGCAAGTCGTGTTCACCACAACAAGGTCCAAAAGAAAGTCATAAGTTTTTCCTTTTTCTCTTATATTCTCCCCAAACCAGATTACTAAAAAAAATATCCAGAGTCTGGATTTTTGCACTTCACCACTGCCCATCCCAGTCCAACATTCCCGGTGTCTCCATGCAGCTGTGCCTGGAGACCAGGCTTCCAGGAGGTGTTTGAGGACTTCAGGATTGGGGGAGAAAAAGAAAAGAAAATGCAGACATGAGATTTAATTGGAAATTTGGAACACAGAAGCCACCCATGGCAGCGAAACATCACCCCAAAGGTATCCAAGGGTGCCATGCACACCGGGGGGTTGGAAGATGAGCAGCCTTTCATTCTTCATTTGGTCTTTCCTGCATTTTCCACCCAAATCTCTGCTCCAAACTCATTTGTTCATCCCTGCAATGAAGCCTCTGACCTGCTGATTTGTTTATTTTTGTTGTTGATTTGCCCATCTGCTGATGTTGGGTTTGTCATTTGTTTACTTCACGTTAATGTTTCTTTGATTTTATTGTGGAGCACTATGAGGTCCTAAATGATATGGGCATGTATAAAAATAAATGATGGTTATTTATCATTATCATTATTGCACTTGGCCAGGCCTTTATCTCACTAAAGATACTGCTGTCTTCAGGGGCCTCTGAGATTTTGCTTTTAATCTTGGGGGGATTTCTAATTTCTAGGATATATCCCTAATAATGAGCTGCCCAGGAAAACTGTGATCTTAATTTTCCTGAGCATCTGATGAGACACGTTAATGGTGACAGGTAGAAAAAATCCAACCCCCTAAATCCCACTTTCCAACACAGCTTTGGGCCCTTTTTACCATTTCAATTATTGGTGGAAAAAACAAAGAGCAAATACTCATGAAATTTGTGAAATTCAAGCTGTCCCCAACTGCAGTGGGAAATAACAGCGTGGGTTAAAGAGGAGGGAGTGCAGTAAGTAAAGTACTTGCCTGGCACAGGGAAATGGAAGAAGGTTAACCAAGTTAATCTTCCCCTATTTCCTCCCCTCCTCGCTCAAGGCCTCCAGGCTGAACCGTCATTAGGAACCATATAATTGACTCATCCACAGGATTTCCTTTTTGTGTTCTGAATTATGGCAGATTTTCCACATTCATTTTTTTTTTTCTTTCCTTTTTTTTTTTTTCTTTTTAATTTTAAACATTTGAAGCCTTTAACCAGCAGGAATCCTTCATCCACAGGTAGAAAATTCGTCCTATTATTGAAGAACGCAGCCCCATTTCTAATTCAGGGCACCACATATTCCCCAGCACCATTAAAATCTGCTGATTAACCAATGGACCAATGGATCTCTGTGTGCTATACAGCTGTCACATCAGATGTTTGCTCTGCCACAATTGGTGTGTAATTTTGCTGGGTTTAAGTGCAGAAGAGGGGAATTTTCTTGTGATGGTACAAATAATTCATCACGGGCTATGGCTCAAGATTGTTATGAGGGAAAGAAATATCTCACAGTTATACTGTAGTTCATCCTACACCTGACAAGAGAGTGTTTGGCACATATAGTGGAAGCTTGATAAAATGTTTTAAAATCAGACACCGGGAAAGAATTGCAAAAGAAATTCTTCTTCAAAAATCATTTGGTGCTGAATTATTTCTTTTTTACCTGAAAGCCCTGTTAATACACAGAGAGCATAGCAGGGCTGCTATTAAATGTGGGCAAAACCCCAGCATAATCACTCAATTCCTAGCGAGACACCTTCGGTTTGTTTTTTTTTTCTGTTTTGTTTTGTTTTGTTTTGTTTTCCAAACCGATTTTCAAACCGGAGAGAAGCGTGTCCTATAGCAAACAGCCTAAAACAAATGTTGCCAGCTCCGCTTCATTATGTGGTACATTGTAGTTTTATGCATGTACGCTGTGTGAACAAGAGGGTTAAAAGTTAAACAGTAGCCTAGGGCTAACACACTTGCAAGCTGAACAGGTACAAAATAGGCTTTTGTTGCTCTCAAACTATTACTGTATGTCTTTAGCAGAAAATAACAGAACGGGCATCCGTGTGCAAAAATGTATTTCCTGACGGTCGCAGGTACCGCGGAATGGGGTTGGTTTAATGGCTGGAATGCCCATATGACCTTTAATCCAGAGCCGTAAATTTGTCAGTGTCTGAAAGTGGCAGGATATCATTCCTAATGAGGCCAGTTTTTAGGACTTGGTGCACCAGGAGCGGCGTCGGAGAGGGCGCTGGAAGGGAACCTCACGTGGGTTTGGGGGGGGGTTGGAAATGAAATGTTGGTAAATCATTAAAGGGGAATAAAGGAGCGAGCGGCGACGAGCCCGTAACAATCCCCGTAAAGTAATGAAGAACCAGCGGAACACGGCGAGCTCAGGTTATTCTGTGTTTCATGAAATGATAAATAACTCCCAGTCATGTTTATGTATAATGAATTACAACCCCGCTACGTTTACCTTAGTAACATTTTACAGAGGTTGTATTTTACTCCCAACTACCAATTATGTCATCATCCTGGCATTTACCTGGACGTAATGATACACAGCAAAGCCATTCTTGGCACATAACTCACTGCTTAAAAGTGTTTGTAAAGCCAGACTGCATCCTATATACTCATAATGACTTGGAGATTGCTATTAAATTTTACAGATTAAAGTTTACTAAATCTTAAAGTCCTGCGCCGGTTCCAATATTTCTTATTAATCCTAAAGGAGAAGATATTCTGCTATGGAAATGTCAGAAACTGTGCAACCCTCTCTAAAAATAAACAGAAATAACCCAAGGCAGGGGCAGAGAACTTATCAAACAAAGACACAAGATAATATAACTGCCCCAACTCCAATATTAAGCTGTACGTGAATTTTAATGGTTGGTTTGACCTGCCATGGGATGTTCCTTGCACCATCATGGTTGTTTTTTGTGGAAAACAGGCGGGAAAGGGCAAGGAGGCTTCTAGTGCAGGTTTCATTTCTGCAGGACCCCAAAACCTCAGTCAGAAATACCTACTGTAACATTATCTTACATTTATTCAATTTAATTTCAGTTTGAGAAGGATAGCATATAGATCTTTTTATAAGCTTGTAAGGTCACCAAATTTAAATTAAAGTGACCTCTTTTAAAGCACATTACTAAAAGTACTATGTGGAGGGAAATTTAATATGAATGGTTAAAATGCATGGAATTCAGATTTTACTGTCAAACAGCTCAATTAAACAAATTGAATTTTTAAGCAACAAAAGGGAATTGAATCAAATTAGAACCAGAGTGGGATCTGAAATGTGGACATTTATGAGTGATAGTCACAGGGCCCTCCAGCAGTGAGTTTTCTTTATTTGTTGCCTCAGCAGTTAGAGGGGTTGGCAGGCTGCAACACAAAAGGATAAAAATGTTCACCATTGAAACACAGTTTTTGGCTCCCAATAAATCATCTGTCACTTCATCACAGCCCAGTAGATAATGAGCAATAAAGTTTTCACACTCAGGCAATGAGGAAGCAGACACAAGAAATACAGCTAAAGCTGCTGTCTCTCTTTTCTGTAAACGCAAGGTGCTTTGTGTAATAAATGACCTCTGGATTTCTGGAAAAGAATAATTCCAGCCTCGGTAAAATAAACCATTTGATGCACTAAAAAAAGCCAAATCTAATAACATTACTTAGTTCCTTTAATGAAAGAAATAATCACATTATATATATGAGCTACAGCCATCTATAACAGGAAGAGATTCCAGGGTATTACCTCTGAAGTTGTCTCTCTATTGCCAGCAAAGCACATTGCTGAAAATACAATAAAGCTGCACAATAATTTCAAGTGGGATTGTTTGCAGAGATTCAGGAGACATTTGTGTTTGGGGCCCGAGCCTGGGAGGTTCTCCTGGCCCTTTTTTCCTCGCAGGGATGGATGCCCAGCCCTTCTCCGGGGACCTGCTGCACCACAGAGAACCTCTGAAGGTCTCCCAACAGCAGGATGTAACATCATCAGGGCAAATTAATTGCAGACAGCTCTTGTCTTGACCCAGAAATGTAAAGTGTTAATTTTAACACTATTTTACCTTACTCTGATGCCTTCTCACTGCTGTTTTGATTAATATTTTGCGTTGTTATGCCACAACCCAACAAAAAACTGTTGCTCTTTAGCTCAAAATCACTACTTGGTTTGTTGTTAAAACTCAAGTCTGAACCCACTTCAGTTTCCTGATGATGCTGAGGATGTTCATCATTCCAATTCCATATCAAAGCCATTCTAGCAAGGATATCTGGTACAAAGTCGAGTTCACATGCAAAATGTATCAGTCAAAAAGTGACAATGCAGCCCATAAACCACATAAAACACACATTGATTCACGTTTTAACTTTATATCAGCATTTGAAGGGACTTGAAGCAAAATAAGATCAGATATTCTTGTCATATGCAAATGACAACTTAATATTTGCATAATATGTCAAGGTAGAAAAATGCAAATAAACTTTGGAAAAGTCTGTATTTTTGTCATTCTCTCATATAGCTAATTAGCAACTTGAAAGGAAATTGAAAGCTTCTCTTTGCTGAACTCCGTGTCAGCTAAAAAAGGCACCAAGCTCTGCTTCTTTCCAGACCATGTAAGATGAGCAATTAACATCCCCCTTTTATTGAACTGCTTGCACTGATCCATAGCCATAAAGGTTGTTTATCAGCTTCCCAAGTTGGATAGAGACATGCAGCCCCCTTGGATACAGAGGTCACACAAATGTAAATGCAAAAGGCCATATTCTGCTATCCAAATGGTGGAAACCCCAGCAAAACTCCTGGCAATAAATGAAACCTTGGATTTACCCCAAAGCAGAACCAAAAAAAGCAACAAGGATGGAATTTCCTACTGAAAAATACGTGAAAAGGGGGTTTGAGTAGCTCAAAATCTTAGTTCATTACAGGGTTTAATACCCTGTGTGAAGGTTTAGACTGTATTTTTTTCCTAATATTAAGGATGTATTATTTATACCGACTGTAGCCACGCCACAGAACACACGAGGAGAGTTTGTTTAGCAACAGAGTGAAAAAATATTTGCTACAGGGGCAGTCTGGCAATATTGCTTGTTAAGACATGCTATTTGTAAGCAAATTTATATGAAAAGTATGCAATGTCTAATACTAAACTACTCCAGCCCCAGACTGAAGGGTGATTTTACAAACGTCCTGCAGCACTCAATCATTCCTTCATTTTAATGTCCTTATTTTATGATTTTGTTGATGAAATACTACTTACCCAGTGCTCAAAATTCCTTTTAGGCTGCAGGCACTGGCTAGTTGACACGGCAAGCCATATTTTACAGCTATATATTTCAGCTTTCTCTGTCCAAGTTGGAGGACACAGTAGCCAAGATGGTTTTTCATAGTAGAAATATATTTTCATATTTATTTATTGATTTGACTAATGTATCTATTTTTCAATTCACATGCTTATGTTTCAATCCATTAAAGTGATTCATGGTCAAATAATATGTTATTGCAAGTACAAAGAGGAGATAAAACCACTGTACACTGGCTATAACACAAGAATAAAAATAATAAAAATCCATTGCATGATTAAATATAGTTTTTAATCCCCACATGATCATGTGCAAACTGATGTTTTTAATTATTTTTCTTTAAAATAAGTTGGGGATTTTTTTTTTTCTCTGTAAAATGCAATTACTGATTAAATAGGTACTCAGGAATAAATACTCTCACCCAACCCAAGTGCTCGGTGTTAAAACTCACATAAAGCATCAAATTACTGGCAAAATAAAAAAAAACTCAAAAGGCTTTTAATTAGTTCAAATGAGAGCTAAATGGCAGCTGGTGAAGGAATGTTGAGCCTGTCACCTCTGGGTCAGGGCTGGAGGGAAGCCGGGCGTGGCGGTGGCTGGAATTGTGGTAGTGGTGGCTGCTCAGGATCATCTGGAATTCCTGGGCTTGGTCCAGCTTTTTGGAGACAGGCAAAAAAGCCCACACAAAATGCAGAGAAACCCATCCATCAGGAGGAGCAGCACCAAGCCCCAGATGTGGGACAGTGCAGCCTCCAGGGCAGGGACCAACCTTGCCCTTGCGCCGTTGTGAGACTTTTCTTGCTGTTTTTCACCAAAAAATTGCATTTTCTCCTGTCCTTCACTTCCAAACTGAGAAATTTTATGGGTAGCAAAGCCAATGACAGATGAGGCCTTGGGGGCTGGGCAGAGGGGGGTGCTCTTCCAACCGAGGTGAGACCACCTGGTGCCCAGGCACAGGAGCCAGGGTCAGCTGTGGGATCACAGAATCGTGGAATCCTGCAATGGTTTGGGATGGAATGGACCATAAAGCCCATCCAGTGCCACCCCTGCCATGGCCAGGACATCTTCCACTATCCCAGGCTGCTCCAAGTGCTGTCCAGCCTGGCCTTGGACACTGCCAGGGATCCAGGGGCAGCCACAGCTGGCCATCATCCACAACGTAAACATGAAAAGAAAAAGAAGAGAAGAGAGGAGAGGAGAGGAGAGGAGAGGAGAGGAGAGGAGAAGAGAAGAGAAGAGAAGAGAAGAGAAGAGAAGAGAAGAGAAGAGAAGAAAAAAAAGAGAAAAAAGAGAAAAAAGATTCTCCATTTCTCTTTTCTGCCTTGAAAAGAAAGAAAAGCAAAAGCACATCAAATGGGTTTTAGGGAGTCGTTTTGGAGAGAGTGTGGAACGATCTGATGCTGTTGCTGAAGACAAAAAGGAACAAAAACCCCAATTACCCTAAATATCCTGAAACTGGGAAGATAACCAGCCTGCGAGGGAGCTGAGACTGAAGTACAAAGGACAGCAAAGCAGCCACGGAGGAGGAAGATTCTGAGCCCGTAATGAACAAGCGGGGTGACATCCTCACACACACTCCAACCCTCCTGTGCTTATTGCAGGGCCCGTGATGGCTCCGTAATTATAGCCCAGCCCTGGGAATTCCCAACCACGCAGGAGCTGAGGGCGCTGTAGGAATATCTGGGAATGGGGCCGGGAGGACGCGAAATTCGGGAGGACAGCGGAGCACATCCATGGGCAGCCCGGGGAACCCGCCGTGATCCAGACAGGCTTCCAGGGCCATCTCCTTTGTGCACCCCGGCTCCAGGAAAAGGGAAAGGTACTTTAAAGTCACCTTAGGTCCCCCTGGGAAGCAGGAGCACAGAAGGCTGTCAATGTGTTGAGGTAGAGCAGCTGAGAGGCTCTGGAGAGAGAGAGAGCTAAATGAATAGAAACTTGTTAAATGATGTGAGTTAATGAGAGCATTTTGGAATTAACCAGCTTCCATGACTTTAAATAAAACCCCAATGTCATTTTAAATTAGATTTTGTACATTTTTGAAACCATTATTTATTTTATTTTTTTTTTTCCGCGAGGTGCATTGGTAGGAAGAGGGAAACATTGAAGTTTAACCTCCTCAACCCACTAGTGGTGAAATGCTGATATTTTTCCAATGGATCCAGAAATAAGGGAGCAGTGGCAAGAGCCAAGAGATTTTCCAGGAGATGGGGAGTCACTCAGCCATGTCCCCACTTTTTGTGTGGGTGAGGAGCTGGAGTCTGCACCCAAGAACAGGAACATAGGTGGTAGGTCCACCATCCTCTGACCCTACATTGTGACACTGGTCACCCCAGTCCTCATTCCAGCCAGGAGGAATTCCATTCCTTTTGCCCAGTGGGTGGACACAGAATGGTTTTGAAGCCTTGCTGTGTGCCCTGTCCCGGTGCCTTGCTGGCAGCTGGCACTGGAATGGCTGCTCCTGGCATGGACATACCTGGATTGCTCACCACCCTCCTTGTCCTGCTCTTATGGCACCCAGGAGAGGTGAAGTGGCCATAACTTTTCATTTTTATTGTTATTACTGTTATCATTTAAGCCAACTTTTATTTTTTTTAAAAGAAAGCCTCTCACAGGCAATGCTTGGAAGATGAGGGAACATGCTTTGAAGGAAAATCAAGTCAGGAAGCACCCAAGTGGTTCCCAGGTGAGCCTGGCTGATAAAAGAACTCAGTTCCTGCACCACACTTGTGCTGTAGGCCAGAAGAATTCTAGATACATTTTGGAAGGCAATTTTCAGCATCAATCCCATATTTACAACGTCTCTGATTTCTTCAAGCCACCTTGGGAGAATGTTCCAGTGGGACAGGCACTGGCCTGGAGCTGTCATGGCTAAGGTTCAAATTTCTTTATTTTTCTCATGCTTATGGAGAGCCTCATATTTGATAACTTCTGAAATATTAATGAAATTCCACTGCAAGGTCTTTGAATTTTTTTGTCTCGCCTTATTTGTGTTTATTTGTGTGCTTTCCCCAGGTGCAAACTGGGGGTGTTGGCACTGAAGACCAGTGTGCCATTAAAGGCTGTGGTGGTGTCCCTGGAAACAGATCCTATAAAAATATTTTAGTCAAATAGAATCCCAAATGGGTCTGGGTTGGAAGGGACCTTAAAGACCACCCAGTTCCAACCCCTGCCATGATCAGGGACACTTTCCACTAGACCAGGTTGCTCAGAGCCCCAAATATAATTAAATTTGCTCAGTGTGACCATTAGTTGCCCTGCTATGACACTTCACTTTTACAGAATGACTTTGTTAAGAAAGAGAACACCTGTGATGGTGGAGGGCAGGGAAAGTCCCAAAGGCATTCCTAAGTCATAATTAGCTTTGTGATGCATAAACACCCACCAAAAGCAGATTCCAGCTCTCACCCAAAGAAACTGCTCTGGGAAAGAATCCAGCACCTCAAATAAAGAGTCGCCGAATCCTGGGGCCAAATCCTGAGTGTTAATGTTGGACAGGACAGGGAGAAAATGGGACTGAAAATTGTGCAGCCAGGACTGGGGCAAGAAGCTGTAAACGGGTCCCAAAATGGAAGAAGGAATGGGAAAGAAGAATGGGAAGTGTGACACGGGAAATCCCACAGCTGTCCAGTGCTCACTCCAGGCTGCACCAACACAGAGCCACAGTAAACTTAGCACTAAGCCTGGGTTTAAAAATTCACAGAGCTTTTATATGATAATTACCGTTATTATAACTGGCCCATGAAATAAACACCTCTCCCAATCATGCCAAAGGCACGAGGTCCTTCAGAGACAGAAATCTCACAATAAGATTTACTTTCAGCATAACGACGTAGAGGGAGAGAGGTGCAAGATGAATAACAATAATATTATGGTACATATAATGTATGTTTTAATTAGCTAAAGGTAATCAAATGAGGTTTGTCACGATTATATTAAGGTCAGGTCTCCACATGGTTTCATCAACAACATATTAAGACAAGGGAGGTGATGCCAAATTGGGGTTTAAACCTAATCAACATAATTAAACAAAGCAAGAACATGTGTTTGGAGCTACACCTATTTTACTGATCTCTCTATTTTAATTACTCTTGCAGAGTAAATATTAGGACCAAAATAACTCCTAATTAAATTTTTTTCCATACAAACAGAAAACACAATCTTCTTTTAATTTGCTATTTTTGTCGAATGGATGTACAGTATCCAGATCTTTTGTAAGAGAAACCATTTCAAAAGTGTGCTCAAATTATGCTAAACAGCCTAATACATTCCAAAGTATTGACATACTGGCTTCGAATGTGTGGGAAACGGGAAACTACACTGGCCCAAAAAAGTCATGGGAAACCATAAAAACAAACTAAGCATAATTTAAACTGATTGGATGCTTCCTTGCAAGAAGTTCTTGGTTTCTAAATACAAAATGTGGACATTGAAATGTGGTCAAGTTATGACTTAAATTAGAAAAACATGTTTTCTTAGGTTTCTATCTTGCAATATTTGGCACGACTCAGGCACTGGGGAAAGAGTTATGTCAGTAACATTTCCAAAAGTGCCTAAGTGGCTTTGCCTGGAGTAACATTGAAATGGGACTTAGGCACTCAGAAGTCCGGAGGACATGAGTTTGTAAGGGCTTACAAATGTTTAAAGCTGTCTAGGTGTCCAAAAAAACAATATATGGGCAATTTAAAATTAATTTAAGTGCTTTTTAAATTAATGACCTGAAGAAGATGGGATCCAATCCATACCTAATAGAAGGTTGGACTTGATGATCTTGGAAGTCTTTCCCGACCTCAATGGATCTATGATTATATTATTCTACTCTGCATAAAAGACCAGTGATATCTTTTAAAGTACCAATATTTGGAATAAACCGAATATCCACTCAGGTGATCTGTTTCACGCCTGATGCCTCAGATGGGATTTCTCCGAATTCAGTTGCATAAGTAAAAGCAGAACCAGGTCTGTAAAGAGAAGTTGTAGGTAAGGATTCCAAACTGGAGGCCTGTAGGTCCTCCTGGAACTTGTGATTAGAGGAAAAGCTGCTGTGTCCTGAGGTACTTGAAACACATTTCACAGAGACACAGAATCCCACAATGGCTTGGGTTGGAAGGGACTTTAAAGCCCATCCTGTTCCTGGCAGGGACACCTCCCACTGTCCCAGGCTGCTCCAAGCCTCAGTGTCCAGCCTGGCCTTGGACACTGCCAGGGATCCAGGGGCAGCCACAGCTGCTCTGGGCACCCTGTGCCAGGGCCTCCCCACCCTCCCAGGGAATAATTCCTGCCCAATATCCCATCTACAGATCCATGTCCTTCCCATGCTGGGAACCCCAGAGCTGGGTTCAGTGCTCCAGGTGAGATCTCATGAGGGTGCAATAGAGGGGCAGAATCAGACCCTCCCCTGCTGCCCATGCTGGGGGGATCAGCCCCAGTTCATGGGGGGTTTCACGTCCAACCTCCCACCCACCAGCACCCCCAAATCCTTCTCCCCAGGGCTGCTCTCAATCCGTTCAGAAAGACCAAACCTGGAAATCAAGTTTTCACTTAAGAAGAAGAGTAACTAAAGCACGCCAGCAGGGTGTGGCTTTTCTGTCCCTGGTCTCCAGCACAGCGCAGCAAGGGTTAAAAATGCGGGAGCAAAAAGTTCCCAAAGCCTCGCGGAGCTCAGCCCCGGAACGATTCGGTCGGAGCCGCCGCTGGCAGGCGCTGGCATGCGAAGGACCCCAAATGAGTTAAGAACTCTTCCACTCCATCATGAAGAATTGTTCTCTGGAGTAACTACCAGTGGGGAAATGCTTAAAACACTTACCATATGTGGCTAAGAAGGGTCTAATTTGTCCATTTGGAAATTTTGCCTCTTTTGAAAGGATAGTTAATTCCAAGTAATTTATTTCATAGATGAAGCTTTCTTCAGAGTGGTTAATATATCACCCTTGGTTGCCTGAACAATTAGAAATTGTCACCAAAGAAAAATGTCGCAGTTCATGTAAATAACTATTTACCTAAAGGAAATGGGAATCCACAAGAGTCAGCACACTTTAATGAGCCATGACAATAGGGAAAAAAAACCCCAACCAATGGTACAGTGATTCTGCTAAAGCTGACATTGCTTATGGTAAAAATTGGCCAAAGCAACTATTATTTGTTAGGGTTTTTTTCATGTCAGAAATAATGCAGCTTGAAATTTTCAACAGGCAACATGAGTCCAGACCATTTGTTAAATCTAATGGCCTAATTGTTCTCCTGGCAGAAATAAAAAATTAGGGCACTTATGTCATTTACCTAAATTTCTAATTAATGCAATGGTAATAGAGAAACTGGAGCAGAAGAAAGTGAGGGAAAAAAAAGTAAGTTGGGTGAAAAATGTTTCTCTTGGCCTTTCTACAATTTGTCTTTGTTAACTTTCCTACGATCTTTCCCTCTTTAACAGCAGGTAGAGTGATCTCTGCAGAGATGTTCCAGAGTTTTCCAACTGGACTGAAGCATGCTGGGCATTGAAAAATATGATTTCTTCCACCTGAGCTATTGAACAGACGTGATAAAAACACCAACTGCAGCACAATGTCCTTTATGTTGCCTCGAAGGAATGAGCCATTAAAACGATGTTAGAAATATTCTTCAAAAGCAGCTAAAAAATCTGCACTTGGGGCTGCAATTCCGTTCACAAGTTTTCCATTGCTCCTGCGTCCTGACATCCAACTCATCCTGCAAAGCAAATCCTGGCTGGTGTGTGCCCTCATTAGGATGCAGGGTGAAGAGAAATGCATCAAAATGCATAAACACACCTTAGAAATGCCTCTGAAAGTGTCTGGAAATCACTTTGTCCTGCAGCACTGGCAAGTGTCCACCATCTCCTCAGTATTTATTGTTGGGATGACATGGAGGGGACTCAAGGTGATCCATTTATGCCCATCTTCAAAGAATTTACACCCACTTCTTTGAAGGGATGCCGCGCCTTCATCTTGGCACCACTAATGCCATTAAAATACTGTTGATAGGAAATGCATCAAAGCAGGAAATTGGGGAAATTTTAAAAGGAGCCCTAGAGAGGGTTTATCCAATGAGATCTCAAGGAAAGGTCAGATGGAGATGGGGTCCCATTCCCAGCCCTGCTCAGATCCACCTGTGCTCGTACCCTCAGATGTTAAAGAAGTGAAGTTTCCTATTGCTTTACAAGCATATTCAAGTACAGCTGTAATTAAACTGTGAGTAAAGTGCAAGTAAACCAAGTAAACCAAGTAAACCAAGTAAACATAGACATGTCCTAGTAAATTATTCCAATTTTTCTCTTAACGCCTGAGGTGCTTTCCTTATGCACTAAATGGAAATAAAGAGAAGGGAAAACAAGACCAAGGTCAGAAATTCAAACCTCCACCAAATGTGAGCTCAGGGTCACAGAGAAATGTCAAATGACATTGTCTGGTGGAATGTCTGCTGGAGGTTCATCCTTGCAGTGGGTGGAAATGCTTCCCTGTTTCTGACCACATCCTAATCTGGCGAGCCACCCCCCCAAAAATCCCCAGAAGATGTAAGTTTTTCCTGATTTTTTCCCTGATTTTTTCCTCATAAAAGCAATTTTTGCTTTAAAACAATGTGAATCCTTTTCTCATCCATTACCTGAAGTATCCTGGAGTTCCAAGGAGTAACCTTAGTGCTCTCACTAGAATAAAGCCATGATATTTCTAGAGTTAACAGCGAACACTGATCCAGGAAACCTTTATGTTCTGCCATCAACAAGCTCTCGACACCCCAAGGTCTGAGCCTGCACAGTGACTGCAGGAGGGTCTCGGGGCAAGCCTGGGAGCATCCCACAGGATGGTGCCCCAGGGATTCCCTCTTTCCCAGGCAGGAACACGAGCTGCCTCCCCAGCTCCACTCTCCCACCTGGCCCTTACCATTCCCTCTGCAGTCTGGGAGCCGGCTTGGCACGAGCGAGCTACAAGCACAGGGCTCACAATAGCACCGGGAGCTGGCAGGAGCAGAACTCCAGCAGCACCAGCAAGTCCTGCTAAAATAAACATGTTACAGGCAAAGGTCATGAAGCCTGTTAATATAAAGAGTGCGTCGTGTATAATGCATTCAAATGCCGGAGTGAGAGAGGGAGATAATATGATCCATTTGCCAGATTCCTCCTTTTAGTTGTAACACGAAGCCATTCTGGGCTGGAATGACCCAGAGATGATAATGAAGCGGATGATGATGCCATTGCCTGTGATAATGGTGTGACAGGGAGAATACCCTGGAAAACTGCACGAGCTGATAAGTGCAAAGGTATAAACAAACCCAAACAATATGGACTTACAGACATTAGCGCGGAACAAAAGAGAGGAGGAAAAGCAAAGCCAACTGATCAACATTAAAAAAATGAAAGACTTTGCAAGGGTGACTTTTTCAGCAATTTTTGGAATAGCAGCTCCCAAAACCAAGCCCTTCCCAGCTGGAACAGCAGCCAAGTGTGTCATCCTGGAGGGGGGGGGCACCTCTCCGTGCTCGGGAACAGTTTGTAGCAAACAGCCCGCGATATGAAAATGTATTTAATGCAATTAATAATTTAAGAAGTGAGAGCATGTGCTCTTGGAGAGTTAAATGCTTGTCAGAGTGATAGATGCACGCTTCAGCACCAATACATTTCGTACGAAGAGCAGAGGGATTTTGCAAACTTGTGTTGACCTTGGGTTGCGGTGGAGAGGAGGCAGATTGCGAAGGCAGGCCCGCGTACGGCGGGACTGCGTCAGCTCGCAATTTACAGCCCTCTCCCCAATTAAAGGACTGTAAAAACATTAAAATTAATGCAGTCTTAACTCCAGAGCAGGCTCTACTTTCTTAATTAGTGCATAATTATTCAGTTTTTGATATCCTGGAAAATTATCACATGGAAATTATTTTAGGCACAGTAACAATAGCAAAAGTCTCTCTACCCCCCCAACTCGATTAACATGTGGAAGTAATTAACACTTTATTACAGTGAAAATACTATTACTGCTAATGTTTAATGACTTTTGCCATTGCATCATAAGCAGGAAATTTAGAACACTACAGAGCAACGGTCTGCTATAAATACAGTCCAAAGATTATAAACCAGAGTCAGATGATTCGCACTAACAGCGTTTAAGACAGGGATATGACATACAATACGTTTCCAAAATGTCACAGGCAGGAAATATAATTTTCTTGATAAAGTCCACTCCATACAGCCAAGCAGGCAGTGCAATAACGCTGGATGCGTTCGGTGTAGGCAGCAGCGCTCGAGTCCTTGTAAAAGCCTGTTGTTAATCAAATTGAAACATAAAACCCCAAGCATAAAGTTATTTTCTCATAACAGTTTAATAGAAATTTCCAATCAAACAAAGGCCAAAAAGTGTTATTACAACATGAAGTTCCTTGTATCAACAACTTAAAATGAAGTAGGGGAAAGTTTCATGGGATTTATGGATTTCTTTATTTTCGTTATTTCGAGTAAATGTCTACTGTAGATCTCCTATAAATGTCTCGAGAAATTATGCACCAGCTTTAGATGATTCACGCTAACAGCAATTAAGATGCTGAGTCCACATAAGTGTCGAAGAGGTCAGTGCTCAGGAAATATCATTTCAGTTCAGCCTGTGTGATGGAGCCAAAAGTGCCAGAGACAAAAGGAGACCAAAAGGGATGGAGACAGCTCTGCCTCGAGCTGGGCTTCTCCACAGCTGTGACAAGGGGACAACAGATGGGCAGGACTAGGGCGATGTTTAGGAAAATGTTTCACTACCAAAATGTAAATAGAGAGTTGTATTTAATATTCAGCACAGCCTTACGGAAATTCCCAAACAAACAACGGCGTAGAGCAACGCAGTGCAAAGGATCCATAAAAAGAAAACCAAAACAAATATAGAAGGAAACAAATGGAGAACAAGGCTGACCCCAACGAGCCTGCATCAAGTCACTCTTTGCTTGTTTGTTACTGTTTATGCTGTTGGGATGAGAATTAATGAAGCTGAGGACTAATGACGATTCAACCCATGGAATTATTTTAAATTTTAATATTCTATGTGCATAGCTCATTGGGCTTTCCCCTTTTAAATATTTTCCTTGATGCTTTAAAACGCGTTCATTGATCTGGACCCATTTCACTGGCGAGCTAATACAGTTCATAAATTAAGGAACTCTTGTTTTAGAAACATCCCCCTGATCCATGGGCCGTGGATATGGAGAGGAAGAATTTGGCACGAGGATGCTGAATATAAATTGCTCTTTTGGAAGGAACTCTTACCAGCCAACGTCTGGAGCCAGCAGGCAAGAAGAATTCACCTGAAGTGGACACAGCTCTTCGCTGCGGGATTAACTTGTTGCAGTTGCAAATGAATCATGAAACCAGCGCTGGCAAAGCTGAGCCTGGACCCGCGCTGGAACCGAAATAATGTATGTGAAAAACCTGAACTGGATTACGAGGCCATCTGGAATGCATTGGCCGTCTGCATTAGGAGTAGCAGTTTCCTTGACAGAGGCTGTGAAATATTAGAATTCCTAATGGAAGAAATATGGCAGTGCAAAATGACACAAAAATCACACAACCTCATTCCCTGACACGGAACAGTGAAAATGCGAATCTTTCTCTCAAGGGTGCTCTATCAATCCTTTGCAAACAAGGCACTTCAGCAGGCAGAGGAGGGGCTGACAGGGCTTAACCCTTCCCCACCACCAGGCAGGACAAGAGCGAGCTGCCCTCTTTGGGGAGGCCAGAAACAGGGAGAACGTATGGCAATCGTAAATTCACATGGGAAACTCCTCCCAGTGTGGGGGCACCTCCAGCACAGGCATCCCAAGGAGCTGGATACCCCACAGACAGACTCCTGCCACTCTCACAGTCCTCTGGGTGATGCTCAGGTGCCTCTAGCCCTACTCCCTTGGCAAATGTTACCTGTGGGTGATGCCAAAGGCAGGGAGGAGCCAATGGGCCTGTGGACAGCAGCAACCAAACCATTGGGAGACCTGTAATTAACAGCAGAAATCATGGCAATATGCCCCTCAAAATATCTTATTTTTAACACTTGTGATGGAAGGTTAGCCTAGACTTAGGAAGGCCTGACCCTCAATAACAGTTTGCTGCACTAACATTTCTGCCCCCTTGGTATTTACACTCAAATGATGAACATTTCCCTGGTCATAATGATTTGCTGGTAAAAATTCTAAGGCTGAGACCCTCCCAAAATATGTAATTGCACAGTTGGTGACACCTACCTCAGAACAGCTCCATATTCTTCATGTTTTATTCTTAGAATCACACTTTGTCCCCAGGTCAGCCATCCCACACCGCAGTGCTGAATGTCTCCAGGGGTCTGGAAGCAGCAGAAATCTCGTGGCACATCTGATGGAAGTTAATATGTTATTTACTCATTGTTTAATAACAAACTTCGTTAATTTACTCTGAGGAGTACGAAAGGCACCACAAGTTATCAGATTCTGTGAGTCAGCTAGGAAATGATACAACAAAACAATAAACAATAAAAATAATCCCAGATAATACTCTGAACAAAGTCATTTGGCCACCTGACTCAGCATCATTTGCTTTAAACCAGGAGCTTACTCCAACTCCAGACAGGGAAAATTGGATAAATCCAAAGCTGCCATTTTTATTATCCAGCACTGAATGACCCTCACTGCCACAGAGGAAAGGTCAGAGGAGCTTGGATGTCCTGGCTGTGCTTCTGCCAGGACTTCATAGCAGTGGCCAGGCCAGCACTGCCCACCCTCCTCATGGATTCACTGGAGTCATCCTGGATAACATCCACCTTTAGAAGCACCTCCCTGATTTAAGGACCCCCAACATTTTTGGTTTCAAGTGCTTTTTGAAATCGCAGCCCTTGTCTCCCTCATTGTCATTTACAAGGCGCACAAAGCTACTGTTTATTGCTACTTCCCTGCAGAAAAGGGAATAACTCCAAGATAGATTTTCTGTTTAGGAAATAGATCTGGGTTGAATTATTCAAAAAGGCTAACAATATCCAGCCCCAGAAAACCAAGGAAAGGCATAGAAGACTCCAGAGCTAAGGGGCTTTTATACAGCAGCCAATTGTTATGACTCCTTTTAATTAAATACAAATGAATTAATTGATATGAAGTACTGCTAGGCAATTATTTTGCTGACATTTTGTCTCTTTTGAGACACACTTGTTTACTGCATCTCTCATCTGCCAAATCTTACCACCATTCTGCACTATTTTAAACATATATTTAAAGAGTTAAAGCCAAGTTTGTACTGTCAGAAACTTTTACATTAATTTCATATTTGTGTTAATGGTACTCACATTAGACCCAATAGTATTTACATTTTTTAATCCATCTCCCGTCCCTAGGCCATCATTGTACATGAGATATTGCATCTTAATGAATTTTTCTGGTTAAAGATTTTTAAATAAATGAATAAATAAATAAGTAATGAAACACTGATTTTTATCTCACTGTACACAAGTTTACTGGTTGATTTTTTTTTTTTTCCCTTTCTGGTTTGCAGTGAAATATTTTCATCATTTTCTAAAGATATGCATGAAAGTCCAAAAATGATGGCTGGTTTCAGAGCAAACCTCCAGCAGCAGCAGCCAGCAGTATATTAGCCTTTATACAGGAGGCAAAATTGAAGGGTTATCTGGAAAACCATAACTGGCCCAAACAATTTTACATCCTCTGATTATTTGGGGGAACTGCTGAGCTCAAGTTTCTGTCTGACCCATCCCCCAGCACGCGTGTGACCCATTTTTTTAAGTCACAGACGTGTCCCCTGGTGGTTCAAACATGCAGGATGAGATCACAAGTGGCTTGAACCCTTCAGACAGAAGCGAGATGTATTTCAGGAAAGCATCCACGGGACTTTTCCACTCTTTTTGGTGTGGGATGGGCTCAGCTTTACGGTAGTGAGCAGCTCCTGGAAGCAGCAAGCCCTCGGAGAACTGCTGGCTGTGAAGTGAGCTGTGGACATGCAGGACTCCAGGACACCCAGAAGGTGAGCCCCTACCTGTCAGGTCAGCAATAATGTCAGCTGGCGAGTTGTAGATCTGCCTATCTATGTGATACTTCTCTGCTGTGCACATGGAAATAAATAGCAGGCTGGAGAGTAATTAATTTGCCATTGGTGAAGTAAATTAGCCCAGAGGAGCACAGGGAGCCTTCAGAGGCAGGTAACCTGAACCTGCCCACACACATTTAAAGAGCAAAGTACTCAAAAGTGCCAAGGCAATGTGAGTACTGAGATATCAGTTGTCTTCAAGTCACTGTGTATGTGTTGAACTCTGGGCTGAGTGCAGAGCAATTTCTGCCATTAATGCAACTCTATTCCCCAAAAAATGGTCCAGGCAGCCAGGTAGAGCCTTCTCCTCAACGTGCTCTCCTACCCCCAACACTACACCATTAAAATCAGCAGGTTATGCTGTAGGCTTCCATATATCACACAAATAATTAGCCTTTACAGCAAAAAAAAACAACATGTATTTTACTGAATTTTGATCATAGTTACTATGGAATTCCCATCTGTCACCAATAAAAAGTCATGGATTAGATTCCCTAAATTGTGTAATTGCAGGAGATATGAAGGTACCTGCTTTGGATTGAACAAGTTTCTACAGAATGAGTCACATTTTTCGGCCTCCAAGGCTGGAGTTTTGCTTTCTCTAGGAGGGGAGTTTTGGGTTTTCACACAACTCTCAGATTTGGGACTCTGATGTCCCTTGAGTGTGCCTGGTTTCTCTTAGGCAGTGGTTTGGGCTATCAGCAGCTCCTATAACTTTTCCCCCTGATCAAAGCACACGGATGGACATGCACAAACAGGCTGGGGCACGGTGCCTCTGTTTTCCCTGTTTACCTATCACCCGACCAGACATTTCTGCACATTAATCATACTTAGAGGACTTAGCAAAAGGCATCAGTCACTTAACAAACTGTCCCAGATTTATCTGGAGGTAACAGATGACTGCTGACTATCTGGGCCTGCTACCCAGAGCTCCTGATGAAAGGCAGCGTGTGACCGAAGTTACACACACGGCAAGCGAGACTTGGCACTGCTTTCAGCAGCCCCCTAAACAAAGATAGAGGAAGAGATGGGGGAATGGAAACTACACAGATATTCCCCCTCCTCTGCATCTCCCCAGGGACCTCTGACAATGACCAGCCCTTTGGAAACTTCAGGCACTAGTGATTCCTGCCACTGCCTGGAATGAGTTGCTGGAGCGTGGCCAGGGAAGGGAACAGAACTGGGAAGGGGCTGGAGCCCCAGGAGCGGCTGAGGGAGCTGGGAAAGGGGCTCAGCCTGGAGAAAAGGAGGCTCAGGGGGGACCTTGTGGCTCTGCACAACTCCCTGACAGGAGGGGGCAGCCAGGGAGGGTCAGGCTCTGCTCCAAAAGAACAAGGGACACGACAAGAGGAAACTACCTCAAGTTGCACCAGAGGAGGTTTAGGTTGAAAATTAGGAAAAATTTCTTCCTGGAAAGCATTGTCCAGCCCTGGCACAGGCTGCCCACAGCAGTGATGGAGTCACCAATCATGAAGGGAATTAAAATATATGTACATGTGGCGCTTGGGGACTGGGTTTAGTGGTGGAGCTGGCAGTATTAGGTGAATTGTTGGACTCAATATCTTAGAGGTATTTTCCAACCTAAATGATCCCGTGATTCTATGGATAAAGGGAAGAGCAGGCTGTGTGGATAATGCAGAGGACAAGGATAACTGCCCAGATCTCCACCTCAGTGCTTCAGAAATGGTACCACAGCATCTCTTGGGGTGCAAAGCATGGCCTCATGTCCTGCTTTGAAATAAAAAACCTTTCATGTGGTTGCCTTCTCCTGACCTGACTGTGTCCAACACCAAGCCTGGCTGGATTACTTCCACCAGCTAAGCCAGCAGAGCAATTTCTTTGGCTCACCAGGAAAAAAAAAACCTGGTGTTTCTGAAGCTGAAATTTCATCAGGAGTCTCCTGAGATCCCACGCATGAATAATGAAATAATTGTGTGTCCTCGCTCGT
Organism: Aleadryas rufinucha; assembly: GCA_013397815.1. Lineage (NCBI taxonomy): Eukaryota > Metazoa > Chordata > Aves > Passeriformes > Aleadryas > Aleadryas rufinucha. Next base: position 5,076 of record VZTH01017006.1, on the reverse strand, counting down.
TGCTCCAGCGCGTTCCCATCTCTGCCAGCGCCGCTGCTGCTCCCGTTTTCACGGCGGCAGAATCCGCGGAGCCGATGCTGACGGATGAATCGTGGCCCAGCTTCAGTCCTGGCAAGGGACTCCCTGTAATCAGAACTGACAAGGGGGATGAAGTTTATCTCCCAGAGAGACATCAGGAAGCCATTTCAGCCGTTTCCTTTTTTATTTTTTTAATTTAGCTCACCCTGTCCCACTTAAGTTTCTTAAACCTTCTTGGCAAGAGCAAGAGAAGCCCCATTTAATCCAGCCATGGGCGGGAATTGCAAATTTCCCTGCGTGGATTCGCAAATTAACTCCACAGGTTCACAAAATTCTCTAGGACAGTGGTTCAGCACTGGGATTTTCTTCCCAGACACCCTCATGTTCCCCAGTGCACGTTGCTGTCACACCCAAGAGCAAGGCGGTCCCGTTAATCAATCGTACCTCGGCACTGCAGCTTTATGTGTGCGTTTCAGGCCTTTACAATACAATAAAATTTACAGCTCGTATAATTAAGAATATGCCAGATTAAACAAATTAAAGCTCAGCCTCAAAAGCGAAAGCTCCATCAGATCAAGACATTATGCAGGAAAGAAATTTCAAATTCAAATCAACAGCGTCTGAAGGCTCAGAACACAAAAGCTGTGTAGGAATGGCTGAGAACTACTCCGAGACCTATTTCATAACCTCAAGGTACAATTCATGGCATGGGGCACCAGAAGGTCATGAAGAATAATTGAGTGCAAGGGTTAGTTGGAGATTTGTGGGGAAGCCAAGCTGTTCCAGCAATTTATTTTATTTTTTTATTCCATGAAAGTAAAAAATAATAACTTGTCCTGAAATTTGCATTCATGGAAGGCTCTTTGTCTCTCTGGTGCATTCCTGGGAGTGAGAGCACGGAGCACAGGAGAAGGGAAGCCCAAGCACCCAGAGGTAGCACCTGGAAGGAGTGTTCAGGAGGGATTTGGAGTCTCCCCACACAGGATTCTCTCTCTGCTTGGCTCTGTCTGACTCCAGGAGCACCTCCACAACTTTATTTAAGCATTTTGCAGTAGATGCATTTTGGGATGAGGGACAATGCTCCCAACTGCAGGAGAGCAAAGTGAGACTGGAGTATTCAGCCTGTGTTCCACACCCTGATCATCTTCATGCCTCCTCTGCCCTCCTCCGACTGGTCCTTTCTTCTGTTGGGGTCCAGAGCTGGATGCAGTGATCCAGGTGGGGTCTCATGAAAATGGAGTGAAGGAGAAGCATCACCCCCACTGACCTGCTGGTCACACTCATTCTGCTGCAGCCCAGGGTATGTTTGGCTTTTTGGGTTACAAGTGCACAATATTGGGTCATGTTGAATTTCTCCATCCACCAACACCCCCAAGTCCTTCTCCTCAGGGTTGCTCTCTGTCCAGTCTCCTCCCAACCTGTATTTGGGCTTAGGGTTGCCCTGACCCACCTGTAGGAACTTGGACTTGGCCTTATCGACCTTCATGAGGTCCAGCTTGTCCAGGTCCCTCTGGATGTCCCTTCCCTCCATACAGCTCAGTGTCATTGGCAAACTGGTTGAAGGTGCATCAATCCCCCTGCCCATGTCACCAACAGAGGTGTCAAACAGCCCTGGTCCCAGTCCTGACCCCCAAGGACACCACTTGGTCCCCACTTGGACATCGAGACATTCACCACAATCCTTTGAGTGTGACCACTCAGCCAATTCCATATCCACCAAGAGATCCATCTGCCAAATCCATGAAGATAAAATTTCACAAGGTTCATGTACCCATTTTTCCTTTACAGCATTTTGCCATTTTTTAGATAATAATTTTTTTTATTTTCACTCAGTTTCTCTTCTCCCCCATCAGAAATGAGCATTTCTAAAATGTAAAATATTAAGTTTTCAGGCTTTTCCTCCCTGTAAGATTCTTCATAAGACAAGAACATGGATGACAAAAAATATGAACACCCAGTCTTGGAATTCAACACTGAATATTATATTGTGTATCCCATCGTATCAGACAGTAAGAAAAAGATTCTTGCTTCACAGAACAGGACAGCAATGACAAAAATAAAGGGCTGTAAACAGCACAGCCCTGGCTCTGTGCAGGAGATGTTCCCCCTTCCTGTTCACCACCACTCTTTGCACACAAAGATCAATGAACAAAAAGTTTTGCACTGCTGCAAAATGACTCTACTATAGATTTTTACAATCATCTGAGACACTTATTTTAGAAAAGCTCCAAGGTCAGCAGCAATCTCCATTTCCCATTTGTTCCCCAAAAGCTGTGCATGACATTGCCAATAGATATATATATATTACTGAGTATCTATAAATATAAAAAATATTTGTTTCTGGTTTGAAATCATGTTTCATATGCAGTTTGTGCTCGATTTCAATAAGCATCTAATTAAGATAGATTTTTTTTCATCCAGTGCTCTTGCAAATTCTATTTATTTAGCTGCTTCACGTACTGCAGGCTATCAAAACTGCGAGTTCAGCAGAAAGAAATTTTCGTGCAAAAGGGGTGAGAGGGGGACCAAGACAAATGATAAATTTGGGTTCAAATAAAGCAAGAATCCTGATGGTATTTAAAGATGCAAGTTGCCAGTAGGTGTTTGGCACCTGGGGACATGGTGATGGTGAACATGGTAGTGGTGCTGGTTGAAGTTTGAGCTTGATCATCTTAGAGGTCTTTCCCAACCTCAATGACTTTTTGTGATTCTGTGCTCACATTCCCACCTTTCATTTGTCATTCAAGCATTTCCATCAGCCTGGGGTTAAGTTGCTTCTGGATATCCCACTAAAGAGTTTCAAAACAAAACCATTCCTTGTTTCTATCTTTATTCACTCATTTAGACCCCCAATGGAGTTTTCCCTCGCTACCCACTGGAAGGGGTGGAGGAGAAACCCAACAATGTGGACAGCAGGATTTGCAAGTCCCTAATAGGCTTGGCTAAAAAAAACCCCCAAGACCTGAATCTTGGATTTATGATGTTCCATAATTGGCTTTTCTATTTTGGTTTGGGAATACAGTTAGGGAGACTTTGTGCTTGAACCACTGAATATTTGGATATGGCAAGTGAGAGTCAGAAAAAGAAAAAATTAACTGCTAATACTCAGCACAGTATCGTCCTTGTGCACAAAAGTAAAAATTCCTCTGAATTTTCAGAACTTCCAAGCCCTCTGAACTAATAATATTTTTGCTGTTTTATAACACCCAGGCTATTTTTTCCCATCATTTAAACATAAAAATAAAATGTCGTGCTTCCTTATTTAGCAGACTTGGAAAACCATTATCAATCATCAAAAATATGTATTAGACACATTTATTCCCCTGACAAATTTATGCGAGAAAACTGATAGACTTATTATAGAACCGCTTCCCACAGCAACAAAAAAAAAATAATCCATAGTTTCATGTGATTCACTCTCAGTCTCACAATTTGGGAAACAAAATCTTTATCCAACAGCTCTGCCCTTGGAGCCAATATGTGAGAAAAAAGATCTGTTCTCTGCTAAGTTCCCATATTGAAAATATCATCAAGGTATTATCATCCACTATGACTATCTGAAACTCTAAAAAAGTAACTGCATTAAATGGATTTTTTTAATCCCCGTATGTTCCAGTAAAAAGTAAAGCAGATTTAAATCTGCTTTTTTCTATCACTATTAGGAGAGAAGAAGAGCCATAAAGCCCATATTTTAAGGATGTAATTTATTACAAAACTTTCACTGCGGTTTTGTTTTTGGGGCTTGGTTTTTTTTCCCATCTCTGCTCATCAGGATTTGTAATAATACACTCATTGCAGCTGATGTGGGGAATCCATCCTTTGTAATACTTCTTGACATAATTGCAGCTTTTGACACACTCAATCGTGGGATCCTTCTAAACCATCTTGAAAAATATGTTGGTCTTTCAGGTTCGGTTATTCAGCAGTTCAAATCTTATTATAACCATCGACTACAGTTTGTTAATATAATTTCTCCCCATTCCTCCTCTTACATTGTCATCTGGAGTCATCTGTTACAATGTCATCTGCAGTCCCACAGGGAACTGCTCCTGGTTCCATGTGTTCCTTTATCTACCTGCTGCCTTTAGGAGCTACAAACCCCAACTACAGACACGTGGGCCCTCTTATCACTCTCCTGCTGACATCCAGCACTTTAATTTTCCGTTCCTTCTGCCTATTTATTTGATCAATATTCTAATGCTTCTCCCTCCTGCTCAGCCACTTAGATGAGCCCCAGTTAAAATAAATAAATAAATAAATAAAAAAGAATGGTTTTTAAACATTTTGAAATTACACCCCAGGCAGAGAGAGGCAAAACAAGTTTTTGATTACGTACCTTTTTCACAGCCAGGTGATTCATATTATTGTGCTTTTCAGTTCCAGAATTGCTTTATTTATTTATAAATTTCCACATATCTGAGCATGTAAAAATGCCCAACAATACCATAAAACCTCAACTAGAAGCTATAAAAAAGGCATGAAGTAGAGAAAAGGAGCAAAGCAAAGCAAAAGGAAAATTCACTTTGGAGTTCCATCGGAATTCCGGCAGCCAGACTTCTATTTATGACACCACCTCTGTAGGATGGCACCAGAATCAACTTTAATGGATAATATTACCACACATTCCCCATAAAAACCAACCAGGAGCTGTTTTTCCAGAAACATCAGGGACCTGAAACTCCCACAGAGTTTGGTGGGCTGCACCAAACACCTGGAGCTTCAAAAACCCAACCTAACTCCTGTTAACACGGCTACTTCTCCTTCCTCTTGTTTGGCAGCAAAAGATTAGCTGGAAAAAAAATATCCTAGGGAGTAAGAAAGACAAGTAGCCATCTCTTTTCCACCTGCAAATGGGCAATTTCTGATTTTCAGGGAGGGAAATTGTCGGGTCTTTTTTTCTGTTCTTCCAGATTTATCTGGTGTTCTCAAATTGCCCTGGTTAAGTGAAGCTCCCAGTCTGGATCAAACAGCTGGGATTGTCAACATCAAATCTCTTCTTAAATACATCTATTTCTACTTTCAAACCTATGGAGGACACAAAAAGAAAAGAAAAGAAAA
>VZTH01017005.1:0-14405 GCA_013397815.1 Aleadryas rufinucha | reverse complement strand
TTGGGTTGGGTTGGATTGGATTGGGTTGGATTGGATTGGGTTGGGTTGGAAAGGACCTTAAAGCCCATCCAGTCCCAAGGGCAGGGACACCTTCCACTGTCCCAGGGTGCTCCAACCTGGCCTTGGGCACTTCCAGGCATGAGGATTCCACAAACTCTCTGGGAATCTGTGCCAGGGCCTCCCCACCCTCACAGGGAAGAGTTTGTTCCCAAAATCTAATCCAGGAAGGCCCCAGCTGAGCCCAGCAGCCGGAATCAGCAGCAGGATCACCTCAGGCACGTGGATCCTTCTGAGGTCCCCTCCACTCTCCCTCTCTGAGCTGAGGGGTTCCTTTCCTTCTTTGAATCACTTCTCACCAGCAGGGTTTGATGTCTGCACTTCTTCCACAGGACATTTCGAGATCTCTTTTTACGTCTCCTTTCATTTTGCCTCTTTTCATTCACTTTTATTAATCCTTCATTCATTTTCTTTGCCTTTAATTTCGCTCACATTTTTCTCCCGTCTTCCTTTCACGTCCTTTCACCTCCGTTCCTCTTGCTCCCCTCTCGCGGATGGAGCAAACTTGTTAAAATAAAGTGCCTTTTCTTTTCCCCAAGGAAGAAAGTGTCCATTTAATACCCCACATGCCCATCAGAGCTGCTGGAGAGGCAGAGCATGACAGGCACATTCTGTGATTCAAACCTTCTGGGTATTGGCAGGAGAATAAATCTTATGTCTGACATAAGAGGACATCAGGAAAACCAACCTGAAGCTTTTGGAAAGGATCCACAGAGCTGTCAGTCAGGAGGAGATAAACTTTACATGAAATAGGACCTTCTGAAGTCATTAGCTCCCCACTCCTGCCAGAACTGCTGGAGGAGAGCGACGAGAGGCAGCCAAAGAGAACAGAAAACAAACGTGAATGGCAACGTGTCCCTGAAGGAAGTGCCCAGTGCAAGTGTGGGAATGCTCGGGAAAACAGCTCTCCAAAGGCTCAGCACGAATGGGATTGATCCACAGGAAAACTGTGCTGCCTGGAGAACCCAAAGCCAGGATTAGACCAATCAGGCAGAGGGATGCAGCTCGAAGCAGAGGGAACACAGAGAGGAGCACTTGTTCAAAAATCTGTTCAACCAGCTCCGGGAAGATCTGTGGGGTGGGGGAGAAAGGAAAAGAAGTGGGGAGGACTGGAAAGGACGTGGTGACATTGCTGTGGCACGTGGACATTTGGTATGCCTTAAATAAACTTCCACCTCCTCCCTCCTCCTGCTGCTCTGCTGACACAAAATGTTCCTTAGAGCTGGGGGGTGCTCAGCTGGCTCTGTGGGCTGGACACCAACAAGTTTGGATGTGGAATCCATGGGCCACTCGCTTCCTGGGCCGGGGAAGGGAGCAGTGCCATGGAAAAGCACTCCCAGGTTGTGTGTGGGCACAAGGTGAGGAGATTTGCCAGGCAGTTCTCACCCCCGGGCTGGGGATTCACAGAATCCTAGAATTAACAAGGTTGGAAAAGGTGCCCTTGGAATTGGGCCAAGGAATGGGCACATTCCCAAGGCTCCCAGAGCTCCAGGAGCATTTGGACACCGCTCCCAGGGATGCCCAGGGTGGGATTGTTGGGGTGTCTGTGCAGGGACAGGAGTTGGACTGGATGATCCCTGTGGGTCCCTTTCCCACTCAGGATATCCTGTGATTCCAATCTCTTTCTGATACCTTCCATTTTGCTCTTTTTTCCCCACCTGCCACCACCTCATCACCCAGAGCACGGCACTGAGATGGTGGGGCTGGAGGGAGAGCAGGACATCCACAGCTCTGAGAGGAGCAGGGCAGCCTGGCTAAACCCAGCTTTGGCTAAATCACCTCCAGCTCCCCTCAAAATGAGCCTGGGATTGGCTCAGTCGGCCAGAGAAGGGAGCTGATAACACCAAGGTTGTGGGTTCAGTCTCCACCCCACAGGGACTCCTCCTGCACCCACACAGCTCCTTGGAAATTCCTCCCAGGACACTCCGTGGCCAAACCCTGTGGGCCACATCCAACGAAGGCCCAACTCCTGCTGGTGTCACTGACACAACACTTGAGCCGCGTTTGGAAGGGATTTGGAATTTTCCAAGGGAAGCTGCTGCAAAACTGCAGAACATCCTGTGAGTGAAGAGGCTGAGCAACCCCCCAGCCCTGAAATGAGGGATTCACTGCGGATTAATGCCGCAAATAGCTGTGATTTCCTCTCCTTTTGCTCTGAACCCCTTTGGCTGGAATCTCCCCATCCAATTGCTGCCCTAACTGGGGAAGAGACTCCAGGGAATGGCAAAGCTACATCCTGGAGCTGCCCTGTGTCTGCTGTCACCTGAGGAAGCCCCATGCTCAGTGTTAGTGCAGCCCAGGTGTTCCAGAGGCACCAGAGCTCACACAGCTCCTGGCAGGACAATCCCCTGCTAATGCAATCCCCAATTATCCCCAAAATCCAGCTCCAGCAGAGCTGGAAAGCCTCTCCAATACAATAAACAGCATAACCTCGGGTTTGCCCGCTCCCTCGAGGGTCCCAAGGACCTTTGGGGTGTTGCTTGTTTCAATTCCCATCTCCCAGCTGAATCACACAGGGAACAGGGATAAATCTTGTCAAATCCAATGTGGTGCTGTGGGAAGGATGGGAATTTGGTGAAGATTGAGCATTTCTGACCCGCTGACTTGCTGCTGGGTTGGATCTTCCCTCTCCTTTTCCCTCTCCTTTTCCCTCTCCTTTTCCCTGCCCCGCTCTTATCACAGCATTTGCAAGCAAAAAAATACCTCACCAGAGAGCTGTGCTGGGGACAGCTGTGGGCACACCTGGGCCCTGGGAGCTCCTCTCCTCCCTGCTCCCTTTCAACAGGCGTTTTATGCCTTGTTTTCAACAGCTCCTGCCCTGAATTTGTTATTGCCCCGAGTAATTTCGTTTTTAAGGGCTGCCTGACAGGACAGGCTTTTCTTCTGATAGAAACGCTCAGGAAAGCTCCTTGTGAAGGGAGAAAAAGGAGAGAATCATAGCAGAGGCTGTGCCAGGGTGTCTCCAGTGTGCCCTGTGTCTGTTCATGGAGGGAAATAACCCAAAGAGCTCCTGGAGGTGATGCCCAGCATCATTCCCTGCTTTGCTGGGAAGGTCCATTCTGACTGTCCCTGTAATTCCAGCTGCTCACCCAAAACCAAACAGCACCAGCAGGAAACTAAGGCAGAAATGCTGCAAATGTAAATCAGCTTTAATGGTGGCTCGTGTTTTAGCATAAGGTAAAATTTCCAGGAAAACCCTGGGAGCGGTGCCATTCCCAACCCCAATCCCTCTTTAAGGAATGAGTGGAGACACACAAATATTCTTCTGCCTCTGAATTTTTCCACGTGAATCAATTTTCTGCCTCTCTTGCCACTGAAAACTGATGTCTGTCTGTGAGGACACCCCGATGGTCCCACGTGGAAAGAGGATGATGATGGATTGTTCCATTGATCCCCAGGGATCTGAGGAGGAGGAGGAGTGAGGAAGGGCCCTGGTTGGGTTTGCTCTGGGATCCTCCAACTAAGCCCTCGTGGTGTAATATCTCCCCAAGCCATAATATCTTTCTAATAATCCCATTTATTGCCCTGTTTGTTTTCATTTATGGTTTAACAGACCAGCTGGCAATTAGGCCCTAATTATGCTGTTATGCAAAGTAGCTGCGTTTATTTTTATAACGCGGGCTGCAGCGTGATCTGGGTTTGTTTTCAATTGTGAAATCAGCCACGGCAACACCCCCTGATGATGATCCAAGTGTCACAGCTGGGAATGGCTGGGAATGGCTGGGAATGCTGCTCAGCTGGGCCAAGGGAGGTGCAAAAAAGCTCGAGAGGTTACAGCCCTCGGATTCCCGTTCCACATCCAGAATGCTCAGGATTGCCCCTGGATCCAGCACCGGTCTTGCTGGGATTCCACTTTTGCACTTGCCTGCAGTCCTGATTTCCTCCTGAGGGGCAGGAACTGCTCCCTGTGACCAGGGACAGGAGCCAGGGAGCGGCTGGAACTGTGTCAGGGGGATTGGGATGGATTTTAGGGACAGGTTCTTCCCCCAGAGGGTGCTGGGCACTGCCCAGGCTCCCCAGGGAATGGGCACATTCCCGAGGCTCCCAGAGCTCCAGGAGCATTTGGACACCACTCCCAGGGATGCCCAGGGTGGGATTGTTGGGATGTCTGTGCAGGGAGTTGGACTGGATGATCCCTGTGGGTCCCTTTCCCACTCAGGATATTCTGTGACTCCAATCTCTGATATCTTTCATTTTGCTCTTTTTTTCCCCACATTCACATGATCCAAAGAGGGCTTTTGCCCTTATTTCCAGAAACAAAGGGTGATGTTTCCAGAAACCAAGGGTGATAGCCATCCCAGCTCAGGCCAGAAGCACCCTGAGCCCCTGGCCGGTGTGAGGACACAGCCTGGGCTCTCTGGGCTGTCCCCAGAGGGTCAGAGCGAGGGTGTGACCAGCGATGGCCCCAGATGTTTCAGTCTGCACCGGCCAGAAGAGCTGGGCCTGCAAAACAGGAATTGTAATAAATCATGGGATTGAGGGGGCTGCAAAGGGCAGGAGGAAGCACAACTGCCTCCCTTTCCAGAGCTGTCCTCACCCAGGGATTTTCCCCAGAACCACGGCTTATCTTCCCAGGCAGGGACCAAAGGGACCCTGTGAGTTCAGCTTTTGGCACAGGCAGGGCCCTCCCGAGTGAGCTCAGAGCAGTTCCTGTGCCTGAAATCTGCTCCTTCCCCTTCCCATCTGCTGGAATTGTCCTCTCCTTGGGAAAAACAGCGTGTCCTGGAGTGCTGGCAGTGTCTGCTTTTAGAGGGAACTCGGTGCTGCACTCACCTGGGATTTTGGGCAGTGGGATTTTGGGCAGTGGGATTTTAAACAGAGGGATTTTGCGCAGTGGGATTTTAAACTGAGGTATTTTAGGCAGTGGGATTTTAGGCAGTGGGGTTTTAGGCAGTGGGGNTTAGGCAGTGGGATTTTAAACAGAGGGATTTTGGGCAGTGGGATTTTGGGCAGTGGGATTTTGGGCAGTGGGATTTTAGGCAGTGGGATTTTGGGCAGTGGGATTTTGAACTGAGGGATTTTAGGCAGTGGGACTTTAAGCAGTGGGATTTTGGGCAGTGGGCTTTTAAACTGAGGGATTTTAGGCAGCAGGATTTTAGGCAGTACCAGAGCAGGCAGTGACTTAAATCAGATCTAAAGTGCTCGAAATGCAGCCACTGAGGCCTCTGTTTCCTCTTCCCCAGCCCCATGTGCCAAACAAGAGCAGGAGAAGTGACTCCAGGCTGGTTGTTTTTATCTAATTCGTTGGGAAATCGATACACCGAGCTTGTTGTTCCCTCCACGCGAGCAGCGATGGAAACTCAGGGCCCTGCCTCCTCCTCACGGCTCTATCTGGGAACAAAAACCAGCAGGGGAAGCAAAAGGAGCTTCCAGAAGCACAGAATCGAATGAAAACAACCAGTCTGGGAAAAAAACGAGTAAATATATTTTTTTTTTTCCAGGAAAGAAATCCATCCCTTTGGTGCTGGTTGCCTGTCCCAGTGCTTTCTTTGCGTGTGCTGGTGCAGAAGGAGCCCGTCCATCCCTGCTGGCCCTGCCTGGAGCCGGCTGTGAACGAACACACACGCACACAAAAATGCAGACAGCAAGAAGAAGTCATTCCACAGTCTAGCCTTGTTAAAGAATACAGCCACTTTCCAGCAGCAAACTTCCCCCCTCAGCCTCTCCAGCCAGAGGAATTTCTTTCACCTCCTCAGAAGCTGCTTATTAAAGCCGGGCTGGTGCTGGTTCCCAGGTATTAGAACAGCAGCAAGGCTTAACTAATCTCTGCTTTTACTGCGGTAATTAAACCGTGCACTTGCCAGTAAAAAGGTAACACTTTAAATTAAGGCCCCCTTTCTAAATGCTGTATTAATATTTATGAAATGATTACTGCATGCAGCCACATTCTTGCAGGACTTATTAGAACGTGGGTTATAAAACTCGATTGTAATAAACCCTTAATGGCTCTGCTCTGGTGAGCTGCGAGCTTTGCAACCCTACCAGGGGCGTCTTCTCAAACCGGGAGGAGAACGCTCTTCCCTCCCCTAAACCCCCCAAAAAGTTGTGTGTCCCTGTGGCTGTGGGTCCTTCTGCTCAACCATCCACGAGATGAGGTGGGGTTTCATTGCTGGGGCCTTCCTCCTGCTCTGCAGACGCTTTGGAAAGGTTTGGGGTCTCCTCTGAGACCTCCTAAATCCTCTCAGCCACCCCACACACGCACCCCTGGGCTGTCTGAGAGCAGATGTCGGTGTTTGGTAATTAAATCATCGATGTTTCGGGAATCAAACCCTGCCCTCAGCGTCCAGACGCCGCTGGGTGACAGAGCTCCTTGCCTGATGTCACTTTATCCCTCTCTCCAGGGCATCAGTTTGGAAACCCCACGTGATCTGGAGCTTCCCTGACTTTGGAGCTCTTGCAGAGGGAGCAGGGTGAGGTCACTGCCCAAACAATCAGACTCTCATCACCACAATCATGAATTAGATCCAGAGGAGAGCGAAGGACGTTCTGTGAGCAACAGGAAAGGACTTACAGAGATGATTTTCTTCGTCAAGGAACATCTCACCGTGCCAAGGCTCTCATTTTTAGGCTTCTTTTTGGTACTCTGGACACCCAACCCTTCAACTCTTTCACCCCGAGCTGTCATTTTCAACTCACAATGTTTTGGAATAAATAATCTTTGGCTATTCCATCCCAAAGCATTTTGCAAGGGGGTGTAGCCAAGGTGAGCATTTGCAGCACAACTTTTGGGGTGTTTGTGGCTCTCTTTTTCTCTCTTTTCCATGGTTTGAGATGCATTTTGAGCGTGGTATTGCCACCTCCTGCCTTCCCTTTTGCTCCTGGGAGGGCACACGTGAGGTCCCGAACGTGCAAAACCCGAATGTCCATAAAATACCCAGCGCCATGAATGGCTCAGTGTAAGGCAGGGGCACTCCTCCTGCAGGGAAATATTCCCATGCTGAAGTGTTTGACAGTTTAAGCATCGGTGATTAACCTCTGCTAATTAAAGCTTGGAGGAGAGAAAAAAAAAATCAGTGCGGCTCGCAGGGAGAAGAAAAACTGGGATAAACTCGTGGAGAAAAAAAAAGCCATTTCCATGAAGCAGCCCCTGGAAACAAAAGGCAACCTCCACCCCGAGCGTGGAACATCCTGAAGGGCCAAAAATGCCGAGAGGTTGTGCTCAAAGTGACCTCACCTAAAGCTGGGACTCGGCACCCCAGCCCCGTGGCAACGTTTGCTGTGGCCAACAACAGAACCCAACGTGACACCGTGAAAAAAGAATTATCTGCGATTAGAACGAAGCTCCTGAAACGTCTCCAGCTGGAGCCAAAATTTGGGAGGGAGAAAGGGGGGGAAGAGGAGTTTATTATTTCAGTAGCTGCAGTGCAAATCCCCTCTGGGTGCTGTGCAAACCGCCCCGAGCTCTTTGAACCCAGCCCCCTCATTGACATGGTAATGGGCTTTGTTGAATTCAAAGACGATTACATCAGAGATGTGTGGCCTCTTGTGGCTTTTGCGAGGCTTATAAAGCACACAAATTATATGAAAATATTGGGTTGAAAAATTAGTAAGCCATAGGAGTTTGTGTTGTTTTAGCCACGCTTTACTGCAGGGAAGGAAAACTCTGGCTCCTCCAGGCCTTCGCCCAGTCTTTCAAAGCTACTTTCTTTATTGTTTTTTCTTTTCTGGTGGGCTCACCTCGGATACACAGCCTGGATTTTTAAAGGACTTTCATACAGGAGCCACCTTTTCAACAAGAAATGTGTGAAGAGCAGAGATCAGTTCTCTGAGCTGCTCCAGTTCAGCTTTAACCAGGGAGAAATCTCTGCCCCACAATTTTTGGTGACATGAACCCTCCAGAGACACCACTGTCCTATGGCTTCTTACATATGGAATGGGAAAACGTGGTTGGGAATGATTTCTTAAATTTTCTTTAACATCAGGTTCATAGATTTGGCAGCACCACCTCAAGTGCAACAGAGGAGATGGGAAAGGCACAGGTTCCTTCCAGCCCCTACAAATCCAAACTAAATCCAAACTAAATCAGAACTCAATCACAGCTCACCCCCAGTTATAAAATATTCAAATATCCTGTGGTAAAAGAGGTATTGGAACTGCTGGAAATGCCTTTTTCACTCACCAGTTCTCCTTCCAGTCCTCTCCAGTACGAGCTCCCCTTTCCAAGACTCTGCCTGATTGAAGTCACTGTTAATTAGCTAATTTTCCAAAGTTGATACTCCAGCGTTGATCAGGGTATTGACAGAGTTTATCAGGAGTCAATAACGAGCCCAGCACAAGTTCTGCTTCCCATGGGAGCAGGCACATTGTCCACCCCCCAGCAGCCAAGGAAGGAGGCCTGTGAGAAGGGAGTCGGATGTATTTGATCTTGTCTGTTTGGGGTTTTGGGGCAGTTCAAGCTCGTGGATGTGCTGCTCCAGCATGGAAACCTCAACTGCCCACCCAGAGCAGCTTTTTGGTGCCTCCAGTGAGACGTGGGGAGGTTGGAGGACGCATGAAAGGGGCAGAAGGCTGAAGAGAAAACTGCAAACACCTCCCGTTCTGTCTGAGAGCATAAAGATCACAGACACAACGCACAGAAATAACAGTGGCATTCCAAATGTGGACAAGGATGGCCATGGGGTCACTCTGCTAAGATCCAGAGGATCCCAAAGAGCTCTCTCTGCTGCAGGCTCCCAGGGAAGGGGGCTGGCTTGGGGCTGGACACGCCTGGCCGTGCTCCTGGAGCAGCACAGGGACTGCAGCTGGAGCAGCAGCGGGGCAGGAGCTTCCCTTCAGCAGCAGGGGCTGAGATCAGCTCCAGCCCAGCCATGGAATCACATCCCGTGGCTGAGCTGGGATGGCAGCTTTTGGAGCTTTCCCCAAAAGGAGCACTCCCAAAGAGCGCACGGCGACGGAGGAGCTCGGGTCTCACCATCCTCTGGGGGAACTGGAGCCACCAGACACCAAAATCGTTGGGAATTCTGCACTTGGGGGACACAGACGAGCTCCAGGGAGTTCAGGCAGAGCTGCTGGCACAGGGGCTGTCCCACAGCAGCAATGTCCCCCTCAAGGAGCATTTTCCCGTTGTCACATCCCGGTGTGGGGCAGTCAGGACACGGATTTCCTCCTCACACCTTGCCACAAAGCAGTGACCCGCAGGCAGAGCACCTTTTGGGGATTTTACCTCAGGTATTGGTGGAGAGAGGGAGGATGGACAGCACAAGGCCACCACAAAGTCCTCCCAGGCTGTGCTTTTCCCAGCAGATCCAGCCTTGGGAAGAAAGGTGACCAAAACCAAAGACACAAAAGTTGTGTGGGGTTTTTGACAGCTCTGAGTTCCCTGATCCGGGCTGGGAACAGCCCAGGACAGAGGGATGGGAACTGCTGAGCTCCTTGCACGGAGCCACCTCAGCCTCTGTCTGCTCCAGGCTGCTCATGGCCAGGTGGCTGTCGAGGAAAGTGGTGGTGCCAGGAATTAGGGATCAGGAATTAGGAATTAGCTCATCCCATATGGTTTATTTACCAACATTCTGTGTTCCCCCACTCCCACAGAGCCAGCAGCACCTTTCCTGAGCCTGCCTGGAAGGAGAAAAGAAACAGGAGTGGGATAATCTGGTCTGGCTGCCAGTTTGGGGGTCTGAAGACAGGAGCAGGCACAGGGGATGATTTTTCCCTCTGTGGGGTGCCCACACACTCAGCATTAATTGATCATTCCAGCAGCTCTTTTGATTCTGGCTACTCACAATATTATTATTATTATTATTATTATTATTATTATTATTATTATTATTATCATTATCTCCTGTTTTTCCAGAGCCAATTACTGTAGGATTAGAACACAGCATCTGCCCCCCTGTGTGTGTGTAGATGCATAAATAAGGAACTGGGAACCGAATAAAAGAAATAAAAAAGAAATTTTTCTGTCCTGTTTTTTTGTCTCTGTCCCCTTCCAGCCTTTCACATTGAGCTATAAAAGCCCTGGAAGGAAAAAGCTTGGAGAGAAGCAATGGGAGAAAAGTTTGCAAGGGGCAAAATCAGTGGGACCCTGCAGAACAAACATGTGTAAAGGCTTTGTTTCAAAGTGCATGAATGCAAAAGCCTGTTGGGGATAATTTCTAGGCTTTGCCTGTTTTGAAAGGGTTGAGGATCAGGAGTAAAGTGAGAAAACAATTCTCTGTAGGAAGCTGTAGCAGACTAAATGGAGCTTGTTGTTGTTGGCAGGGGCCGTGATGCTGAGGGCAGCAGCATCGGTGCTGGAGCTGGAGGCAGCAGAGGTTTAAATAAATAAGGAGAGATCCCTGAACCGAGATAAAATGGGATCTCACTGCGCTGGGTCCTCCCGTGCTCGGGAGCAGGGAGGGCTGGCAGGGTGTGAGTAAAGGGAGATGAATGAGGCTGATCAGAGGCAGGCTGGGCAGAAAGCAGGGAGTTGTTTCTCCTGGTCGGGGCGCTGGGAATCAGCCACAGAATTCCCGAGGAATCGGGAGTTTGTCTGTCCATGTCCTGCACAGCCAGGCATTGCCCCACTGAGGGGATGGGGGAGCTCCTGGGCTCTGCTCAGAGCCCCATCCCACAGCTCAGGGGTGTCTTTCCTTTTGGCTCCAGCGGGAACCAAAGGCTCAGGGAGAAAAATCCCTTTTCCGTGGCCCTGCTCAGTAGAAAAGTCCCTTTTCCATGGCCCTGCTCAGTAGAAAAATCCCTTTTCTGTGGCTCTGCTCAGTAGAAAAGTCCCTTTTCCGTGGCTCTGCTCAATAGAAAAATCCCTTTTCTGTGGCCCTGCTCAGTAGAAAAGTCCCATTTCCATGGCCCTGCTGAAGAGAAAAGTCCCTTTTCCGTGGCTCTGCTCAGTAGAAAAGTCCCTTTTCCGTGGCCCTGCTCTGCAGAAAAATCCCTTTTCCATGGCCCTGCTCAGTAGAAAAGTCCCTTTTCCATGGCCCTGCTCAATAGAAAAATCCCTTTTCCGTGGCCCTGCTCAGTAGAAAAGTCCCTTTTCCGTGGCCCTGCTCAGCAGCAAAGCCCCATAAAAGCTGTGGGATTATTGCTGCCCAGCCCAGCACTAACACAGCGCTCAGCCCAACCTCTGCCATGCAGCTCCACAGCACCAGGAACAACAAAAACCCCCTTAAACCCTCGCACAAGCCTGCAGGACTTGAGCCCAGGAAGGACCTGAAAAACTCTTCAAACATTCCCTGAATCCTCACCCAGCAGAGGTTGGGGTGTCAAGGCTGGGTGATAAGAGCTGGGGCTGGGGAGGGAGTCAGTGCTCACAGCCAAACCCTGCAAAGAAACATTTTTGCACAGTCTGTCCATTGGATGATCCTCCCACTGCCAGGAAAAACTCATGGGAAGGCTGCTCTGGACAAAATTCCCAGGAAAAAGGGAGAGCAAAGCAGGAAAGAGAGGGCAGGAACAACCTGCTCCTGCTCTGGGGTGAAAACAAAAGTGCAACGTAGCCAGGGAAAAGTGGAGAAAATATCCCTGTGATCCCAATTTTCCCTGTTCTGAAGGAAAATCCTGGCTCTTGATTCAGGATCTGGTTTGTAAGAGTGGAGGTGAAGCAAAAAAAAATGGGATTTGCATCCCTATTTAAGAAATTCAAAATATTCCTCTACGTTTTCAGATTGGAACATTTGCTGAATTCCCCTTTCCTGGAGTAAAATTCTGAGGGGGAAAAAAAAATCAGAAGAGTTAAGAAAAGAATTCTTCTTATCCTGGTTTTCTCCTGCAGCCTTCAACACTGAAAATACATTTTGAAACAGTAAAAGTCGAGATAAAATAGCAAAGAATGGCCGTTCCCTGTGCTTTTCCTGTTCCCTTTTGGTGGCTCTTTTGTTTTAATTTATGCAGCAACAGTTCAAATAGAACCCAAAAGGATATTTTTAGTGACAGCTCCTGCTCCAGGACGTTTTTCCTCGTGGTTCCCTTCCCCAGGGCTGCCTTTGGTGCTGGATCCAGTCCCACCAGGAGCAGAACCAGGAGCTGCCAGCAGTGCCAGCCTCCCCAGAGCCCAAATATTCCACTTATCCCAGCTGCAGGACACATCCAGGGTTACACCAATCCCCAAGTTAAACAACCCGGGGAGATGCATCCCAAAAACCTCCTTTTCCTCCAGACCAGCCCAGTTCTGTGACTGAATTCCAGCAGGAACAGATCCATTTTTAACACCAAAATAAGGGACCAGTGCTCAGTGTCCTGGGAGCGCCGGAGTGGGACAAGGAATTGTCTTTTTTCCCAAGGTTTTTATCCCAAATCAGCCCCGTGACTGCTCAAATCAGAGCTTTTGCCGTAACCAGGAAGAATTGGGGTGGGGATGTCGGGATGTCTGTGCAGGACAGGAGCTGAGACGACCCCTGAGACCCATCCAGCTCAGGATATTCCTGATCCTGTCCCTACAACCGAGGCAAACCCCGCTGCCACACACCTGATTCCCGGGATCAGCGGACCCTGGGGCTGCTGGAATGCCGGGATCAAAGCCTCCCGAGCCTGTTTGTAATTCCTCTGGGTAAATCAGAGCAGCTCTGGGGCACTGGGGGCTGGATGAAGCAGCTTTGGTTCAGCAGGAAAATGGAACTGTTTTTACAGAAGCCAGCGAGGGAGGCTGGAGCCGCCGATTTGGGACGATTACAATGAACAAAAAAAAGAAAAAAGTCAAGCCTGGAAGTGTTTATTTTAATTTAGGGGGCACAGCGAGCTGCTGAGGTGGGGAGATATTATTTTTATGGATTTAATCAGGTGCCCTGGGTTTGTGGGCACTGCTAATTGAAGGCTGTCTGCCTCGCCTCGAGTTCAACGCTGCTTTTCTCCCCCGTGGCTGGGAGGCAGAAGAAAAGCAATTATTCAGGCTGGGGAGGGGAAACTGGGACTGGGAGAGGTTTAGGGGTAAAAAGGAAAGAAAAGCTGCTTCGTTTTGGAGGGAAATTCCAGTCTGTCCTGCAGCTTGGAAGCCGTTTCCCTGCCCTGAGGTGAGTAAGGATCAGAAAGGACCTGGGGAGGAGCTGATCAGGACTTCCAGAAGGATGCTCAGGAATCACAGCTCCTGGAAAAGTGTGTCCTGGGGAGGCTCAGCAATTCCCAGGATGTGCCTTTTCCCTTTGAAGCCCCTCTGAGAGCTGGATGATGATTCTTGGACCCCCCAGGACACCTCATTTTTGCCACTGGGTGGACATTTATGGTCCAAGACGTGGGAAAAGGCAGCAGCACTCACCAAGAACCATCCATCCAAGCTGCACCCTCAGCAAGACGTCAATTTTATTGAAATTTGGCCACTCCAGGCACCCCTGCAGATTTTCCCCAGCGATTTTCACCCAAAAAGAGAAACCAGGACAACATTTTTCTACAAAAACCCAACCCAAACCTGCCCACGGATGAGCTGAGGGGGCTCAGGGGGTGTTTCTTTCTTTCGTGGTTCATTCTGTTCGTGGCAGAGGGAGTTCCAACCAAGCCAGGTGATGAAGAACAGCCCCCAAAATGCAGCTTCTTGCCTGTGCTCCATGATATCACCCCAAAGCCACCAAGCAGGGTGTAAAACATCCCCCAGGCAGGGCCCGAACGCGTCAGGCTCACGTAGGAGCCGGCCCAACCCAGCGCGGTCGCTGCGGTCGCTGCGGTCCCAAAACGCCGTCCCCAGATATTTTCTGTATCATAATTACACAAAATGAGTGGAAATTTCTGGCCCCCCCTTCCCCCCAGCCCCAAAAACACGGCCCATTATGAGCACTGCCAAGTCTGCAGGAACGTAAATAACATCGCAGGCTCCTTTGTGCCGCGCAGGAGCTGGGAAGTGGAAAAATGATTGAGGGACGAGTGGGTTTTAAGGTCCCCCCGAGGCCTGTAAGTTACCTGTTTATTTCAAGAAGAGCTGCCACTGCCAAAAGGAAAGGAAAGGAGCTCCTGGAGCTGCTATCATGGTCTGTTTCCAGGGATTATTTCGAAATAAACACGGATTGAGTCTCTGCTGGGCCCTTTCAGTCGATGTTCGTGCACGCAGGGAGGGTCTGAGGGGGGTGTGGGGTGATCTGGGGAGGGCTCACCTGGACTCAGGGTGTGGCAGTGAGGTCTGGGTCACAGCCTGATGGGCCAGGAGTGAGCAGGGGGCTTCCCTTTGGTCCCAGGAGATGCTCAAAAATGAGAGTGTTTGGTGAGGAGGCAGAAGGTGTTCGGAAATCCAGCTGGGAAACACAGAACCAGGGAGCCCCACACATCAGCATGGCCCCGGATCCCAGGTGGGAGGTAAAATAATCCTCTTTTTTCTGCATGAAACACCCCAACTGAAAGGGAAATGATCATAATTGGCTTTTTAAAATGGAAGGGAAAAGGGAAGGTTATGAGGGAAGGTGTTTCAGGCAGATAAAAGTGAGGTGGGAAAGGGT
>VZTH01017004.1:15374-25563 GCA_013397815.1 Aleadryas rufinucha | reverse complement strand
CCTCGGCCCCGCGGGTGCGCTCCGGCCCCTCGGCGGTCGCGCAGGGGGTTCCCGCCGGCGCGGTCCCCGCGGCTCTGAGGGTCCCGGCGTCTCCCGGCGCTGCCCGTCGGGGCGCGGGTGCGGGATGTCCCCGCGGGCGCTGGAGCTGGCGCTGGTGCTGGCGCTGGCGGAGTTGGTTCTGGCCCTGGGGGCGGCCGAGGAGGGGGAAGCCGCCGTCGGGGCCGCTCCGCCGGGACCCGCTGCTTTCCATCGCGCCGCCAAGGTGAGGAGCGTGGGGTGGGGGGACAGCCACGCTCCTCTGTGTGTGGGTCCCCCGAACCCCAGCCCGGTGCTCGTGTCCCCGCAGGCGTCGTGGCGGCTGCCTGGGCGCTACGTGGTGATGCTGCGGGCGGGCAGCGAGGCCGAGGTGCGAGGCACGGCCCGGCGGCTGCAGGCCCGGGCGGCTCGGCGGGGACACCTGGCAGAGCTGCTGCACGTCTTCCACCTCCTGCCCGCCTTCCTGGTGAGGATGAGCAGCGACGTCCTGGACACGGTATGTGGAGCGGAGGACAGCAGGGTGGTGGCAGGGGACAGCAGCTGCGGCAGGCATTTGTGGGGGTGGGAGCCCCAGCCTTGTGGGGAAACCGGAGATTTGTGTCCTCCCCGCAGGCGCTGAAGCTGCCGCACGTGAAGTACATTGAGGAGGATGCCTATGTCTTTGCCCAGAGCATTCCCTGGAATCTGGGCAGGATCGTGCCGCCACAGCCCAGCTCAGGCACCTACAGCCCTCCCAGTAAGCGCTGGAGTGTGTGAGGGGGGACCACGGGGGTTTGGGAAGGGTCCCCTCCCTTTAACTTGAGGGATGGGAATACTCCTCTGCCCCATGGTGCTACCGGTCTGGAGCTGCATTTTGGGAGCATCCCAGGTGGCCTGTGCTGACCGTGATGGTGGTTGCCTTTCCCCCTGGCTGCATCCCTGGCAGATAAAGGTGACCTGGTGGAGATTTACCTGCTGGACACCAGCGTGCAGAGCACCCACCGGGAGATCGAGGGCAGGGTGACTGTGACTGGCTTTGAGAGCATCCCCGAGGAGGATGGCACCCATTCCCACAGGCAGGTGAGCTCCGAGGTGCCATATGCTGCATCCTGGCCAGAGCACCCCCCTGCATCCATCATACCCTGGCCAGGCTTGTGGGGCTTTCCAGGACAAGGGAGACACTTGGCCTGGGGCGAAATACTGGGCAGGACGGGCAACAGGAGCTGGGGGATATTGGGACCCTCAAGGTGGTCTGTTTGGAGATGTGGCTGAGTGGGGCAGGGCTTCTTTCTAGGAAAGTGTTCTAGGGTGGCACGGATGTGTGTCAGGTAAGAGGGAATCAGGGTGGGAAGGGTTGGGGGAGGATGTTGTGGGATTGCAAACGGGCTTTGGTGCAATGGGCTGGGGCATGAAACTGTGGTTCCTGTGCCAGGCCAGCAAGTGTGACAGCCACGGCACGCACGTGGCCGGGGTGCTGAGCGGGCGTGACGCCGGCGTGGCCACGGGCGCCAACATCCGCAGCCTCCGCGTGCTGAACTGCCAGGGGAAGGGCACCGTCAGCGGGACCCTCATGGGTGAGTGACCCCATGCCCCGGAGAGGAGCAGGATCCCTCCCAGAGCCTCCTGCGATAGTGTCTTGTCCCTCCCAGCCCTGGAGTTCATCCAGAGGACGCTGGAGGCTCAGCCCTACGCACCGCTGGTGCTGGTCCTGCCCTTGGCCGGCGCCCACAGCCCCGCGCTGAACGCGGGCTGCCGGCGGATGGCGCGGATGGGAGCCGTGGTGGTGGCGGCCGCCGGCAACTACAAGGACGATGCCTGCTTGTACTCGCCTGCATCCGAGCCGGAGGTACGGGCTGTGGGGTCCCCTGAGGCTTGGGTGCCACCTCATCCCCTCCAGCTCCGGGCCAGCTGCGTGGGCTGGGGCCGGGTGTGCCATCCCCCCCTGTCACTGGCAGGTCATCACGGTCGGTGCCACCGACAGCGAGGACCAGCCTGCCTCCATCGGCACCCTGGGCACCAACTTCGGCCGCTGCGTGGACCTGTTTGCCCCGGGGGACGACATCATCGGCGCCTCCAGCGACTGCAGCACGTGTTTCACAGCGCAGAGCGGGACGTCGCAGGCGGCCGCGCATGTGGCAGGCGAGCTGCGCTTCGAGGGGCAGGGCGGGCTGGCTCTGCACTTGCTGGTGCTGGCACGGGGCTTCAGGCACGCCTGAGCTGGGGGGGTTTTTGTGTGCCACAGTGCACGGGTTTGGTCTGTCTCACTCGGGTGCTGCAGCCTGCACAGCGCTCCTGCACCCCGTGCGTGTGGGTGATGGGCGGCAGAGATGCCTTCTCCCGCGTCTCTGGAGTTGTGCTGCCCATGGGAGCCGTGTGTAGGCGGCTGTGTCCCCCCTGGTTCTCACTGCAGCCTCCCCGGGCTCTCGCAGGCATCGCTGCCGTGCTGCTCAGCGCCCAGCCCCAGCTGAGCCTCGCCGAGCTCCGGCAGCGCCTCCTGCGCTTCTCCACCAAGAACGCCATGGACACAGCGTGGTTCCCAGAGGAGCAGCGGCTCCAGACGCCCAACAACGTGGCTGGGCTGCCCACCCGGCTGCGAGCAGGTAAGGACCTCGCTGCCTGCTGGGCGCTCGGCAGAGCTCTGCCCTTCGCAGGAAAGCAGTGCCGGGGTGAGAGCACGGTGTGTGGGCAGGGAATGTGCCCCCGAGCCTGAGACAGCCGTTTGCACGGATGGGGGGCGATGGAGCGTGGTCGGTGCCTTGGGCGCTGGGTGACACAGTGGGTGACACTGTGGGTGTCACTGTGGGTGTCACTATGGGTGTCACTGTGGGTGTCACTGTGGGTGTCCCCTGCCGCTGACGCCCCGGCCCGGTTGCAGACGAGCAGCTGCTCTGCCGCTCGGTGTGGTCGGCGCGCTCGGGGCTCGCCCGGCACGCCACGGCCGTGGCTCGCTGCGCCAGCACCGAGGAGATGCTCAGCTGCTCCAGCTTCTCCCGCAGCGGTAGCCGGCTCGGGGAGCACATGGAGGTGAGCAGAGCATGTGGAGGCAGAGGTGCTGCCCCTGGAGTGACCGCTGGCCTCAGAGGAGTGTCCCCAGCCCCCCGGTGACTCTGTGCTGCCCCATCCCCAGGACAAGGACGGGCAGAAGCAGTGTGTGGCCCACAACGCTTTCCGGGGCCAGGGGGTTTATGCCATCGCCAGGTGCTGCACGTGGCCCAGGGCTGAGTGCCAGATCAACGCCAGCTCCCCGGCGGCCGAGGGGGCTGAGTGCTCCCCACGGGACCATGTGCTGACTGGTAACACCCAACACCCCGGGTTACAGACCTCTGAGCCTGATGGACAAGGGGGTTTCTTCCAGAAAAACTCTGGGGTCTGGGAGTAAAAGGGTGGGTGTGAGTGCTGGGGTGGCAGGGAAGGGGTACATGTGCTGTGTGCATGGAGGGGGGAAGGTTCAGGGCTCTCTCCGGACATCCTCAGCACTGGTGTGTGCACTGGGATGCTGCCATGGCTGCCCTGTGCCAATATCCCCTCTCCCCTGGGCAGGGTGCAGTTTCCACTCCCCATCCGTGGTGCTGGGTGCCGGTGGCAGGCCCGTGGTGGGGCTGGGGACAGGGCCCAGCCGCTGTGCCAGCAGGACAGAGGCGATGGCACACGCCTTGTGCTGCCCCGCTGCCAGCCTCGAGTGCCGGCTGAAGGAGCACACAGCCCTGCAATCCCAGGAGAAGGTAGGAACGGGCCATGCTCCTCCCCCGTGGTGTTGTCCTTGTCTCTGCCTGTCCCTCTGCCACCATGATGGGTTTTGGGTTGGCTTCAGCCCACTGTGGCTGTCCCAACCCCAGCCTTCACTGGTGTCCCCACCTATAATGGGACACGCCATCCAGCTGGGTGACACCAGTCACATCACCCTGAACTGTGGGGACATGGGGGATGGGCAGGCCCCTGGCCTTTTGCTGACCCACTGACAATGACCTCTCCTGCCCTTTAGGTGACAGTGTCCTGTGACAATGGCTGGACACTGACGGGCTGTAACACCCTTTCCCAGAGCCCTGGCTCCATGGGAGCCTATGCCGTGGACAATTCCTGCATAGCAGCCGCTGTCCCTGGCAGCAGCTCGGCCGTGGCCATCGCCATTTGCTGCCGGAGCCGGCAGTAGGGACAGGCTGAGCTGGGCAGGAGGCTCCTGTGGCACAGCAGGGATGGATGCATTGCTGGACCGGTGTGTCCCTGGCTCGGTGCCTTTCCAGGGTTTCCAGCACAATCCACGCCCCAAAATGTGGCTGGTGATGACCTCCATGCTTGGGCTGCCGTGCTGGTGGGGGATGGACTCGTCTCCCCCTCGCCCACAGCAGGGTCAGGATTCAGGGTCACCATCCAGGGTGGCTCTGCAAGAGCTCTCCAAGCAGCCTCCATGCAGCTGGAGCCCTGTCCCATCGCTGGAGTTGTCCCAGAATCCTTTCCCTGCCATGCACCAGCTCCTCCTATAAACACCTTGACTGAACCAGCCATGGTGGTGTCACCCAGCATAGGACAAATCCACCACCTTTTTAAAGAAAAAAAATATTGTGAAGATTGCTCCTTCCTTTCCTGGTTAGTTGCTCATTAGTTGTCAGCTAATGCTGCTTAGCACCTGGAAAATCCTAGTTTAGCCATTTTTGGGCAGTTTTATAATTGCCTAATCGTATTCCTAGGAGACTTCTTTCCTTTCGAGTCAAGTGTAAGGGCTGTAGTTTAAACAGTCTGCTTGGTTAATTAGATTTTTATCTGCATTGCTACAGTCAGCTACTGCTTTGTTAGTGCTTTTTTTGTTGTTAAGTCAAAGTTAATGATCTGCTGGTGTTATGTGTTAACAGTTTCAGGTCTTCCCAAGACACACAGAACTGTAGGAGGCTGTAATTCCTTAAAAAAAAAAAATAGAATTAAGATAAATCTTTCATAGCACCTTAGTTTTTACATTTGTACCTTAAATATTTATTTGGAATTTTATAAATAAGCATTTTATAAATGTCTTTTTAAAATAAAATCCATAGACCTGTGCTCTTGTGGTCCCTTGCCTGGCTTCATAGACATCCCCCTGGGGAACTGGTCTGGAAGAGGGAAGGGGGACCCATACAGCAGGGATGCTGCTCTCCCAAAGAGCTCTGTTACCTCAAAAGAGCCAGCCCCAGGCACTCAGCTTGGATCTGATCCCTGCCTGGGGTCCAGGGTGCCCCTGGATGACCACTGGCACCTTTGGAGGTCAGCACAGACAGCACAGGCANCACCTTAGTTTTTACATTTGTACCTTAAATATTTATTTGGAATTTTATAAATAAGCATTTTATAAATGTCTTTTTAAAATAAAATCCATAGACCTGTGCCCTTGTGGTCCCTTGCCTGGCTTCATAGACATCTCCCTGGGGAACTGGTCTGGAAGAGGGAAGGGGGACCCATACAGCAGGGATGCTGCTCTCCCAAAGAGCTCTGTTACCTCAAAAGAGCCAGCCCCAGGCACTCAGCTTGGATCTGATCCCTGCCTGGGGCCCAGGGTGCCCCTGGATGACCACTGGCACCTTTGGAGGTCAGCACAGACAGCACAGGCACCCTTGCCCACAGCTGGGTTGTGCTCTGGGACTGTGCTGTCCACACACGTGCAAGACCAGAAGTTTGTTTTAACAACAGTGGTGCAGGGCAAGAGTTCCCAGTTATGGAAACAAACATCATCCAGCTTTGGGGAATGTGCCCTTGAGCCGGTGTTGCTGTTGTTCCTTCGCTTGGGAAGCGCTGGAGCCCCAGGAAGGAGACAAAGCTTGGCTCAGAGAGATGCCGACAGCAGGGAAAGGCTGAGAAGCACCAGAAGCCACCAAAGCTGGGTCTCACTTTTCTCTGTGTTTAGCAGAGAAAACTCTGCTTTAGCAGAGTTACTCTCCTGGCAACTACAATATATAATTTTTGTGGTGTTATCTGAGGATAGATGAAAAAAAATGCACCTTGATACCACAAGCAGCAGGTTAACCTGTCAGACTTGGCTGGGCTGGGTGTTTTTCCCCACCCAAAAGCCCCGTGCAGCTCTGTTACTCCAGCTTTAATTGGCAAGAGAAGACAAACCCAGCACAAAGCACCACTTTGAAAGGTTGAAACTAATTCTAACTTGTTAACTAAAGCTGGCAAAAACCCAACCCTAATCTAAACATGTAATTATATAACATGGACATAATTACAGCCCATAATTTCATCATCTGGAACCCGAATTTTGCACAAAGAGGCAGAAAAGAAAAAGGGATGTCAGCCTGAGAGCTCCTGGACAGCTGTGACACCGAGGGTGATTTTTCAGCAGACTCCTTGGGCTGTCACCTCTCAAAACACACATCAGGATTTCAGCTCTGCTGATTTCCCAGCGAGAGGGGAGGATCCAGCACAAGGTGTGAGCACGTTCCACACCTGATAAGCCAGACAGAGCTTCCCCAGCTCAGTTCAAGCCTTCATAAGCCTGGTGGAAGGAAACAACATTAAAAGATTAGCCCTTGCTTTGTGCCTTGTACGTGGGTAGGCGGAAAAGCCTCTCACACTCAGGAGAGCAGGGCTGATCCCAGGGATGCTGATCCCAGTCCTGGCAGCAGTTTGCAATGCCCAGTCCATGCTCCCACGACCACCAGTGGAGAGCAGGGGCTGGGTAGGGCTGGAAAAGTGAGAGTCTTGTCCTTAGAGCAGGGGACAGAGGCAGAGGGGGGATGGCAGCCCCGGCTGTAGCTCCTGGTTCCCAAATAAGCGAGTAGAGGAACACCAGCTCCGTGTGCACCTCTCTGCCCCTTGCCCCCGTGGGAGGCAGGATGAATTCACACCCAGCTCGCCCACAAATCTCGGATCTGACACACAAAATCCGCTCTAATCCGCCCCTGTGAGCGTGGCCAGGGCAAATCACTCTGCTGAGGTCGGGAGAAGCTGCACAGGGATACAGATGTGACAGAGCCCCAGCACATGCCGTGGCATGAGGATATACAGCAGGGCAGCTCCAGGGCTGCTCCACTGCTTCCACTGACTCTGGACAGGAGCCAAAACGGCAATCAGGGCACCCTCGAGGAGCTCAGCATCTGCAGGGCTGGCCCAAGGAGGTTCAGGATCAGAGGACCAACAAGAGTGTAGCAGCGTGTGTGCACAGTCTAAAGATTACACTATTTTTTTTGTTTTCTGTGAAAGGAATAACTTTATTCCATTGACCAGGAATCCCAAGACTGTTCATCAAGACTGCCTATTTTTCCAGTGCCAAATGTCTATGCATTAATTGGACAGTATCTCCCCGAGTGCTCACAGGCAGGCTGTGGCTGCTCCTCACTGAACATTGTGTAAGCTGTATAAAAACATTTTCATCCAAAAAGATTGGCAGTAAAAATTACAACATATAAATGCATCACAATTTACACAAAAACTAGTTTGTTTTTTTTTTTTTTCTGTTGAACTCTATTTTCCAAAAAATAATCTTCAGCAGGTTCAAATGACAGCAGCTGGAAACAAAAATAAGTGACCAAGTATCATCTTATTGCAAATTATAACCACTGACTTTGTACAAGCGTGAGCAGAACCGTGAAAAAGTTTGTATTGGTTTAAAGTACACAGTGGTGATGAGCCATCCTGATGAAATTCCCACCAATGCTTCCCTGGGCCTGAGGCTATCGAGGATGTTGTTTCCATAGGAAATAACAGGAACCTGAAGTGACAAGTGGTGCCAACCCACAGGAACACGACCAGCTTCTCCCATCACCATCACCGCTGTGTACTGACTCCTTGGGAAGATTCGTGACCCATTACCAAAGTATTTGGGGGGTGGGGGAAGGAAGGAGGGGGGGGGGTGTCCATAAGAAACGATTTATTCAAAATTAATTTAAAACATCACATTTAAAATGTCCCAGCACATCATCAGAAACATTTATAAAATGCTAACTCTGCCGTGTGTCTATGAAGACATTGTCTGGAAAAGGAAAGTGAGAGATTCACTCCGGTGCCCCCCTGCCCCTGCCATCCGCGACGCCGGCTCTCCTACCCCACAATAAGTTATAAAGCTGTACAGCTGACATCACATCCCGTGGTTACTTCCAACAGTGAAATGACTGGTTACTTTCAATATTAGTGCACAACAGTGAAAAGCTGTCTGCTGCTCCGTGTTTTGGCAGCAGCGTGTGAAAAGAAACAAAAAAAGGCACTTTTTGGCTGGTTGTGCCTTTAACTTGGCAAATTTGTCTGTTCTGGAGGTACCCAGGCACTCCTTAAGATGTCCCCCGTTTCTGTGCATGTTTGTTTATATAATTTTTTTTAAAGTAAGGCAGAATCCATAAATAAAGGCAAAAAGCAGTGCAGAAAATGTGACAAACACAAAATGTACAAAAGATGAAGTTAGTTGGCACAAAAGAAGCTTGAATCCAGAGCCAGAAATCACTGAACTGCACTTGACATAGAAAACAAAACTGTGCTCAAATCATCCCAACTGGTTTCCAGTTATTTGTGAGCAAATTAAAAGAGCTGTGATATTTTAAACGTTGCCTGGTCAAGTGAAAATACAAACAAAGCCAATTCTTTCTTTCCCCGTGTTAAAATTGCTATAAAATCTGCACAACAGTGTTCTCAGCTCACTCAAGGAATTATTCATCATATACAACCAATACCAACTTTCTCAGTAATTTCAAAGCATAAGCAAGTGATTGCAGATCCATGTTTGAGACTACATTTTATTCAATATGTCTCCAAAGGTTTAAAAAATTTAATGAGTAAAACTGCAAAAGAATTCCTTCTTAAAGTGCTTTTTTCTTTTAAACTACTCATTAACTTTTTTTTTTTTTTTTAAATTCACCAACATCCTTGAATAACAAATGCTTGCATACCTAGAGAACAAAGCTTTTCTTTTACTGCCCTTCCCAGTTGTCTGAAGGGTTTGTGGAAGGATACCGGGAAAGATGACTCATTCCAGAGCTCCTTTACCAAACCATTGTGTAAGGAATCACTCTTCTTACAGAGCAATCCTGCTGATCTTTCTCATCAAGAGCTTTACAAATTAGCAGGGAGACATATTAAATACAGAAGTCCTTATGTAAACCCATTCTTTAACTAATATTTTACAATGAAATGTAAGTCATCACACATCTTTACAGAAATTTGAATATTCCTATTCAATATTATCAGAAAGATTAAAAATTTGCCCTCCATACATAAGGGCAGTCTGTTTCTTTTTTTTTTTCCTGTATAAAAACCAAAAGAATTTTTTTTTTTTTTTGCAGCATCACAGAAAAGCAACAGTTTTACATTCACTCATTTAATGTTCACATAAAAATTCAACCACTAGCGTTTGTGTATTTGATAAAATCTTCTTGACAAACTTGGTTTCGGTGTTTTGGACTGTCACAAGCTACTGCAGGCGAAGATGCAGTTTTCTAGAGCATTTGTTGATCTGAAGCCTTCGTGGCTAAAAAAATGCTTTTATCTTTCAGGGAAACAACCTCCTCCAGCATCTCCTCTGGTCCTGTAAAGCTTCCCCAGACTTCCAATGGCATAAGCAACACGACTCCAGTTCCAGTAGGTACCAGGCATTGAATGTTTGAGTTGGTTCTTGTGTTCACAGGGGTCTCCTCTAAGGGTCAACATCATCAAGGTCACTTTTAGGCTCCCCAATCATCATAGGAGACTCTGAGCCCTTTCAAGGAACAGGGAGAGAAGGACACAGTTACTTTTGTAGGATGCACAGTTGCTGTGTGTATGGTCAGTGATGGTTCTGACCCGAGCCCCAGGGACCAGCTGCCCCACAGAGCCACACAAGAGAGGGTAAATCTGCCCTTGTTTTACCTGCTGCAGGTGCCTCTCTCCGTTCTCGTTGGCGGGGCTGCTTTCTGTCCCATTGCTGCTTCCAGACTGATCCTTCTCGTTCAGCAGGGCTGTGGCATAGGCCAGAGTGTCCTGAGGTGGAAACACCCCAAGAGAGGGTCAGGGGACATGGTGATCCCTTCATTTCAGAATTATTATTTTTTAAAATTGTTATTATTATTATTATTATTTTAGAACAACAGTAGTTGCTGTAGCGAGACAGCCGAGTCACCACCCATAATTGTGAGTATTCACTAATATCACTCAAGGGTTAAGTTTTTTCAGGAAAAAGTACAGGGTCTGAGCTTCTAAAGGAAAAACAGCCTGAAGTGCACTGGAATATCACAGAATCACA